>CM076581.1:1574621036-1574980591 GCA_034641835.2 Pinus albicaulis
TTGTTTGAATTTGGTTTCTAGAAAACCTAGATAAAGCATATAGTCATCTAAAATATAGCTGAAAAATACTTATGACTAACAGCAGCTCCATTTGGGGAGGGCAGCTCGTTTTTGGGAGGTGTCCAAAATTGAAGATCTTTGGCTTGTGAAGACCAGTGCCTCATCCATTGGCGCAATTTTCTCTTTCATTACCGCTTTCCTAAGATGGTGCTTTGAAAAATTGAAGGCATGATTAGCTCAATTTCATTTTTACCTACCCACTTACTTTTCCAAACATTTTTTCTTCTTTGGGTGCACTTAAACTGGCAAACTCCTTGACATCATATTTTTTGAAAAAGAAAACAAACTATCTACTTCTACACTTATATCCTCTAGGAGATCAAATTAAGCTAATGAACTCCTTTTGATTCTCTACCTATACTGGATCAACTGTCAAGATTAAGCTGTTTGACATGATTTCATTCACTAGAATAAAAACATGACATTTAAAACACGATTAAATCACGGTTAGACGGTCTGACTTGTCATGTGTTTGTGGCATAACAACAAGCTGCACAAAAATGTTATTTTTGTACAAAATGAGATTCATAAAAATAAGGGCTGGGATACATAGTTTTCTTTTCATCCCTATTTTCCTCTTTGGTTCTGTTTTGAGCATGTGGAACCAGTATCTTTCTTTTCTAATCTACTTTCTTTGACAAGTCAAGCTTTCATAATTTGACCATCATTCTTTTCACTAACTTATCAGCAATCAATTTAAAACATGCTCAGCTATGATTCGGATAGATAACTGAACAAGACATCTTTTTGGCATTAGTAGTGGCACTTAGACTTGCGCACTTTCAGTGTGACTATTTTTTGGGTATGGGGCTGTACCATTGCTTCAGAATCTGCCCTCTTTTTCTACTTTTTCTGTTGTTTTTGTATTTTCTGAATTCTGACTTTTTCTTCACACAATGATATGTACAATGAGTGAAAATTTAAAAAATAGGAATTTTTGGAGGAGTGGTACTTGAGCATCCTATCCTCAAAAGGATCTCCCGATACTCTTGGTCTATTCAGTTCTTGGGAAAAAAAATGAGGGTTATTCTCAGTCCCCCAACACAATCTTGTGACTCATACCGAGTCACTTGTGGCAGTGGGGTCTCCACCTATGCCTGTATGGCTACTATGGCCATAGAGTCATTTGATTCGATACGGTTTGAGCCGGCTACCATTGATGTAGCCGGGGAGCATATCTCCGTGCAGGTTAGCAATCCTAACTGCTCCGCCATCTGTGATATCCTTAACTGTGTAGGGACCACTCTGCCATCTGTGATCTCATTAACTGCGTAGGGACCAAGCCAATGTTGCCAGAACTTCCTAGGATGCTTTGCAAACTGGCTATCGTACAAGAGGACCAATTGGCCTTACGCGAAAGTCTTTTGGCGAATGTGTCAGTCATGCCAGGCTTTATCGCAGGCCTTCTGGATGTGTTGATGAAAATTAACAATAAACCGATCTTCCACTAAAGCCATAAGTTGCGCTAATCGCTCTTCCATGACGTATGGTTCTGCCATGTTTGTAAATGCTATGATACGCAGACTAGGAACAATATACTCCATGGGCATAATGGCTTCCTTACCATAAACCATCCTGAATGGGGCCTTTCTGGTTAACTTCTTGCAGGTTATTTGATAGACCCAAAGGACTGACGAGATGCGCACATCCCAATCGCTGGATCAACATTGCATACCTTTTTCAACGTGTGCTCCAAGTTTTTATTAAAAGCTTCAACCACGCCGTTGGATTGGGGGTGATATGGGGTGATCTTCGCATGATGGATCCAGAATTCCTCAGTCAAATCTCAGATTGTTTCATTAACAAAGTGCGTACCTCTGTCAATCATGAGAATCTTCGGACATCTAAACCTAGTCAGGATTTGTTCAAAGATGAAATGCGCAGCGGTATCCACAGTACAATCCTTTACTGCTTGCACTTCCGCCCACCTGGTTACATAGTCGGTGGCCATAATAATGTAGCGCACACCCATCTTCTTTCCTGGGGGGTTGATAGGCCCGATGAATTCGATAGCCCACTTATCAAATGCTTGCAGGGCCATTTGTGGTTGAAGGGGCATTTCATCTCTACGGGATGGCCTCCCTGTTTGTTGGCACATATTGCATGCTTTACAATACTCGTGGGCATCAGTATGCAGGGTTGGCCACCATAACCCAGCCCTCAAGATCTTCTGCGCCGTTGCTTTCCCTACGTAGTGACCTCTTGCTACTCTGTCATAAGCATCGGTCAAGATAACATGCCTTTCGTGCTCCAAAAAATATCACCACAATACTTCGTCTACCCCCATATTATATAAGTGTCCTGCGATGATGGTAAAGTCTGCTTCCCGGGTGACTAACTCTTTTTTCTGCTGTACAGAGTACTCTGGAGGTGCGGTCCTGGTAGTAAATAACTGAATGATATCAACGAAGTGTGCATCTACTACCTTGATATAAAATAGCTGCGCATCAGGCAATCCAGCTTCCAGGTCGGTTGGCTCCTCGCCACTCTCTATTCGGGACAAGTGGTCCGGCCCAACATTCAACCTGCCCGGCTTGACTATGATTTCAAAGTCATATTCCTGAAATAGCAGTAGCCACCGACATATTCCCCCCGCCCCCCCCAACATAGGATTATTGACCAGGTATTTTAAAGTTGAATGGTCTGTGAACAATTTGAAGTGACCTCCTAGCAAGCAGTGCCGATATTTTTGCAACGTGTAAACCATGGCCAATCCCTCGCGCTCAGTGGTGGAGTAGTTGCGTTCTGCTCCAGAGAGCTTCCTACTTGCAAAGGCAATCAGATGGTCAATATCGCCTTCCCCTGGCTGCGTAAGGAAAACCCTGAGAGCAATGCCTGATGCATCGACATGAACATTAAATACTTTCTCCCAATCCAGAAAGATGAGAATAGGTGCCGAGACCATCTTTTCCTTTAGTAGCTCGAAGCTCTTTTGGCATTCATCATTCCAAAAGAATGAAACATCCTTCTTGAGCAATTTTTCCATCGGGCAGTAATCAGCGCATAGCCTTGAATGAATTTCCTGTAGTAGCCAGTGTGTCCAAGGAAGGAGCGCAGTTGTTTCTCCGTGGTTGGTACTGGTAAATTTATGATAACTGCAATTTTTACAGGATCGACCATTAGTCCTTGCTGACACTATGTGGCCAAGCAAGATTCTGAAGGGTATGTAGAATATACACTTCTTGATATTCAGGGAAATTTGGTGTTTCCGGCAGGCATCCAACATCATTTGCAGGTTTGAGACGTGTGCCTTGACCAGCCTGAAGACAGTCCAATCATCAAAATACACTTCGAGGAACTTGTGAATGAATTCTTTGAACACTGCGACAACGACCCAGGAGAAGATCGCAGGGGTGTTTTTGAGTCCAAACCACATGACAGTATACTTAAAAGATCCCCACTCAGTGGAGAACATGGTTTTGCTGCGGTCCTCAGGTGCGATTCTTATCTGATGGTATCTTGAGAACCCGTCTGTGAAAGAGTATGCTTCCTATCCTCCCACGCTGTCTAAGATTTCATCTGAGAATGGCGTTGGGAATGGATCATGAACGCAGGCATCGTTTAACTTGCGTAGGTCCACACAGATCTGAATCTCTCCCTTAGTTTTTTTTCTCCTGAACCACCATTGGACTGACCCAGTCTGATTGTTCAACAAGTTCGATGATTCCTGTAGCAAGCATTTTTTCGAGCTCCTCCTTGACCTTCTGCTTATATTTGGGGTTCAACCTATAAGGTTGCTGCTTTATGGGCCGTGCATCGGGTTTGAGAGTGATATCCATGACCCTTAAGTCCCCCGTGATCCCCTTTAGCTCGGAAAATTTTGTGGGGAACAAGTCCTGATATTCTGTAAGTAATTCAACCACTTTACCTACTTGTTGTAGCCGCTACAACACCCTCCAAAAATTTCACCCCCTGAAATTTTTTGAGCCCCCGAGCATCAAGAAGCGAAGTCAAAACTTGAAGTTCAAATCTTTTCAAAAGCCTTAAGTCGCTAAGTCGCATAATAGGTCATTTTCACCAATCAGCGACCTAGCGACCTTGCGACCTATCAGGTCGCCAAGTCGCTGAGTCGCGTATCGCATTCAAGTTTAAAAAATTGCGACTTAACGACCCCGCAACCCCCAGGTCGCAAGGTCGCACATCTCATCAACGCAGTTTTTTCGCGACCCAACGACCTCATTTATTTCCCACACACGTAAGCCATTTATAAATAGAAGGGTCGCATAGGTCGCATTTCACCCACGCGGCGGAGAGCAAAAATGCTTCTGATAGGCCAAATGGAGTGCTATTTTTCTGGGTAAGTTTCCTAATCCTCTTGTTGTTTCCATTTTTTCTATCTGTTGCCCCCATCCCCCTTATCTTAGCCCTTTTAAGCCTCCAGCTATCCTCCATTCAGACCCTCTTTGAACCTGCATTCTTCTTTGAGCCTCCAAACCCTATAATTCTTATGCAAACTCGTAGATGAAGCCAACCAGCCTCCCCTGTGTCAGTCTCTTCCTCTAATGACCATTTCTTCTTCAATTTATGGCTTTTCCTCCCGGTTTCTTTTGATTGATTTAAGTTAAAATTGAGTAAAAGACCTCGTCGCCGTTCAAAATCGTCTGCCCAGCCCTAGTGCGACCTCCGACCCTGCGACCTTGTGACCTCCGCGACCCAGCAACCTCGGCCCCTGTTCGCTAAGTCGCGAGTCGCATATCACTCAAAAACTGAAATTTTGCAACCTTTAAGACTGAGCGACCCGTCGACCCGGTCGCAAGTCGCTAAGTCGCAAGGTCGCATCTTCATGAATTTTTAGACCACTGTGACTCAGCGACCTGGTGACCTAGTCGCAGGTCGCCAAGTCGCAGGGTCGATCTCTTCTAAAGTTTTAAACCACTGCGACTTAGCGACCCAAGGAATGGGTCGCTAAGTCGCAGATTCACCCCTTCCTTGACCTTAGTTGGGTACAGTTAAAAGCAGTATTAAGCAATGATTAATATGGCATTTGTCTTATCCTGGGACAGTTTTATGAACATGCCAGGGAACCTCGAAGCAGAGCTAGAGTGCGTCTCTGTCTCTTCAGCCTCAAGTGACATGGGGCCTCCGACAGTTCGCAGGAAAAACAAGAGCCCAGAGATAGAGATCACAGAAAGTGAAATACCTATGCCTCCTCCCTCTATCTATGGGGACACCACATGTATATTTAGCAAAGGATAATGCATGAGTTGGTATCAAGTATACCAAGAGTTCGAACAACCTGAGTTCCCAGAGGACCTCCCAGACTGGCAGGTATATGTGCAAGTTAAGAGGTTGAAGCTTCACTACGCAGGGGCCCACCCATCTATATTCCCATGCTCTGAAATTATTGAATGGATCATATAAAAGATCGACCCCAGAATGTGGGTGATTCAGGATCACGAGGGGAAAGCTTTTTCAAATTTAAAAGGCTAGGATGCAGAGTACTATTACGTACTTCCAACACGGGAGAAAATGTTCACAGAGGAATGGGCCACTACCCATGTAGTTCCCATAGCAGACACCTTGAGAGGATGGTGGGAAGAATCAGAGAAGTTCAAAGTGAAGAAGGACCAGGTGTATCAAGTAGTAGGCCTCAAGAAGGTCTATAAGCTCGTAGCAGCTATGCTTTGTAGAATGTATGGTCGTCCCGATGCCACCACTTTCAGTGGTTCTTGGGTAACCCTTATGCACTTTGTTACCGTACATGGCACCTGTTTCAATTGGGCCAGCTTACTGATGGTGTTAGTGTCCCGTAATTTGGAAGATTGGTAAACCAAATGACAGGGTAACATCAGACCAATCTTTGGAGTCCTAGGACCTAGCCTTCCTGGAATCAGAGAGGGCTCTCTCTATGATGCGAAGGATGTGAACTTGTTCGCTTTGTACTTTTGACTTTAGGCTAGCTATTAAGTATATTTTGGTTTGTTTTGGTTTTGAGGTAAAACTGATCAAGTAGGACAAATAGAAAGAGAGTTCATAAAATTAACAGGGCTATGGGGTCAGATAAAGTCAAGGATATCTAAATGATGGACAAGGTGTACTGCAGGGCCGATTTAGCAAGGTCAATGGATCCTTTGGGTGAGGTGTGAGGTGAAATGAACATTAATTTTGTGAAAAACAAAGAAGTATTAAACATATATATAGTTTGAAAGCAAATACTCATGAGGTAGGGCAAACCATTAATCTCTATGAACAATACTCAAATTGATAAACATGAAAGATAAACATTCAGGTGAGACATAGAAGCATAAGAACTCCTAAATTTAGAAATTCACCTTCAGCTGTTGGGAAAACATATAAACTAAACAAATAACATAATATATGAAGAGGGAACTCCTAAACAACATATATCAAATTATCGGGAACTCTGAAACAAGTTGGTAAGCATGGACAAAGGGTAAGATCGAACGAGACCTCTTTGACTTAAGCTATTCAATCAATATTTCATAGAAAGATTTCAGAAATAGAGTTTTGAGAACTTCAAATAAGCAGGGAATACCTTGAATCAGATTTGATGGCTAACATACTGACCATTAATGAAACAAATGAAATTTTCTTGGTGGACCTAAGGAGCAGTTAAGAATTCCTTAAAATGACCAAGAAGAAGAAAACATCAAAGCTGTAATAAAGAGGAGGTTTGAGGTGCTTCCATGAGCATATCTCAACCTATAATTTTCTGATCTACAACAAATAAGAAGCATGAAACATTAATGAAAACAATAAGACATAAAAAAATCAGGGAAACATCACCATTCACCAAGATATGGAAACCTACACACAATGCTCCTCCACCATCAAGCCAAGCAAGACATTCATCCACTTCATAAGACCAATATTTTCTCCAAGCTCATAAAACTATGTATTGCTCTTAACATGTCAAGTTATCCTAGTTTATTACAATGAATCCTAATGGTTTATATAATCAAAGAGGAGAAAATCCCACTAGAGCATCTAGAAGGCCATTGGCCAAAGCAAAATATCCTAATTCGTCCTTGAGGCCTTACAAGGTCCAAGGCACAAAATATCTCTTCAAAATATCTTTTTTTTTGGACCAAAATAGAAAAAATATTGAATTTTAGGCTCTGAAATACGTGATAGAACTTGCCTAATGCACATTTTCTTTGTCTTCACACAGGAATGCAGAATTTTGTCTCTGTTTTTGCAAAATTTCTAGGCGCGCAGCACCAAAAAAGGCCTTTTTGCAGCAAGGTTTTGGAAGCCTTCCCGATGTCGAAAAAGGCTTTGTGATGGCCCGTTGGAAAGCTATGGATGTCAAATTTCCAAATATACTTGAGTTATTTCAATATGATTTGTGGAATCTGCTCAAAAAGTGGAAATGGTGCAGAAACCCAGGGGGGTAGCACCTGCTCAGAAACAATGGCAAAAAGGTGAAAAACGGCCGTTTTTGGACCTTTTGAGGGACCAAAACAACTCCAAATGAGCTGAAGTTTTATGAACATACTCCCATAGTGCCAAGGAATCCAAGAATGTAAACTTTTCCTGCTGAATATGCTCTGAGAAAAAGCGCAACGTCCAGGGTGCTGCGCTCCTAGGCTTAAAAATTCACAAAAAACCAAAAAGTGTCCAATTTTGCTCAAACTTGGTGAGTGAATCCCTCAAGAGTCCATAGAGACTTGTAATGAAGCTTGAGCCAAGATTCCAAGCCTAGCTTGGTATTTTCCATATTTTCGCGCTGGGCACCTCCTTTGGGCAGCTTTGAGCTTTTTTCTAGCAAACGGATTTAGCTTTTTGTAATGCTGAGTCATCTTTCTTTGTAAGCCTAAATCCTTGTTTGCTTTCTCCAATTTGGCCTATAAATGCATGTTTGCCCTTTCTAGCCATGATTCTTTGTCATTTTCAATTTCCAAGGCTAGGAGCTCAGTGAGAGGGAATTGCTGCACTCGGGCTGATTCTTCTTCTTTCTGTTTTTCTAATGCTCTCCTAAGACCCATAGTCTTAGGCCTCTTCCTAGCTGGCCTTTCTTCTTCATCATCTTCTTCCTAGTCACCCATGTACTCTTCTAGCTTCACTTGTGATTTCTGAGCCTCTCTTTTGTACTTGAGTTCTCGGGCTTCAAAAATGGCTAGTTGGCCACTCATTTGCGCGTTTTGTGTTTGTAGGAAATGAATGATATGTTTTGATCTTTCCAAATCATTCACCAAATCTCTAACTTGCGCATCCCAGTCTTGTAAGAGGGAATTAAGATTCCTTGTTTCATTGTCTTCATCATTGTCAATGTGGATGAGTTCAAATTCCCTCTCTTTTTAATGGCTGCTTTCTTGTTCTTCCATTGCCTTCTTGCCTTTGTCCTTCATGGGCTTCTTACCCTTGTCTTTATTTGGCAATTTACCTCTGCTCCTTAATGCCCTGGTGACATTGCTTTTTACTGCTTGAGTGACTTTGCTTTTCACTGGAGGAGCGCATGGCACCTTGCCTTTTGGAGGCAGCAAACACATGCCTCCTACCTTTCTGATAAGGGATGATGGGAGGTGTTAAAGACTGGGCTTGTTCAATATGGTCACTTACAACCCTAGGACTGTCTTTTTCTTCAAGAATGTTTTATGTGGGTGTCCCTTTGTCACCTTGCTGTTGGTAGTCCCTTTGATTATCAATTTCAACATTTGTAATGATCTTATCACCAGGAGGATATTTAAAAAGGTCATGCTCTGTTTCTGTGTGGTGGGAGGTGCCCAAGTCTGATACTTTTTCATCTTCAAGACTGTCCTTGTCTTTACCCTTTTCTCTGTTGTCCTGACTGTTCTCGTCATTAGGATTTTTGCCATCATTTCCTTTTGTATTTAAGACCACTCTGAAAACTATCTCTGGACTACCTTCATCAATTTCCTCTTTGCTAAGACTATCTTCCTCTTGCTTCTTGTCTTTATCTGTGTTGTTGTTTCTGCTGTTTTTCCCTTGGCTGTCAGTGTATTTTTCTTTACTAGGAGTCTTAGCACCTTGTCCTCCTTCCTCACCATGAGTATCATTGCTTGAAACTTTCTTCTCTCCCTGATATGTATTTTTAGAGCTGCTCATGTTTTGATTGTCATCTTTTTGGCTATCTATCCTTTTGCTGCTGTCTTTACTTCTTTCCCCTTTGCTGTCTTCATTTTCTCTGCTGTTTTTTCCATCTTCCCCTTGGATATCTTCATCTTCTCTGCTATTTTTTCCATTATCAACACTCTTTTCCTCAAGGTCTTCATCATATTTCCCCTCACTGTTTGTATCGTTTCCCTTATCTTCATTATTGTGGTCATCACTCCTTGACTCATTTTGATTATTACTGTTTTCTTCAGGGCGTCCGCTACTTTCTTCAAGGCCATTTCCTCCTTCTTTATTTTCATTATCTTCTTCCTCAATTTCTTCATCTTCTTCCTCACTTTCATCACTTTCATCATTTCTGCTTTCTTCACTCTCATCTTCCTCACTCTGATCATTTCTGCTTTCTTCCTGATTATCATTGCTTCCTTCAGGACGACTACTTCTTTCTTTAGGGCCAACATTTCTTTCTTCATGACCACTTCTGTTTGGAGAAGGTGTTTGAAGAATGTTTTCTTGGGAGAGTGATTCATGGGAGGAAAGTGAAACATAGTCAGTGGAAGGCAATGAAGGAGTATGAGGAAGATTTTGAGAAGAGGATGGCACATTTTGCAATGGGATGGAGGATGAAGAGGTAAAGTCATCATGGGTGATAAAGGCTTCCCAAGGAATGCCTTGTTGCTCTAGTTGGTGAGTTATAATGATTTTGACAAGAGAGTGATGAAATAGGCTTGTCATCTACTGAGCTGGAGGCTTCTTTTTCATGATGGTGGACATTTTTTCAATGCTTTTGCATAGGAAATAAGGAAAGTTCAACAGCTTGGTCCTGGTGAAGTGCATGAGGAGTCTAATATGATAGGAGTAGATTCGGGAGAAATGACCCTCACAGGTAAATTATTTCATGACAATCTTCATAAGGAGGGCATACTTGTCCAGTAGATGAGAAAAAGGAAAAATGGCTTTACATGCAGCTTGAAAACTAGGCTTTAGAAAAGGATGATAATGGATGAAGTCAAGATGTGTCTGCTTAAACCATATCTCCTATGCAATGGATCCTAGTTGCTTTAGAGACAGCTTTAGGGGTCAACTCAAATTTTAACCTTGCCAGACAAACCTGATGCTTGTGAAGCCTTAAGGCAAATAACTCAATCAATTTAGGATGGATTTTGATTTTTTGTACCTTGTTGAAGAACTCAAAACATCCTAATTCTTGGAAATAAGAAAAAATAGAAGGCGAGGCAATCAGTTCTTTGGTTTCTGTAGGCTCAAACCTATTGGGTTTACCTCCTTTCTTGGCCTGTCTTCTTGGGCTTTGAGGCTCATCACTTTCTTCTTGAGACATAATGACTAGGTTATATTTCTTTCAATTTTTAAACAAAAATCATCTTTGTAGATGAAGTGCAGAGGAGAGAAGCTTTCAGGAGTCTTAGGACCTCTAAACAAGGCTAGATGCTCAACAGAGAATAGGTTACACTTCTATTCAAAATTTTCCCTCAAATTGTCTTAGCCACAATCTTAGCCTTAATTTGTGCTTTTATAGCTCAAAAACCTGATGAGGATATGTAAAATAATGGAAAATACCTCTTGAAACACCTTTTCATGGTAAGAAGTAGCTTCTGGGTGAAAAAAGAGAAATTCTGTCCATTTCTGTGAATTCGTGGGCGGTGCTGCGTTTTTCTTCCAAGCGTGCAACGCTGTGGACCAGGCACTGCTTGCACGCAGAGTATGCGAAAGGAGTAGTGCTGGGCGCGCAGCACCGTCAGCCCGAGCGCCTCTGCATGTAGAGTATTGGAAAGGAGCAGTGTTGGGCGTGCAACTCCCTTGGCGCGGGCGGGCTTGCACACGGAGTATGCGAAAGGAGTAGTGCTAGGTGCACAACACCGTCGGCCTGGGCAGCAGATATAACGACAGGCACAGAGATTTTTGGGCATTGTCGGGTAGTAACAAGAACGCGCAATGCCTTTTTTCAGGCGCACAATGTCTAATTATAAACTGCACTGGGCGTTCCTACAGGCGCACAACGTCTGTTTACAGGCGCGCAACGTCTCCAGCTTTCTGCCCGAGGATGCTCTCTGTGGCTTTCGAAGCGCTTTCTTCTTTGCCAAAGGTGGAAAGTGAAGGAAAGAGGTTGTTGGGGCTTATTTATATCTCTTTTTGAAATGATTTTCAGGACGAAAATCCCCCTCTCTTATAGTCTAAATTTCACCTTTCCATAGTTTTTCTTTTGACTGTCTTTTTAGTGCAAAAAGCATTTTTGGAGCCAACCTTCTTTTTTGTTTCTAAATCACTGATTTATGATCTGATCAATTAATTGGTTCGTGATGGAATTTGTTTGTCTTTGCAAGGTGAGTTTAGAAGTTGTTGTGCGTCCATACTCCTTAAAACAAAGTTGTGACTATCTTTTGTGTGAATTTTTAACTAACAACCCCTGATTGTTACTCTTTTAGTGCAAATGGCACCTAGATCCTTTAAAATCAGTCTTTGTCACCTTTTGGATTTCAAAATCACATATTTGATTTTAGTGGAGTTTTTTACTCTTTCACTTATCTTTATGAGATAACTCAAAAAAATTTTACACCCTCTGCTGTTTATGAAGGAGGTGTGGTATTTTTACCTTATCATGCCTATTTGCAATTTATCCACATTTTTGAAACTGTCTCCAAAAAACCTCTCCACTCTGGGTCAATAATCAGGTATTTGTATTTTCAAACAAATCATACCATGCTGTTTTTCTTCTTCAGTGTGACTGTACTCTTCATAGTGGTCTTAGTCTGTCTTTCATCTGATGGTGCATCTGACAGCCTTTGTCTTGTTTGCAGGGGTGCAGGAAAAGGCACCTGTCCCTTTCCCTAGTCATGCTTTGAGGACCAAAAACTGTCTTAAAGATATCTTTGCCAAAATGCGCCATGCTTTTCATATATCACTGAATTTTCTGATATTTTTCACAGAGGCTTGAATGAGCAGTAATTTACCTCTTATAATGACATCAAGACTTTTGTAGTAGCCTCCAGTTTGCTGTGCCTTTTAACCTCTTTTGATGATCTTCTAAGATCTTTTTAGATATCCATGATTTGTAAAGAAAATCTTGATTTTCCTTTACTGTTCAGCTCCCTGTACCTTTATCCAAGCTGCCAACTGATTTGACTGAAACTTCTCTTTGGTGCCTCTCTTTGGCTCTGTTCTGATTTAGACCAAATATCAAGACATCCTTGTACAGATGTATTTGATAGGGTGACTTATTCTCAACAGATTTGACTGTTGGACCAGGAGGGTCACCTTGGAGATTGTTGGAGCGCCTTCTTTAGAAATATGACAACCTTAGCTTCGCTTTTCTTGATTTTACCTTTGTTTTTCTGTGAAATAGAAATGCATGAAAAATGATGGTGCATGACTTAAGGAAGACTAATAGATTTGTTAGCAAGGTTTTTAGGAAAGGGCTCTTCACTAATGGTTAAAAACATAGTTTTTAACTAGACACAGGGATTTTTTAGATATTTTACCTAAGCATCATCACCTATAAACCTAGACACTTTTTCATTACTGTGAACGGTTTTCTAGACACACTTTTGTCATCAATAGTGACTTGGGCAGTGGAAAATATAAGGAAAGGCTTGACTTATCTTGGCTAGACAATTTTGTGAAATAGGAATATTTCAGGAATCAGAAGTAAGATTTTTACAGACAGAAGTAATAATCATGGACAGAGTAAGGCCTACCAGTATAGGATGGGGTTTTGCGAGGATGACCATTTTAATCACAATAGACAAGAAAGGGGAAAAGTGAAAAAATTTCTCTGAGGGGATTTCTAGAGGACAAAATGATTGTTTGAATTTGGTTCTAGAAAACCTAGATAAAGCATATAGTCATCTAAAGGGCTGAAAAATACTGATGACTAACAGTGGCTCCATTTAGGGAGGGCAACTCCTTTTCGGGAGGTGTCCAGAATTGCAGATCTTTGGCTTGTGAAGACCAGTGCCTCATCCATTGGCGCAATTTTCTCTTTCATTACTGCTTTCCTGAGATGGTGCTTTGAAAAAATCAAGGCATGACTAGCTCAATTTCATTTTTACCTACCCACCTACTTTGCCTAAAAAATTTTCTTCTTTGGGTGCACTTGAACTGGAAAACTCCTTGACATCATATTTTTTGAAAAAGAAAACAAACTATCTACTTCTACACTTATATCCTCCAGGAGATCAAATTAAGCTAATGAACTCCTTTTGATTCTCTACCTATAATAGATCAACTGTCAAGATTAAGCTGTTTGACATGATTTCATTCACTAAACTAAAAACATGAAATTTAAAACATGATTAAATCAGGGTTAGACGGTCTGACTTTTCATGTTCTTCTTCTGTGAGAAAAAATTCACCCTCATTATCAGAGCCTATTAAGTTTAGATGATTTTCATCTAGTTGTTTAATATCTCTTTCCCCTTCATCAACATAGTTATCTTGGAAGGGCGGTCTGATCTATTGATCATTTTCTCTTGGTTTGATTTGAGGTGGGTCTCTTCTAAAGTTCTGATTCTGGTTTCTATTTTGGGGGTTTGGCTGGTTGTCCCTAGGAGGTGTTCTCTCACTTAAGTTTATCCTTTCCATCATTCTCTCAATGGTCCTAAACAGGTTATCTATTTTGGAATCTGAAGAGGAAGTGGAAGGCATGATATCATCTCGGTAAGTGACTTTCTTTTCTGATCTCATCCTAGCCCTCTTTTCAGTGAGGTTGGCTTCAACACTAATAGCTTCCCTTTGCATTTCTTCTAAAGTTGTGGGATCTCTTTCTCTTAACTGATATGTCATATTCGGATCGAAACCTTCCGGAAATTTTACTAGTGCTAGGCCGGGTGGAGGTTTCATGTGAGGCGGGAGGGCATTATAGTCAGTATTGAACCTAGTGCAATAGTCTTGAATGCTTTCCCCTGTGTTTATTTTAAGATTGTTATATTCAGAAAGAATTTGAAGGGGATTTTTCTTGATTTCCCATCTGTTTACGAAAGTTTGATAAAGTGATGGGAGGTCATGTATACTATTAGGAGTCAAGTTCTTAAAACATTTTTTGGCTTCTCCTCCTAGGCTTTGGGCAAACATTCTCATCTTCATGGTTTCCTCATCTAGTTCCATGTAATCGAAGACACCATTCATTCTATCTACATGTTAATGGGCAGTGGTAGATTCAGCCCCGGTGAAGTGCGGGATTCTGGATTGGTAATCATTTGGGAAAGGTACCAAAGGCTCTGGTAACACTAAGGGTGCATACCATACTACCATGATGGGAGCTGATGGTGGATTTATAGTGGGAGGATTTGCAGTATGGGATGAGATGATTTGCACAGTGGTGGTGTGAATGGGTGTGGCGAAAGTACTTGGACTTGTAAACTGATTTTGAGCAGACTTGGGGTGGAAAGAGCCGAAGTGGTGGAGAAGCTGAAAATTAGGTGGTGTAGTGGGGGAGGCTTCTCAGCTAGGACTCTGCTATAAGTCTAAGAGTTCAAGATCGGCAATGTCGATTCTACTTTGCGACTTGTTTCTAAAAAGGCTTTTTGCGGGACACAAGTCAAACTGTGGGTCTTGTAAGGATGTAAGATGTTTGGGTACAGAGCCTTCTTTGTGAATACTCCTATCGGTATCTAAGTTTCCAGTTTCAGAAGTTTGCCACAAAATATTTTCTGGGTCATCAACTATGATAGGAGGATTTGGGTCCGGATGAGGTTTGGTATTAATTCTTCGTGAAGCCAGATTTCAAATTCAAAATTTAGAGAGGATGACAGTTGTGATTGCTTTCAGAAGGTTGTCGTTTCTAGGATTTTATGGATGCTAGTAATAGTTAAAAAACTTAATGGAGGCTAGTGGAGTCACCAGGTGGATGTTTTTAGTGACTTTGAAGTCTATGGTCCACCACGAATACGAACAAAGGAAATATTTTTAAGAATTTTCTTTTTTAGAAATTTTTTATGTAAACCAAAAACTTGTAAGAGTGTTCTTCAGCTAGATCATCATTTTTCTAGGATGGTGAGAAAGCTAGAGTTCTCTTTTTAGGCTATTTAGTTGAGTTTTTATGTTTTGACGAAGTTTTCTGAAGCCCTAAGTAATACTTAGTTTTCCACTAATTTTAGAGACTGCATCATGAGTTTTGGATTGAAAGGGTAAATCAACAGGATATCATGCTTATGGAATTTTTTGGTATTTGAACGGAGTAGTAGGCCTACTGAAGGCTAGTGGAGTCGTCAGCTGGATGTTTTTTTCTTGTAGAGACAATTTTTTATGGTCCACTATCAATGACTGATAGAAACCAATCTAGGGATGTTTTTGCGAGGTTTTTTATAGATTTTTTATATGTAGCCTAGTTTGTAAGAGTGTCCTATACCTGACTCATCACTTAGCTAAGGTGGTGAAACAAAGAGAGTCTACTCTAATGGCTTTATAGGATGCTAGTCTGATTTTAATTTTGAAGGACAAATGAGTCTACAAGAGTTTGCTAGGTTGTTATGTACTCAGTGTGTGCCACCGTGATCGCCATTATGTTAGCATCCCGTAATTTGGCAGATTAGTAAACCAAATGACAGGGTAACATCAGACCAATCTTTGGAGTCCTAGGACCTAGCCTTCCTAGACTCAGAGAGGGCTCTCTCTATGATACGAAGTATGTGAACTTGTTCACTTTGTATGTTTGATTTTAGGCTAGCTATTAAGTATATTTTGGTTTGTTTTGGTTTTGAGGTAAAACTGATCAAGTAGGACAAATAGAAAGAGATTTCATCAAATCAATAGGGCTATGGGGTTAGATAAAGTCAAGGATGTCTAAATGATGGACAAGGTGTACTGTAGGGCCGATTTAGCAAGGTCAATGGATCCTTTGGGTGAGGTGTGAGGTGAAATGAACATTAATTTTGTGAAAAACGAAGAAGTCTTAAACATATATATAGTTTGAAAGAAAATACTCATGAGGTATGGCAAACCATTAATCTCTATGAACAATACGCAAACTGATAAACATTAAAGATAAACATTTAGGTGAGACATAGAAGCATAAGAACTCCTAACTTTAGAAATTCACCTTTAGCTGTTGGGAAAACATATAAGATAAAAAAATAACTTAATATATGAAGAGGGAACTCCTAAACAACATATATCAAATTATCAGGAGCTCTGAAACAAGTTGGTAAGCATGGAAAAAGGGCAAGATCGAACGAGACCTCTTTGACTTAACCTATTCAATCAGTATTTCATAGAAAGATTTCAAAAATAGAGTTTTGAGAAGTTCAAATAAGTAGAGCATACCTTGAATCAGATTTGATAGCTAACATACCGACCATTAATTAAGCAAATGAAATTTTCTTGGTGGACCTAAGGAGAAGTTAATAATTCCTTAAAATGACCAAGAAGAAGAAAACATCAAAGCTGTAATAAACAGGAGGTTTGAGGTGCTTCCATGAGCATATCTCAACCTATACTTTTCTGATCTACAACAAATAAGAAGCATGAAACATTAATGAAAACAAGAAGACATAAACAAATCAGGGAAACATCACCATTCAGAAAGCTATGGAATCCTGCACACAATGCTCCTCCACCATCAAGGCAAGCAAGACATTCATCCACTTCATAAGACCAATATTTTCTCCAAGCTCATAAAACTATGTATTGATCTTAACATGTCAAGTTCTCCTAGTTTATGACAATGAATCCTCATGGTTTATATAATCAAAGAGGAGAAAATCCCACTAGAGAATCTAGAAGGCCATTGGCCAAAGAAAAATATACTAATTTGTCCTTGAGGCCTTACAAGGTCCAAGGCACAAAATATCTCTTCAAAATATCTTTTTTCGGACCAAAATAGAAAAAATATTGACTTTTAGGCTCTGGAATACGTGATAGAACTTTCCTAACACACATTTTCTTTGTCCTCACATAGGAATGCATAATTCTGTCTCTGTTTTTGGAAAATTTCCAGGTGCGCAGCACCAAAAAAGGCCTTTTTTTGCAAGGTTTTGGAAGCCTTCCCGATGTCAAAAAAGGCCCCGTGATGGCCCGTTGGAAAGATATGGATGTCTAATTTCCAAATATACTTGATTTATTTCAATATTATTTCTGGAAGCTTTTCAAAAAATTGAAATGGTGCAGAAACCCAGGGGCACAACACTTGCTCAGAAACAGTGACAGAAAGGTGAAAAAATGGTTGTTTTTGGACCTTTTGAGGGACCAAAACAGCTCCAAATGAGTTGAAAATTTATGAGAATACTCCCCTGGTGCCAAGGAATCCAAAAATGTAAACTTTTCCTGCTGAAGATGCTCTGATAAAAAGTGCAGCGTTCGGGGTGCTGCGCTCCTAGGCTTAAAAATTCACAAAAAACCAAAAAGTGTCCAATTTTGCTCAAAATTGGTGAGTGAATCCCTCAATGGTCCATAGAGACCTGTAATAAAGCTTGAGCCAAGATTCCAAGCCTAGCTTGGTCTTTTCCATATTTTCGCGCCGGGCGCCCCCTTTGGGCAGCTTTGAGCTTTTTTCTAGCAAACTGATTTAGCTTTTTGTAATGTTGAGTCATATTTCTTTGTAAGCCTAAATCCTTGTTTGTTTTCTCCAATTTGGCCTCTAAATGCAGGTTTTCCCTTTCTAGCCATGATTCTTTGTCATTTTCAATTTCCAAGGCTAGGAGCTCAGCGAGAGGGAATTGCTGCACTCGAGCTGATTCTTCTTCTTTCTGTTTTTCTAATGCTCTTCTAAGACCCATAGTCTTAGGCCTCTTCCTAGCTGGCCCTTCTTCTTCATCATCTTCTTCATAGTCACCCATGTACTCTTCTATCTTCACTTGTGATTTTTGAGCCTCTCTTTTGTACTTGAGTGTTGGGACTTCATAAATGGCAAGTTGGCCACTCATTTATGGATTTTGTGTTTGTAGGAAATGAATGATATGTTTTGATCTTTCCAAATCATTCACCAAATCTCTAACTTGTGCATCCCGGTGTTGTAAGAGGGAATTAAGAATCCTTGTTTCATTTTCCTCATCACTGTCAATGTGGATGAGTTCAAATTCCCTCTCTTTTTCATGGCTGCTTTCTTGTTCTTCCATTGCCTTCTTGCCTTTGTCCTTCATGGGATTCTTACCCTTGTCTTTATTTGGCAATTTACCTCTGCTCCTTAATGCCCTGGTGACATTGCTTTTTACTGCTTGAGTGAATTTTCTTTTCACTTTTTTGGTGATTTTTTCCTTCACTGGTCTTGAGGAGGAGCGCATGGCCCCTTGCCTTTTGGAGGCAGCAAACACATGCCTCCTACCTTTCTGATAAGGGATGATGGGAGGTGTTAAAGACTGGGCTTGTTCAATCTAGTCACTTACAGCCCTAAGACTGTCCTTTTCTTCAAGAATTTTTTTTGTGGGTGTCCCTTTTTCACCTTGCCGTTGGCAGTGCCTTTGATTATCAATTTCAACATTTGTAATGATCTTATCACCAGGAGGATCTTTAAAAAGGTCATGCTCTGTTTCTATGTGGTGGGAGGTGCCCAAGTCTGATACCTTTTCATCTTCAATACTGTCCTTGTCTTTACCCTTTTCTCTACTATCTTGACTGTTCTCATCATTAGGATTTTTGCCATCATTTCCTTGTGCATTTAATACCACTCTAAAAACTGTCTCTGGACTACCTTCATCAATTTCCTCTTGGCTGAGACTGTCTTCTCCTTGCTTCTTGTCTTTATCTGTGCTGTTGTTTCTGTTGTTTTTCCCTTGGCTGTCAGTGTATTTTTCTTTACTAGGAGTCTTAGCACCTTGTCCTCCTTCCTCACCATGAGTATCACTGCTTGAAACTCTGTTCTCTCCCTAATTTGTATTTTTAGAGCTGTTGTTGTTTTGATTGTCTTCTTTTTGGCTATCTATCCTTTTGTTGCTGTCTTTACTGCTTTCCCCCTTGCTGTATTCATTTTATCTACTTTTTTTTCCGTCTTCCCCTTGGATATCTTCATCTTCTCTACTATTTTTTCCATTATCAACACTCTTTTCCTCAAGGTCTTCATCATCTTTCCCCTCACTTTTCGTATCATTTCCCTTATCTTCATTATTGTTGTCATCACTCCTTGAATCATTTTGATTATTACTGTTTTCTTCAGTGCCTCTGCTACTTTCTTCAAGGCCATTTCCTCCTTCTTTATTGTCATTATCTTCTTCCTCACTTTCATCACTTTGATCATTTATGCTTTCTTCACTCTCATCTTCCTCACACTTTTCCTCACTTTGATCATTTATTCTTTCTTCCTGATCATCAGTGCTTTTTTCAAGGCCACTACTGCTTTCTTCAGGGCCAACATTTATTTCTTCATGATCACTTCTGTTTTTAGAAGGTGTTTGAAGAATGTTTGCTTGGGAGAGTGATTCATGGGAGGAAAGTGAAACATAGTCAGTGGAAGGCAATGAAGGAGTATGAGGAAGATTTTGAGAAGAGGATGGCACATTTTGCAATGGGATGGTGGATGAAGAGGTAAAGTCATCATGGGTGATAAAGGCTTCCCAAGGGATGCCTTGTTGCTCTAGTTGGTGATTTATAATGATTTTGACAAGAGAGTGATGAAATAGGCTTGCCATCTGCTGAGCTGGAGGCTTCTTTTTCATGATGGTGGACATTTTTTCAATGCTTTTGCATAGGAAATAAGGCAAGTTCAGCAACTTGGTCCTGGTGAAGTGCATGAGGAGTCTAATATGATAGGAGTAGATTATGGAGAAACGACCCTCACAGGTAAAGTATTTCATGACAATATTCATAAGGAGGGCATACATGTCCAGTAGATGAGAAAAAGGAAAAATGGCTTTACATGCAGCTTGACAACTAGGCTTTAGAAAAGGATGATAATGGATCAAGTCAAGATGTGTCTGCTTAAACCATCTCTCTCCTATGCAAGGGATCCTAGTGGCTTTAGAGACAACTTTAGGGGTCAACTCAAATTTAACCCTGCTAGATGAACTTGATGCTTGTGAAGCCTTAAGGCAAATAACTCAGTCAATTTAGGATGGCTTTTGATTTTTTGTACCTTGTTGCAGAACTCAAAATATTCTAATTCTTGGAAATAAGACAAAACATAAGGCAAGGCAATCAGTTCTTTGGTGTCTGTAGGCTCAAACATATTGGGTTTGCCTCCTTTCTTGGCCTGTCTTCTTGGTCTTTGAGGCTCATCACTTTCTTCTTGAGACATAATGACTAGGTTATATTTCTTTCAATTTTTTTAAAAAAAGCCTCTTTGTAGATGAAGTGCAGAGGAGAGAAGCTTTCAGGAGTCTTAGGACCTCTAAACAAGGCTAGATGCTCAATAGAGAATAGGTTACACTTCTATTCAAATTTTTCCCTCAAATTGTCTTAGACACAATATTAGCCTTAATTGACGCTTTTATAGCCCAAAAACCTGATGAGGAGATGCAAAATAATGGAAAATACCTCTTGAAACAACTTTTCATGGTAAGAAGCAGCTTCTGGGCGAAAAAAAGAGAAATTCTGGCCATTTCTATGAATTCGTGGGCGGTGCTGCGTTTTTCTTCCAGGCGCGCACCGCTGTGGACCGGGCACTGCTTGCATGTGGAGTATGCGAAAGGAGCAGTTTTGAGTGCGTAGCACCGTCGACTTGGGCTCCTCTGTACACAGAGTATGCGAAAGGGGCAGTGCTAGTTGTGCAGGACCCTTGGCCCGGACGGGCTTGCACGCGGAGTATGCGAAAGGAGTAGTGTTGGGTGCGCAACACTGTCGGCCCGGGCAGCAGATATAACGACAGGCACGAAGATTTTTGGGCGCCGTCGGGTAGTAACAAGAACGCGTAGCGCCTTTTTTCAGGCGTGCAACATGCAATGATAAACTGCATTGGGCATTCCTACAGGCGTGCAGCGTCTCCATCTTTCTGCCCGAGGATGCTCTCCATGGCTTTCGAAACGCTTTCTTCTTTGCCAAAGGTGGAAAGTGAAGGAAATAGGTCATTGGGGCTCATTTATATCTCCTTTTGAAATTATTTTCAGGACGAAAACCTTCCTCTCTTATAGTCTAAATTTCACCTTTCCATAGTTTTTCTTTTGACTGTCTTTTCAGTGAAAAAATCATTTTTGGAGCCAGTCTTCTTTTTTGTTTCTAAATCAATGATTTAGGATCTGATCAATTAATTGATTCGTGATGGAATTTGTTTGTCTTTTCAAGGCAATTTTAGAAGCTGTTGTGCCTCCATACTCCTTAAAACAAAGTTGTGACTATCTTTTGTGTGACTTTTTAACTAACAGCCTTTGATTGTTACTCGTTTAGTGCAAATGGCACCTAGATCCTTTAAAATCAGCCTTTCTCACCTTTTGGATTTCAAAATCACATATTTGATTTTAGTGGAGTTTTGTACTCTTTCACTTATCTTTAGGAGATAACTCAAAAAACTTTTACACCCTCTGCTGTTTATGAAGAAGGTGTTGTATTTTTACCTTATCATGCCTATTTGCAATTTATCCACATTTTTGAAACTATCTCCAAAAAACCTCTCCACTGTGGGTCAATAATCAGGTATTTTTATTTTCAAACAAATCATACCATGCTATTTTTCTTCTTTAGTGTGACTATACTCTTCATAGTGGTCTTAGTCTATCTTTCATCTGATGGTGCATCTGACAGCCTTTGTCTTGTTTGTAGGGGCGCAGGAAAATGCAGCTGTCCCTTTCCCAAGTCATGCTTTAAGGACCAAAAACTGTCTTAAAGATATCTTTGCCAAAATGCGCCATGCTTTTCATATGTCACTGAATTTTCTAAGATTTTTCACAGAGGCTTGAATGAGCAGTAATTTACCTCTTATAATGACATCAAGACTTTTGTAGTAGCCTCCAGTTTGTAGGGCTCATTTGTGTCTAAGAAAAGGAGTATTCAGCGGTAGCCGGACCCACACCCTGGAAGAGATCCCTATCACAAATGGTTTAGAGTCTAATCGAGACTTTTTACCGGGGATATCACTTACTGTTGGCCGGACAAATTTTCCTGTCAACACTACTGTATTCTCATCCCAGTAGTTCCCGATCTTAGCCTATTTAGGGTGCTCTTTCATCACAATGTTTACTTCGCACAGTTTGAGAGGCTTAGTGACATCCACTTTCTTTAGTGGAGGTCCTTCAACGATGCGCTCGCCTTCCGACTCCGGGATAGAGACAAACCGCAGATCTTCTTCACCTTCCTCACTTGCCAAGTTGCGGCAGTTGACAATATCCTGCATCTGCGTTTCCCATGTCGATGTTCCAAATCCTGCAGAAGAGCTGGTCTTGCCAAACACAAACGTATCTATGTCCTGCAGAGCTTCTTCAAGCGCCTTGGAACCCCCTATCAATCCAAATGTTCCTATAAAGTCATTTTTCAAAGTTTCCCAGTGGAAGGTGCACTGATGTAGCTCCGCATCCAGGTACCAGGCAGTGGGGATTGGACCCAACGCGTGAATGAATAAGTGAACCCACTATCCTATAGTTTGGTCATCCCACTCCTCCATCCGAGAAAACATGTGTTCATGTGGATCCCCTGGGCCAAGGAAAAACTTGACCCGTACTTCCGTCGGTGTCTCAAATTGCAAGAGTATCCTGCCCCGACAATCCTCCCATGCCGGGAATGCTTCCTTATGCATCTCCCACCATCGTGCAGGGGTCGCACGCATTGTTAGGTTAAGGGCCCATAACCTTCTTTCCCTGGGAACCTCGACTTCGAATGCCCGCAGAAAGTCCCTAACATTACCATAACCATTGAAATAAGGTAGATCTCTTACCTCTGAGGAGACACAGTAGAAGTTCTTCGTGATCCGAAGACATATCAGCGCAGATACATCATGTAACTAGTTTTTCCAATTCTCCATCTCCCCATAAGAGTCAGAGAAACATTCGTTGTCCTTCTCCCAGCAAAGTACCCCCTCCGCCATGGGGTTTATCTAGTCCTCATATCGCACAGTCAACTTATAAATCTGATCCACATCTTCTTCGTCACGCACTGGTTCTGTGTATCGTTCGCCTTCCGTCGGATCTAAATTTACTATTACCCTTGTACCGTTATTCTCGAATACCATGCTTCGATCCTTTAGGTTAATGATGCCTCTCATATTGATGGCCCAATACAAGCCTAGGAGCGCGGGGTAGGGGTCCACATCTTCGACAATCTGAATTACTTCAAAGTCAGCCTAGACCCTAAACCCTGTGATATCCACCACAATATTTGATAGTATTCCCAAGGGAATGATCTTTTTCTGATTAGCCATACGCAACTGGATAGTAGACCATTCCAACTTAGGCTCCCCCATTTGTTGAAGTCTGTTTAGGTAATACATTCTCATATGACCCTAGGTCCAAAATAACATGATCGATCTCGTAATCACCAATATGCAAAGTCAACCACATCTCCTTATCAGTGTGTTTCTTATACCTATAGAGTTTGTGTACGTCCTTTATTTCCAGAGGGAGGATAGGTCGTGTTGCGCAACTATCTATTAATTCCTGAAGATTGTCCACAGCCTTTGGGTTGCACAACAGCTTCATACATGCCTGTAAAAAGGGTTTGACCTCCTCATCTACCTTGACGTCCTCAAGTTGCTGCGAAGTAGATGCCTCTGCCTCATCAAAGTCTTTGCGAGCTGCGAAGAATGTTTCTTTCTCTTTTTTTAGATCCAAACCTTCCTGTTTGCTAACTATTAGTTGGATCAGAGGCTCGATTGTAGTTTTCTCCCCTGGCCCTCTAGTAGCCATCCCACTATGTGTTACGACATTCACTCTTGTATCTTTGTCTCGTAGCTCGGCTTTAACACTCTGCACATTCTGCGTAGGTGTCGGCTGCTTTTCCTGCATTTTCACTATCAATACTGGATAGTCTTCAATCACATGGTCCAGCTGCCTGTAATACTCGCAGGATTGTCTTGTAGGGTTTGGAAAGTCCCTGGAAAAGTGCCCTACCTCTCCACAATTATAACAGATGAGTTGCCCTCGTCCCCGACCTGCGCTTCCACCTCTTCCACCTCCCCTGCCCCTTGCTGGGGAGCCCCCTGAGCTCGAGAGAGATCTCGGTGAAGATGGGTCCGATTGCATCCTATAGAGATTCCCCCGATCGATCATTAAATCATACGTCCGACAATTCTGTTCATCATGTCCTATCGACCTATAGAACTTGCACCATTTTTGTTTTACTTCTGGGACATACGCAACAAGGCGGGGATAGTGGTTCATGTCGTGCAGCCCTGCAACGTGGCAATCTTCGCACCATAGTGCCGGCCCATTTGGTCCTTCCACTTCCCTAGGGCACAGCAGACTAGGTCCCCCAGCATGCATGTAGTCTTTTAACAGCGGCCATTTATCCTTGGTGTGACCATTCGTACTGCAACATATGCACCATTTTTCCGGGCTAGCCTCTGTGCCTTGCTCCTTTCGCAGGTTCTGTATCTCCATTTGCATTGCCTCCAGTTGTCCTTGGATCTGCTGGACACCTAGCTGGGCATCATCTCTAGGCACAACTTCTAACTTCATAGCGACCTCTAGGGCTTTTTCCAGTGATTCGAAATTTTGGTGGCCCATAGGTATGCGCAGGTGAGGTAGAAACATAGCAATGAACCACTCCGTGTGCTGTCTGTCGTCGTACTGAAATCCTCCTTCCCTGATCGCCTTCTTCAGCCATTGATCGACCTCCCATACAGATTCAGAAGGCCCTTGCTTGAAATCCTTTAGATTGACCACTATTGAGAATAGGACTTAGGCTTCTTGAATTGTTGTTTTAAGGTGTTCTTGACCTCTTCGATGGTTGAGTTTGCATGCTGTCCAATGTATCCCATGTACCAATCCAAATCTCTTCCTTCGAAGGCAAGGGACATCTATGCCCTACTCACCACGTCACTAGCTACGTTCTGCGTAGCCCATACTGATTTTGTGACAAACCAGAATTGCTCCATGTCCTCATCTACCACACCCTTAAAGGTAGGAAATTTCATGTGCGCAGCCATGTCGTCTTCTGGTGGTGGAGGTGAAGGTGAGTTCTTACCCCTACGTTGGTTCAAAAGTGGTGTGGCTAGAGGACTATGCGTAGCTACTTCTCTTACCGGGTTGTAGACATATATACCTCCTTCTAGGTTGGTCCGATAGTATTTGCCGCTTCGCGTCATACTTCCATCCAGATCAGCGGTCTTTCAATCGGTGTGGCTACATAGAATACTTTTTTCGCACAATAATATCTTAATTAGCAATGGTAAAGTCTTCAGAAACTTACCCCTAAATCCTTTGAAGAATCTCCACTCTACTTCGTAGTAGGAGATGAATTGGTCGATGGCGAATTCCATCACGAATCCTCCTAGCACACTGTCCACCCAGTGGTCTACGGTGCGAGTGATGGTGTTATCAGCCTTCTTTAACTGCTAGATTAATTCTGGGGTCCACTGTGTAACCCGCTCGTCCTTCCAACACATTTGAAATTCGACCAAACTTGCGAGCCACTCTTGGAGCTCGATCGCAATGGTTACAAAGAATATCTCGTAGATCTCTGTGAAAATATACTTATTTTTCCACTTTTTGGTGGTTACCCTTTTACTGCGGTTTTATTTCACTACGAATTCTCGAACTTGCCGTTCGAACCATTCATTAATTTATTTTCTTTCATGTTTCTAGTACGACCTTGGCATTACCCGATCCCTCTCTCAAAATGCTCCCGGTCCTAGCAACGGAACCATTTTTTGGCTCGATGGGTCCTGACCTAGGTTCGGAGGTTAAGGTTTTCCAACAAACCCCTATACTACTGGCCCTTTCAGCAGTGACCTACCTGCGCAGGCCAAAGTCTCACCCGAAGTAGTATGGGTGGGTGTTGGAACCAGGTTTCCACACCCTGGGAGAGGGCAGGTAAGTCAGGAAGAGCTGCATTTCACAAATATCAGATCGCATATTACAGAAGCCAGATCTATCAGTCCCTTCGCATCCACGTGTGCAATACCATTCAACGAATAACAAATATAGGGTAACAAATAAACTATCGCAGCTATTCTTGCATAAAGTCCAATAAATAGATTCAGATCAATTGTTGATGCAACATAAGTACTTAGCACAATTAATTGCGAAGCTTAATATAGAATCATGCATACCATAATAGATCTAGATCATAGTATAAACCAGTAACACAAGTACTTTCACAACTTAAATCAATGACACAGAGAATACATAATCAAATAGATTTAGAGATTTCAATAGCCTTCCACATTCATTTATCCTCCAGATCATTTTAAAATACCCAAAACCCACCTGCGTACACAGCCTACAGGGTCCGCACACAGTAGGACTAAGGAGCTCCGCGCACACAGCCAGCATGTGTCCTTTCCCCCAAACACCCAAACAGATCTACTAATTTGCAATTCACACCAATCTTAGTCTCCATCTATCTTACAACTAAAAAAGGTTCAACTACTTATACTATTTTAGCCTACGCATCCAATGGTCCGCAAATCGTGGTTTGCAGACTCTTGGTTTAGCCTTGACCCACTTACAATGCATGCGGGGCTTTGACCCACCCTAAAACCCCTGCGTTAGACTAAATATAATCAACGATATACAAAAATGGATCATTTTCGCAGCTCGTGTAGGAGACCCTGTTCCAACAACGCTCTTGACTTACGGTGTGCATGTATGTGATAAGTGTGCTAATTTTAATTAAGCCCAGACGTGTGTAAAGAAAAAAGAAAAAATATGTTGTATAACTGTAAATAATTCTAAGAATGACAGTAAAGTAAATAGAATATGACAGAAAATAAATAGCTAAAGATGCATCAATTTAAACCCAAAGAGGAGGGTTGCCTAACAACTAGTCTATGGGTGGGCGAAATCTAATCAAAACACATAAAATGGCCAATGAATATAAAGTCAGGACAGACAAGGATCTAAAGGTCAGATCTATTGGAAATAGGTGCAGAAAACAACAATAAACGAGAGGGAAAAGTGCTGCAAAAAAGGTGGTGAAAGGATACAACCTGAAGGGAAATGGAGGGGACCCTCAAGGAGGACCAAAAAAACTGAAAAGAGGTGTTTTGGATGGATGAATAACCAATCAGAAATGGATCTAAAAGTACAGGTTCAAATATGAAAAAAGGCTGAACACACTGAAATCTCAGACGATCTGCTTAAGCTAAACTCCTCCTAAAAAGGTGGAAGCGTATTGAAGCCCTAAGGGGCTTGGTTCCTACTTCGACGAGTAAAACATAGCAAGTACAAGTCTAAGACGGGTGGAGAGGGAGGTCATACAACCCTGAACAATAGCATATACAAACCCAGAAAATCACAGAAAAATTCTTGTAAAACGTTTAGGTCGCAGTTTCTGACCTGTTTTCAGTAGAGGTCGCAGGTTTGAGGCTATTTTCTGCATCCTAAAGGTCGAGGTCGCAGGTTTTGGCCCAAAAAGTTTGTCCTGCACTTCCGGCCGTCTTGGGAGCAGGTTTCAGAAAAAAGTGTCATCTCAGTTGGGGTTGATACCTGTCACCTGCGTAATAGGCCCAGAAACACACTGAAGTAATAATTTTTACTGTTTTAGGGTTTTAAAGGTTAAAAAAAACATCAAGAAATGCAAAATAAGAAGCTGAAGAAAAACCTTAGGGGTTGAAGCAGCTAGTCATGCAGGGATATGAAAAATGAAAACGATCGTAATTATAAACCCTTGTGGATTTTCCAGTTGTTAGTGTGAATTCTAATCACAAGCGTACGAAAAAAGCTCACTTTAGCTGTGCATAAAAAAAAACCCTAACATCAAAGATGGCTGTTAATTTCCTTAGATCTGTTGTTAGTGATCAGAATAAATGCTACAGAAATCTAGATCTATTCAGTTAAAGACATTAAACAACAAATAATAAGCAATATTTGCTCCATGCATCCAATGAACAAGACAAGAATGTTTTTAAAGAATTTTTGTATTATGACACCTATGAAGGGAACATAGAAAGATGATACCAGTCCCCCTCAATGGGATGGGTTCTTGTATGTCCTCAGCATTTCAGATCTAAGATCTCTCTCTCTTGATGGTGTAGAAAACCTAGACAAAAAATGGAACTGAAAGGGAGCTCACAAGCAAAAAAGATAGAAAAATGTGACAATGATGGAGGATCAAAGTCAGACCAAAAGTATAGATTCAAAGTGATCTTTAGGCAACAAAAGGTAGTGAGTGAATGGAAAAACCCTTCTATTTAAAACAAAATATTGAGTTAGTCTAGATATTGGTGCATAATTAAAATATTATTAGCCAAATCTAGATCGAACTTTTATGGAATATTTTATTATTTTTGTTGGAGGGAAAAAGAATTTGAATTTGGTCAAATCCATTTATTTGTAAATAATAAATAAATAAATGATTTATTCATTATTTTAAGAACATGGTTGAGTAATAATTAAATAAATAGTGATTTATTGAATTATTTATAAATGATTTAGTAAAATTTAACAAGGAATATTATTTTAATAATGTTTTAAATCATTATTCCCAGAAAATTATAAGATAAATAGTGATTTATCTAATTAATTTTCATGTTTTGGGTTAAATATGACCAGGAATATTAATTAAACTATTTTTAATTAATTATCCCTTGAGGAAAATCAAACAAATAAGGATTTATTCAATTATTCCTCATGGGGTTTCCTGTTTAGACCATAAATAACTTAATAAATTATGGATTACTAAGTTATTTTTCATAGTGAAAGGGTAAAATTAGTCTTACATGGTGTACTTTGGTCCATCTAATAGTAACAGGTTAGATGACTAAAAATTGGTGTAACATGGACTATTCTTCTTGTTGGTAGCCAGCCCTCAAAGAATATTGGTCCTCGACTACTCTTATCTTGAATTCCCTATCTCATTCTCAAAGAGTATCGAATGCTAGATGATTACCCAATCCTCCATTCTGTCTTCCAGGTGAAAACCAAAATGATGTGTCTATCCATTCTCTCCACATGGCCTTCACTAAGACTTGTCGATGTTAGTATTGGTCTAGTGCATGACACGTGTATTAGAGAATCACATATGTCACTCCCTCACAACTCAGGAAGGACATACTTCAAGTTTCTTCCAAGTAAGAAACTTACCACCAAGCTCCCTTCTCAACCAAGGTCCTACAACCACAATGCTCATGAATAATTCCTCCCCTCAATGTCATGGATTTTGATATTGAGGAATATTCAACTTTTGGCTTCATAGGGCGCAGATCATCCATCACTTCCAGTCACGAGTCATGTCCACTATCAGAAAGTGATTCATCAACCCTTTTCATTTGGTCCACCGTTATGCCATGCTTATTTCCCTTGAATCATCTCCAAGGATCATACATCCTTTCTCATGAATAGTAACCCTGCACAAATACATCCACATAAACATATACATATGAACTTTTAAAACAAAAGTTACCTCAGTGATGATCTTTCACCGTGACATCTTCCTATAGGCATCGACATACTTTATTCAGATTGACACATCTTCTAATGATATGTTTTGTCAAGGGTCTTCTTCTTTACCAGACTTCTGTCAGAGTTTACATATCCTCCCAGGGGATCTCCTAGTCACATCTTCTTGGCTTTCGGATGATAACTACCTCTTGACATGGTTGCATTTCATGATCTCTTCCTTTGTGCACATTATTCATTCCCAGGAACTTCCACATTTTCCAGCTCCTCGTTCATATACAACCACCTCATATTCCATGAGGATCTATATTATGTTGATTTCATCTGTTAATGCTTCAAAAGATCCTACTTCATAGATCATACTTCTAAATATAGAATTCTATTATCTACAACCATATGACATGACTTCACAGCATCCAATGTCAGCATATAAATATATACATACCTCATACCTTTTTCATTTAAGTCATCCTTCAGCAGTTTTACTAGAATAAAGAGCTTCATTTCCTTGGCCTGCTCTATCAATATGTCATCACATCCCATAATTCTATTTTTCATGATGACCCTTGATCTTGATGATTGCCTTCCATCAATATTGTTATCAGAGAGGTTTTCCAGGTGTTGTTTTAACAAGAACTCCTACCATGATTTGATCAGGATGCTACACTGATTCCTATCATACAACCAACAAAAATCACTTAAAGTAGAAGATGATCTCAATCATAGTGGAGATCCATCACTTCTTCTTTCTTAGATTTCTTTGCATCAGTTTCTTCTCTCATTTTTGAGATATGGGCTTCTTCCCTATTTCTCTTGTCCTTTTCAGATTTTGGACAATCTCTTTTATAATGCCCAAGTTCATCACATCCAAAGCATCGTGCTTTGTCCATACTATTCTACGGACCAAACTTACTGAATCTTCCTTTCTTCCTTGATGTGGCTACAAAGTTTCGATTCTCTTCACTTGATCTTGTAACACCTTTGGCTTTCAATCTTGTTTCCTCTATTTTACATAGAGGCCCTAAATCGTGGAATGGTGTGGCTTATTTCTTCCCATATAAACCTGAAGTTTCCCCATTCTTCAGGAAGAGCATTCAACACCATTTTAGTCATCTCAATGTCAGACATTACTTCTCCCAGTTCCTACAGATGATCTCAGAGAGATTGCTTCTCTTGCAGTACACATAGAGAATAGTTCCACCAATTTCTTATATATTATTTTTGATGATTCTAGATTTGATACATTGGATATGAGAGAGTCTTTTATGGATTCTGTAAGAATCCTTTGGGCTCTTACATCTCCCTTCATATATTTGGCATGACTTTATTGTCCCTTTCTTCCATGCAGGAAAGTTTGAAACCCTAACCAGTTTGTTGCTTTCTGTGCAAAGGAGACATTTTGATAGATTCATATGAAGTCATAAAGATACTTACTTGTGTAGATCCTTTTCTTCTTCTACCAGCTTCCTTGTTGAAGATGATGGTAGGAACTCCCTCTTAGATTAATTTCAAAGTAGGTGATCTTGGATCCTTGATGATCAAGGATTACTTCAGAATGAATATGTCTTCAATAGTGTTAGGTGGTGCTTAGTAATGTCTCTTCCAACAATGTCTTGAATATCAATAATTTATGATGTCAAAGATTATATCCTCGATGTGTGGATTAAGGTTGAAATTCCTCTTGAGATAGCTTCAATATTTCCTTGCAAACTGATTTTACTTTTCAATGTAGACTTTGACTTTAGCTCTGATTCCATGTTGATAATTTGAAGGGATGGAGATTAATTCAAATTATCTTCTTGATAATTACTTGTGAGCTTACTTGAATTACTTAAGTCTTCTCTTACTTAGCTTGTTTAGTATTTCATCAAGTCAATTACAAAAATACAAAAGACACAAAGTTAGGCTCTTCGAGCCAGGTAAAAACCTCTCCCTCTTGGAGAGGAAAACCCGCAAGGAATTCTTCTTTTAGATCTTCAAATGACAAGTACCATGACCAAGACTCAGACCCTTGACATGCGAATGCCTCCAATACCTTATCACAACTTCTTTATCTGCCTCCAATATTGATCACTCATTTCTGCACTGACTTGCATTGATCTGCACCAATATTAGAGAACTCGATTTCTTATTCCTTGTTATTCTATGAGATATATTATTGTCCTTTTGTATGCTAAAGATGAGAAGGTAAATATCTAGTTTACCTTCCTTCTATTCTCAGATTTGACCGCACTTCAGTTGCATCACAAAACCAAAACTGTGATCACTTCTTCAGTTCGTATTTAAACCAGACTTAGTTAATTCTCTGTACCTAAATCCGCACTTCATTTATGTTGTTATTAACTTAGAAAAATACAGATTGACTCATTGTTGATCCACACTTATTTTGATATTCATGTCACTCAGGACATATCAGTATACATTACTTCTTAGCCCACATATATATATCCAGGCTTGTGATGCACCATCCGCAATCCATTGTTGTGATAACTGTGTATGAAACCCTATTCACATCCTTTAGAAATCCACAATTTTATCTCTGTAAGACTTCAGAAAAATCCACATTTTTCAGAGCAATCTGCACTGCACTCCTGCACGTATCCGCACTGCAACTCCTGCACTTATCTACATTGAAGCTCTTGCACTTATCTGCAATATACCTCCTGCACTTATCCACACTGCAGCTCCTGCATCTCCTGCACTTATCCGCACTGCAGCTCGTGAGATGTCTGAAATCTGTGTTGAATGAACCACAACAAGGAGTATATATAGTGGCACATACTTGGTTATTAGGCTAACCATTCAATTGACATGTAGGCTGACCACTCAACTGTTATATAGGCTGAATTTAATACAGTACAAAAACTACAATTTCCAACATTAAGGATGATAGTCATGAGGGTTGTTATGAGCCATTCTTTCACAAGATCTTGGAGGTCATTCTTCAGACTAGGCACTTCATTTACATGACTCTTAATTACATTTTTACCTAGAAGACAAAACCCTAGGTAGAAATCAAGAAGAAGTATATTTAACCTATAATAAAATCTTGCTCATGAAACCCATGAAGCAAGTACAAAATACATTTTATTATCTTTGTCTTCTTCTTTACATAAAATACATAATTATATAGTCAATATGAAGACCGACCTAGTTACACTTTTCAACAAATGGTTTACATGTATTTGATAGTCACATAATTTAATAATTTTTCTTGCCTTTTCCTAGAGGAATTTGTTCAGTGGAAGAGACAATTTAAAGCAATAGATCAATATCAGAGGTATTATGGAAGAAATGTGCATATCTCACACAACAAAAGTTGCAAATTCATGCTTTGGAGAAGGGGTTGACTGACTAGAAATGAAGCAAGAACTTGTGCAACAAATTGTCAACCTCAATATAAAGAAGAAGGAATAATTGCAACAACTACAACAACAAAGAAAAAGGATGAATTTTGATGAAGCTTCTTCCACTTTACAACAATAATTTTTCCTATTTGGAAAACCAAAGCAATAGTGGGAAGCAACACCGGATTGTATTGTCATGATTACCTCATTATCAAACCATTGGCCTACATACCTGTCAAACACATGTGCTCGACTTAGAATACAATAGCTACAAATTATTATTGGGGAGAAACCAACCCTAAATAGGGTTGGATTTTTTAGTGTCTCCTCTTGATTATTGCAAGGTTTGTACCTTGGTTTCCTTATAAAATGAAATCATTTAAAGCCAATCATGCTAGAAATTCTTCACAAAGATATAATAAATGTTAGAAAAAAATCAAGGATTTTTTTACTAATTCTTGGCCTTGAAGTGGATGATTACCTGAATAACAACTATTTTTTGCAACAAAAAAGCTTCAACACATTTACACACTGTTTCGGGAAATAACTCCCTAGAGGTCGTTGGGTCAAAAACCTCCACAGATCAGGGCATGCTATTCAAGAAGGACTCACACAACCACACTTGTACGCTAAAAACTAGATAACATCGATTGTAGAACTCACCCATAATCCTACGTTTGATGTAGATCCCGCGGGGTCCAAACCCCCAGCAACCCTTCTTCCTCTTCAACCTGAAAACCAAGAAGAAATGTGCACGGAAATCTAGTTGTATAGCATATATCTCTCCTAAATGTTAGTGTAATCCATGTGAAACATCAAATAAACAATAATAAATGCTTAATTAATAATCTTTTCACATATGCAAGCAGATATTAACACGTGAATTCAGGAACAAGATGGTTCTTCTTCATTACGAAAAGCATGTACAATAATAGTAAGGTGGAGAGATCACCTGAATCCTTCCATGATCTTCGAACAGACCGTCGTCCGAATCCGTCCTACCCTTGCCTCGCTAGGATGCTTTCAAGACTTGTGCACACGAGATGACATATAAGCTTATGAACATCTCCAGGAAACAAGGGTTTCCTGTAAAAATCTGGGAAGTGCAAGAGGCACGGGAAATCAGACTTGAATTGGGGCTCCAACAGAGTATAATGTCTATAAATTTCTGTCTCCCTTAGGCCATGCATGTGAGGGGCTTTTATACTCCCTCAAAGTAGTTTCAATCAGTTGGAAACAGTTGGCCACGGGCTGGGGTGGTTGAATTATGGGAATAACCATCAACCCAGCCTCAAAAATAGGGATTTATATATATATATATATTTTAATGGTTTTAATGGCATACGCGGAAAAGTATCTCTGAACTTGCGTATACACGCAGAAAAGTCTGGGCATACCCGCGTATGGGATTTTAAACACTGTTTTTTATGAACTTTTATTCAAGTCTGTGGGAATGGGTGCCCAAGGCCAAAAAGACAATCATGAATCACATGAGGGTGAAAAATGATGTTATAACACACACAAACAAGCAATAAAAAAATTTCTTTTTTTTTGAAACTTTACAAGTTTTGGGTTAGATGTCGATTAATTTATTCGAAAATACAAAATTTCACTCCGTTTCTAATTTGTTGAGATAACATAAAGCATAGGGTAAAGAACATTTACGAAACAAAACATTTTCTACTATATTTTTTTCTATATGGAGATTGCAAAAGACACACGGTAAAGAGAATATGCAATCATAAAAAGAGAAAACCAAGAATAAAAAAGAAAAAGAAATGAAATATTAAAAAAAATAAAGATATTTAAAAAATTCTTGGCCTTGAAGTGGATGATTACCTGAATAACAATAATTTTTTACAACAAAAAAACTTCAACATATTTGCACTCAAACAAGCAATGTAAAATTTTCATTTTTTTTTTGGAAACTTTACAAGTTTTGAGTTAGATATCAATTAATTTATTAGAAAATACAAAATTTCCCCTTCGTTTCTAATTTGTTGAGATAACATAAAGCATAGGGTAAAGAACACATACAAAAAAGAAAACATTTTTTACTATATTTTTTTATTTATGGAAATTGCAAAAGACACACGGTAAGGAGAATATGCAATCATAAAAGGAGAAAACCAAGAATCAAAAAGAAAAAATATATATATATATTAAAAAAAATTAAAGATATTTAAATTTCATTATTTCACAGAATCTTGGTTATAAACCCTTTGCCCTTGGTTATATGTTTCTTTAACAATATCTTTCATTATGATTCATTGTGGAAAAAGGAATTGCATTGTGGCCTAAAGCCCGTTATTGTTTCCATCATAGCCTAAAGACAACTACTATTCCAATGGTCGAGTTGCAGCAACGGTAACTAGTGATTTGTCGCAACGATGACCAGTGAGTTTCTGCAATGGCGACCCAGTTGCGATAACTCACTGGTCACTGTTGTGGAAACTCCCTGGACACCGTCACAACAACTCACTTACCACCTTTGTGGCAACTCCCATGAACAAAAAACATATTTGGGGACGTAATTGACTTGCTTAGTTAGTATACTACTAGCAAAATAACAGGGAGTTTGTAAAAGAAGAACAATGAATTTACCTTTGCAAACGCTCCAGAAAGAAAGGGATTGCAAGAAGGCACAATGAGCTTATATTTCCTCTTTGCATGGAGAGATCCTCTGTGCTGCAACTGTAATCTCCTCCTCCTCTTCCTCCTCGCTAAAAATGTAACAGGTGCACGAAGAGCTAATCTGGGAAAACACGATGTCGTTGAAAGTGGTTTGACCAGCCAGCAGCTCACAGCAGCTCCCCCCTTTGCTCGACAGTTTGGAGGGTTGACGGAATGAAAGGGAGCTCGAAGAAATGAAAATTTGAAATGGGAGTTTCGGTAGTAAAGGAGGGATGGGATGCCACATTTACTCTGCATCTGCTGCAATTCAAAATTTCAAGTTTAAATTTGAAAATCGCAGGCATGCTATCACTTCGGCTCTACGTTGGCAGCGGTGGTTTGGTGAGCCGCTCGTACCAGGCCTGCAAAATCCGTTGTGTCGAAATCTTCCATTAATAGTTGTTTGCGATCAAGGTAACGAGTCTTTCTCCCGTTTGTTTACCATTTGGGAGGGCGCAGGTCGGTTCGGTGGAAGGGCTTCACCTCTGGTGAGTAGGCGCGAATACCTAAGGGTATTTCATCGACCTGCTAGCCCACTCATTTTTTTTATATTGTCTGTGGGGAAATTGATACCTAGTGGAGCGATTGCATGAAAGGGTGGCTAAACAAATGCAACTTTTAAGGAGGTATATGATGATCTCTATTCTCATCTATGTAATATGTTGAGGTAAGTAGATTGGAAAATATTTATGATTGATAAGAAAATAATACTAGTATTGGAGGATTAAGGGTTTAAATAAATGTTGGGATCTAGGCTAGGGTAGTGTTTTTTCACATTTTATATTTGATATGATGGGGATGTGAGGTGGAATTAGTGATTATTTTATCATATTTTTATTTTAAGAGGGTTTTCATATGCTTAGAGATTTATTGACATCGGTGCATTAAGGGTTTGAATAAATGTATAAGATATTTATTTCCAGACGACTTTCGTATGCTTAAGGAAATATTGGCATCGGTGCGTTAAGGGTTTGAATAAATGGATGATCTAAATTAGGGTAATTCTTTCTCACATTTTATTTTGACATAATAGGTGAATTGTGAGGTGGGATGAATGATTTTCTTTACATATTTATAAGTATAAGATCTTTCTTTTGAGAGGTATTTCATGTGCTTAAAGGAAATATTGAAAATTCTCCACAGACGTTTGAGAAAGGAGAAAGTCTTTTAACCAACCTATGATGTATGTTACGAAGAAAAAAAATTGAGTGGATCAAGTAGTGGAAATGGAACTAGAGAAATAATTAAGGAGATTGATAAACTAAATGAAGACTCATACTATTATATTAACTATTATGCATGCATTTAACCATCAAATCAAAACCATTGTTTAACTAGTCATTGACTAAGCATTGACGTGACAAATTTCATCATCCTAACCTAAGAAGGTAGCATCTATGAGATCATATTATTGTTATCTTGCATTGTGGATGATGAATAGTGATAAAAGACATCATTGGACAATACAAAGAAAACTGAATTTTTGAAAGGGGCTCTCATTCCATTCATTTCTAAAGTAACCTAATACATCATTACATGATGATTTTTTGGTCATGAGACCAAAATAGGAACATAATTCATAACTTAGATAACAACCTACTAATCAACATGTGATTAACTTACAAAAACAATACAGAGGACCAATGGGAAACCAACCCTTTGATGTATTGAGGAATTTACATTTCTACTCATGTGCCTGAAGGTGGGAAGCTACATTCAAACTTAGGAAATCTATTAGCATTCTTTCATTTCCTTGTTTATGGAACTTTTGATATATGATACTACTCTAGCTAGATGTCTTCACTCTTTCACCACTCAACTCTTTGATCACCTAGAATATCACCCATTATTCAAGTTGTTGTCTCTCTTTATGGCAGATACTCTTTAATGTTGCTACTAGCCTTCAATACAAGTGGTGCAAATCATATCTTTTATGTTTATGGATTTTGTTCCATCATGTACTTCCTTCTAAACACATTGTGCCCTCAGTCAAAATCAAATTGTAAATCCCCATAAGCCCTAATCACACCTATTGACTTTCCCTTTGGTAAACTTTTTCCACCCTTACTTGACTCCTCAACCCCACCAAATGAGAAACCCAAATTTGGGATCACTTACCTCAAAAATTAGGGAATTCATCCAATTCCTTTGTCTAATTTCTAACTAAGATGTTCAAACTTGCTAGATAGATATTTTATTGGTCTAGGTCTAGCACCTAGGGCCAAATTTATTGAGTAAATGACTAGTCAACTTTGATATAATTACGTAGTAATTAAATTGCATTATATGCATAATATCCTCGCTCATTTATGATGTAAATATATGTACTTATTATTATGTTGGTGAGCCGGAAGTATGTTACAGGCCTGCGTGCCTATTTGTTTATGATATGTGGCATGCGTGCCCATATGGATATGTTAAATATTGTGGGGCTAGTGGGCCTGAGCATGTGTGTCAGTGTTGATTAACTAGCTGGAGGTATAAGATTGTAATAGAATGTAACTGTAAATATTCTAATAATAATAATAATATTGGTTGCAGAGCCCACTCGACAGTAAGAGTATGAGGGGCAGTGTGACTCCATGGACACAGGGAAATGGTGTTCGCAACGAATGTTGGTGAGAAAGGGCACCTGGGGCCCATGTGGTTTTAAGAGCACCACATGGAAAATAATTTCATTTAGTGGGAAAAATTATAGATATATAGATAGATAGATAAATATATGTGTGTGTGTGTGTGTGTGTGTGTGTATGTATGTATACTTACCACTAGAAGGATTCATGGAGGATTATTAATTATAATTTTGATGATCATTGCTCCGAGGAGGAGGATGATTTTGGAATTCGATCCTAAGCAACCATTTGGTGAGCCTTGAGCTTCGGATCTAGACCAATTGCGAGTTGTGTTGGTTTGATGGCATGGAGGGTGCCTCGAGCCTTGGAGTGACATGGTTGTTGGTTGGCACCTTGGCAGTTAACCTAGAGAATTCCTGAAGCCCTATACAACATGACCATTGGGTTGGCATCTTGGTCATGGATGTATGGTGATGGCCTGAAGGGTGCTTGGATCCCTAGACATCATGATTGCTAGCTTAGCACATTGGCCATGGATGTATGGTTATTTTTCCTTATTGTTGCCTGTGGAGTTTCATCCCCGACACGGGGATGACACATGGTTGAGATGACGAACCACGAGTCTATGGTAGCGAAACGTGGAGAGCGTGCTGCTAGTTGGTATTTTATGCATATAAGTATTCATGTGCTTTACTGTGATAAATTATGAATGCTATGAAGAAACCCTAATTCCCAGGGCTCTATGTTTAAATGTCTGTAATTAATTAGTAATTTGTTTATGTGTTGAGTCTTATATTTATGTGAGTTTCATTGTAAACCCTAGTTCGAGATTCTTAGCACTTGAGTACATTTATATGTTTGTGTATATATTTCTATTTGTTGATGTGATTTCGTTGATAAAACCCTAAATTGAGTGAATGGTGTATGTTTATTGACAATTAAAAAGGTATTCATAGCTGTTATGCACATGATTATGTGGGAATTATTCTATTATGCATAAATTCATTATGCTGTATCGAAACGCTAAGTTTGTGTAATAATAATAATGGGTGTAGTGTTGCGTAAGTTGTTTATTAATTATGCATGTTTCTAATAAATGCAAAGTTCGAGTTTCAAGTTGAAACCCCAAGTGGGAATTGACAAATTTACAAGTGGACTCTCGTATTAAGTTATGGTTTAATAAATAATAATTATGTATTACGGTGTGTGACGTATGGTGAGATTCATACAAACTTGTGGATAATTAAGGTGAACGAGGGTTTAATAATAGAAAAATTATAAAAATTCAACCTTCCACAGAAATGCTAGTATATTGATGACATTTGTGGTGTGAATTATATTGTCTGGGACATTACAAAGTGGTCTCAAAGTCGGTTTACAACACTAGATATAAATTGGGCTATAATTGGAGGTAGTCTAAGGAAAATTCTCACAGGTTAAATGTTTGACAAAAGGATTGTTCACCAACTGTTTAATGAAAGTTACAGTGGTGAGAACAGTTAAAATTCAACTAAAAAACAGACTACAGGTGCTAAGAGAGGTTGTGTAATGATTAATTATAGGGAAATATTGGTGAAAAATAGTCGATTTACGCCTCATAGAACCAAAATTATCTCTAGGGGCAATGCTTGAGGAATGGTTGCCAATTGTTTGACAATATGTCTAAAAGGGAACATGTAGTGATGGGTTCATTATATTTTTACCAAGCCAAAATTATCTATAAGGGAAACGTTTGAGGAATGGTTGCCAATTGTATGAAAAAATGTCTAAAAGGGAACATGTGGTAATGGTTTCATTCTATTTTTACCAAGCAATAGATATATGAATGAATGAATCATAATATTGTACATCAGCTCAATGGTTTAGCTTAGTAATTATTTCAAGATGGGAATGTGAATGTAGTGTCATAATTGTGGTAATATTAGGTTGTATATCCTTTAACCTTGCAGTAGTTCTTGAATGATCAAAAGGACCATAAGTATATACATAGAAAATGGTGTATTTTGTGATGTTCTGTTATAACGCTGTTGGTTTCAATAAAGGTGGATTCCATGTTTTTGTTTGAAGGTTTCAAACTATAATATGCAAAAGTCTTTTACATATGACTTCTGCCTATGGAATATTTATTAACATTGTAAAATAAAATTAGAGCACAAACCTGCATATTGCGGAGGAAGTTGGGAACGTCTATTCCACTTCGTGGTTTTTCTATTTCTAAGTTTTTGGAATCACTGCAAGGGTGACTTTTGCATAATGCCAATGCCAAGAAATGAAATGTTTAATGGATCCATTATGAGCTTGTTTCTTTCTTAAAAACGTCTAAACTAGCAATTGGACCTAAAGGTGCAAAGGAATGCCAAAATAAGGAGTCAGGGAATTTGGAAGGCAATAAGCAAATAAAATATATGGACAACCAAATATAATTGAAATTTAAGTTTATATATATCTTCTAAAGAATGTAGCAAATTTGAGTTTCTATACATCTTCTAACAAATGTAGCAAAAGGTTAAATTCAAGAATAAATTTACGCTAACATAAATGTCCCAAAGCACGAGTTGAATTTATTTGGGTTTAAAAAAAAAAACATTAAATAAATTCTGAACAAATAAAGAAAAAAACTCACAAAGTAGATGCACCTTCTAGCTAGGTATTGGAAAATTAACAATATATATTTCAGCGATTTTTTCAGATTGACAAATGATCCCAATGGAATATCTAATGGAAATAAATAGATCGTATTCAACAATGTTCGTGCAAAGGCTTAAACACAAAGGTTGTGGCTTTAGTTTTATAGACCAACATTCATTTTGCAAGCAACTGGAGTTTACCCAAATTTAGTGGTTGACTATGTCCCACCCCCTATTTTTAGGAAATCCAAATTATTCTTTTATCATTTTGAATGGTACCCTTACAAGCATAACTACAAAGGTTAAATCAAAACTTAAATGAATTATTAGAGGAAGCTTTGGAATTAAAGCCTATCATTTTTTGTTTCTGTGAGTATTGAGATAGCTAGGAGATGGAAATCATGGAGTTTCATTTCTAATTATGATTATTTGTAACTCATCACTTTTGATATCTCTTTGACGTGTAAATGCCATTTGAGATGTTTCTTGAAACAAGTTGTCAAGCATAACTTTTGTTATCATTATGGAAATATTTTTGTTTTGTCAAAAAAAAAGGGTGAATATAATATCATATTTATAGTGGTTATTTGGAATTTTAGGGAAGTGACTCTTTAGATCTTGAATTTTGATGAATCATATATATATATATATATTCTTGCTTTGTATTCAAGATGAGAAAGATTAATTTCTACACTATCATCTTTCTAAATTAAATTTTGGCACCACTCTAAATCTCCAATATTAAACACTATATATCGATATATAGAATTCTTATATTTAATGTAAATATAAAATAATAAAATATAATCTTATTAATATTTTCAAATTAAAATAAAAATCAAATTCTAAAAATTATGAAATATTAAATTTAATAAAATTATAAATAATTTATAGTGTATATAAAAAAATATTATTTAAAAATAAATAAATGACATTGAACACATTGAATTACTCCTTCATTGAACACACTAGAGGGTCCATCTATAATGTCAAAAGTGTATAATTGAAGAAGCCTCAAGTCCTCCAACTTTGGAAGACCACCATTCTCAAGTTCAAGTGCTTCAAAGTTCTAGCAATAATGTGTATAAGTGAAAAAGCCTCAAGTCCTCCAACTTTGGAAGACCACCACTTTCAAGTTCAAGTGTTTCAAAGTTCTATTAATAATGGATGCTAAGTTATTTAAACGAGGTAATTCATTTTTTATCAATCTTTACATTTTAACACAAGCACATAAATAAATATCTTCACACTGTTTCTTCACTTGACCACCCCACCATTCTTTCTTAATTTTCTTAGATCATGAAATCGCAAGCTCTTCAACATTGGGAAACCTTGTCTACAAATCCTTTTCGAATTTTGCACACACAAAGCTCCCTAAGTTGGCCACACTCCCACAAGAAGTTTGAAATGCAGATGGATAAAATTACCCCTCATAATCCCAAAGTGAAAACTTTTATGACTTTTTCAGATTATCAATGTTGAAGGGAAAAATATGCTCCTCCACCATATCATCTCTATGCAAAAGTACTTTACATTCCACCATATCATCTCTATGCAAAATCACTTTACATTTAGCCTTAGGTTCGTCCATGTAGTCATTGTTTTCGATGTTGTTGCAAGAGTAAATCAAGACTGCAAATTTTTACATATTTTAGAAATTTAATGGATATGATCTTTGTTTTAATATCCCAAAATGTACAAGGTCATTAATGGTAATGTAAATTGTTTTAAAATATATTTTCATGTTGCTTTGAACTTTGCAGGGACAATGGACGTGTCAATTATCTTCATTTGCTGCAACAATGGATGGGCAATTAGCAAACCAACTTCAGAACAATTCAGAAATACAATTTATTAATTCCCTTTTTATGATTTTCTTGAGTCTCTTGTCTTGAAATCATTCTATGAACAACTGGATCGATGGCAGTTGAAGAGAGAAAACCTATTCTAGTTGAGGTTTTTCAGATTATTGAGTCTCTTGCAGTGAACTCATTCCATGAACAACTCAATCGTTGGCATTTGAAGAGAGAAAACCTATTCTAGTTGAGGTAATTAATGTATTTCTTGTTTCAAGAAAAAGTTACTTCCGACTCAATTCCTTCAATTCTCATTACTATAGTAATAGATTGAACATTATAATGAAATTTAATATAAATTTATTTTAATTCAAAAAAAAAATTGGTTATAATTAAAGTTATTTTTGGTATTTATATATAAATAAAATCATTTTTATTGTAAATTGATTCATATGAGAATGATAGCCATTTTTATTTTTACTGTAAATTTTAAATATATTCTAAAATATCATAAAGAAAATAAGTAATTTACTTTGTTCTTATCAATTAAATTCTAAAATATTGTCAATTCTTACAATTTAGTTGAGTGAACATAAAATAACATATTTTGATTTTGGGATAAAAAAGTGGCTCCAAATTCTACTTCAAATGATGCCTAGACAAAATATTAAAATTCTAAAAATAAAAATATTAATTTATTTATTTTCAATCATGAAAAAAAAAGCCTTCTTACGTTCATTGATATAAAATAGTTACAATATCACATTTCCTCATGTTTCTTAGACATTTTCTTATGCCCATCACAATGGTTCTTAGATATAAACAACCAACACTAAAGTATAAAACTGTGAATAATCTATCTAATAGATCATATTTGTCAGAATATTACTTAATAGATCATATTTTTTAAAATATTACCAAACAATGAGATGTAAACAACAAAACTGATATGTGAGGAAAAAATACAGACCTTGAAATACTGAATATTTAACGTCTAGGTTGGAACTTCAGGTCATGTTCAGGTTAACAATGACATCTAACCCGTTTTCGATTATCAGGGAATGACGTACCATGATGCTAGTTTGGGATAGTTTTTGCATGCCTTCTCATTCGTACACTCAGCAACTATGTTCGTAACAATTGTTATAGAGCCTAATGAATCCACGTGGGAACTCTGGAGCCGTATAATTGGTGAGTGACCAGATTTCCGCATGCGTGACAAATGGGATCATTTGAACATTGACTTGTAACATGACCAGGCACCCTGCGATTCCAGCAATGCCCATGAAGTCCACAGTTGTTGCAAACTAGCACATTTGAGAAATAACGAGCAAAATGCCCAGGCTGTTTGCACATGCCACTTGCAAGCATCATCCAACATGCAGTTATGAAAATCCCTCCCGTAGGGTGCGTCAAGGTAATATGACCGGTCGCTAACAACTCCTTTGCAGAAGGGTAATTTGCAATCATTCTTTGGAGGTGTTTGTTCAAGAGATATTGTCCTTCAATATCTGGTAAGCTATGTGCTTGTTTCAGTTATATTTGTAAATTTCTCTGGAATTTGAAGTTTTTTCATCAAGATTACAAGAAAAATAGTGTATTCGACCACTAAAAGTTGTGGGAAAATGAGTGTATTTTCTTGCAGGGAAAGATATGTGAAGAATGGAAATGGATCCTTTGTTGAGCATCGTGCAACAACTAGTCAACATGCCAGGCGATTTAGAGAACTACTCAATGTTGTGAATCACACCAATGTGTGTGACACGAAGGCCATGGCTTCCACTCCTGTGGACGATAAATGATACCCAAACTCCTGCATTTCTATAATTGACATGCCGGGCCTCAAATCCAACGACATAAAGGTGTCTCAAGGCGATTGAAGAATCAAAGCATTAAATATCCTTCTAGATTCCCTGGACATGCTCCTTGTAATCGCTCGCCAACAGAGAGCCTTCACCAAGAATTGGGTCGACACCAAACTGTTGTAGTGAGTTCAACTCCAGTTGCATCCACTTACAGGGTGTCTCTTCCTTTGCCTTCAAAATCACCAGCACTACGACCTACTTTAGCAGCCAACACTCCTCGCAATGGAACACCAGTGGCGCTACTTTGGAACTAAAAGCATGCGGGGTGGGATATAAATCTGGAAGGGAGGGAAAGAAGAAAGAAGGAAGGCTTTAACTGGGCTGATTCAAGATTGAAAGAAAAGTTAGGCCGGCAAGCTGAAGCAGCTAATAAAGGAAGAAACATTCCGTAAGATGAGAGTGAAAGGTTTAGAATCTAAAGAATGAAGGCTGGAACTTATGAGGCAGATAAATGAAAGGCAGCTTAAGCATTTAAGAAGGTTTCAATAAGTATCTAATTCTATTTGTACAGGTCTTTCTGGAAGCAGCCACGAAGATGTACACTGCTATGAACACATTCTTCCACGAAGATGTACACTGCTATCAACACATTCTTCCACGAAGATGTACACTGCTATGAACACATTTCGGATGGAAACCAACTGGTGATTTTTCAGTTTTCACGTGGAAAAAAAGCTTGCTGATTGGTTAGGGTGAATAGTGTTTGATCACTGATTGAAGTGAATAGTGTTTGATCACCTCAACCCCATAGAGAAAGCGCCTTTCAATGTAATTATAATATTGACCATAGTGAGTGAACGCGAACGCGTGGACATTCATATGTAAGGTAAAGGTCGAAAGTGGATCGATATAACAATTACGGTAATAGTGTGTATATATAAATAATTTATTTTCATCGAAGAGAATGTGAAAACTCCCCTTTCCCTTTCCACCATCGAATGTGTACAAGGGGCATATTAACATTATAAATTGGAGCATGTATTGTTAAAAGGATGAGTGAGAGGAATTCGAATTATAGGGCATATTTAATAAAATATTGGATGTATACATATGGGTGTGGATTATGGCTCGTCGAAGGCATATTCAAATTATATATATGCATTGATACATTATTTTATAATGGGGCAGGGTGATACATGATACATACAAAGTGGCATTATCCAATAAGTTTTTCCCAAAGAGATTGATTATTGCGGTGGCGGTAGTTGTCAAGTTGTTCCGTTGAAGCCACAACAAAGATAAACTAGGAATTGCACCGAGAGGTGAAAAGGAACGCCGAAAAGAGGAGTTGGTTAATCTAGAAGTTAAATAGATTAATTATGCATCCGAGGAATGGGGTATTAAATTATATGCCTAGATTTCATTCTTGAATGCGGTCATTATTACCATTGTTAGCTAACCAAGACAAACTAAGTTCATAGATGCATACATCCTCACGTTCCCACATGATTCTTGGTAATAAATGGTTACGATGTCGGGCATTAAGTCTCACATGACCTTTTAGATGTCGAGCACTTTGAAGAGAATTTGGCTTGACTTTTTTGTCATGGCCACAAATTCCCCAACATCCTGAATTTAAAGGTTTCAAGCATTTGGCCAACACAATACTCCCAATTGAATGAGATTTTTAATGTTGACACATCATCCTAAAGCTCACCAACATGTCATTTTTATCATCTAATTTAAAGGCATTTAGAGGATGATGTAATCTTTGTTTGCTTGACAGTGTAACTGTTTTCCACCTTCTTTGAAATTACAGATGAGACTCTTGGCGTGTGTTAAACTTATGGAGATAATTTGCACTAGAATCTAGAAGCCAATGTTCATGCACAAATAAATGTAAGAAAATTATTTATCTAAATTACAGTCCCAAGACCTTAAGCCAATTTGGAGCACATTAAAATATTTAGATCATAATTTGAAAGGCAATTGGAATGTCACGAACTAATTTTTTCTCGATTTCTATCAAAATCGCACCTTAAAATTAGGCAATAATTTTATATTCTCCTCCCATGCCACTAAGGTTTCCTTCCTTTGTTTTAAACACGCACATAATTTACACCTTAGAAATTGTCAATAAGATGATATTCTCCTCCCATGCCACTAAGGTTTCCTTCTTTTGTTTAAACACACACATATAAAGATATTCTTGTAAAGAAAAATGTACATGTATCCTTGCAAAGAAAAAGGTAAATTTTATTTGTTGTCTTTCGGTGGAACAATCGATTATGTGACCATGAAAAGGCATTAGAATGAAGAGAAAGATATAACCTTAAGAAAACAGCTGCATCGATGGCGGAATTTAGGTAAGTGGTATGACACATCACATTCTTCATCAAAAAATGAGTGCACATCTTATGCTAAAATGAAGGAAACAAAACCTGTGAAGAATAATTTTTTGAAGGTAGTACAGGGTATGGAATAAAATTAGAAATAAAGGAATCCACATAACACATTACACAATTGTGTTTATGGATTCGTCTATGATATAGTCAATTCTTGTGTGGCCGGTTGTATTGCATTATGGATGCTACGCAAGTTGTATCCCTCGTCTGGATGAATTTCTTCCTTGTCCAATGCACCGAGAAGATCGATGTTGTCTTTGAGGCACAAGGAAGCTATGAAAAAATCATGTTGAGCAAGAAAAAACTAAAATCAAGTACCTTGCTTCGCATACTAGTGTTCCTTGAAAGTCATAATAGCACTACACGTGTAAGATGGCGATGAATATTCCTTGCCCATCTGTTATCACCCTAGCAATTCTCAGGTTGTGGGATGGGGATTTTTGGTAGTTAAGAACACCAGGGGTAACCAAGAACCGCTTTGGGGATTCAGGATCTAGCCTTCCTTAGCTCCGGAGAGGGATCTCTCCTTATGATTTAGCTTTGTTTTGGTAAAAGATTTTAGGCTAGCTATGAGTGAAAAGTAGGGCTTGTTTTAAAAGATTGGTGGGAATAAAGAGATTTCAAGGTAAACCAGAAGGATCTACCAGAACATTGGGCAATGGAGTCAACTCTCTAGGCAGGCAGAACTAAGAAATAAGGCTTAGAGATGCAAATGTGCTAAGGGCAAGATAAGTGACCTTCTAAGGCTTTGTATAGGCTTGATTTGATGGAGTGGGAAGAATTTGAGCAAAAGGGCACTTAAGAATCCTTAAGCTACAGATAAGAAGATTGAAGGGGGGGATCAAACTGGGACCTAGAGCAATTAAGAATTCTATGGTCCGGTTATCAAGTAGAAAACATCAAAATGCCAACAATTTTAAAATAGGGAGCTTATTATCACTAATGTTGTTTAATTTCTCCTTAATTGATCATTACAGAATAGAAACACATAATATGAATGAATGTAAACTTTAAAAGAAATACACTGAAAACAGGAAAAAACGAGACTTATCTTGTCACCACGAGAATCCTTAGCTATGATGTCTCTAATCTTGTTTCCAATCTGCTGCTTCACTAATTGACTCACCAACTTCAATATGTCCAGCAAAATGACTATAATTGTCTTGAGAAATTTTATTCCACCCTGAATACTTCGAATTATGAAGTATTTATACAAAAAAATTGTTTACAAAATATCTGAGAAATTGAGATAATGTTTTAAAGAAAAATAGAAAAAGAGCATAAGAAGAGGGACAACAACAAAACAGTTTGCAAGCTATCCTCTTTTACAAGGGAAAATAGAACTGTTTATTCTAATTTTAAAATAATTTTGATGTGTTGTGAAGACTGTTGGCATTATGTGCATCTTATCGTAGAAAGTGGTTGAAGAAATTTCCTTCCTTTGACTTTAACGCTGATACTCTTTATTCATCTGATTTTAGTTCTTACTGTGGTAATTAAAAAGCAACCAACAATAACATTATTTTGATTGATATTCTTTAACCTACTGATACACTTTAACCCTATACTTTTTACCACAAGGTAAAAGTAAAATATGAGTTTCCAAGTAATTTTTCTATCAAATTCACAACAGATATGTGAATTCTTGCCACTGTTCTGCTGTGGGAATCTTCATATTCTTTAGTTTCCTGTAACTTTCATTAGCTTCAGTATATTTGGCAAAGTTAGGCTTTACAGTGAACATATGCTTGATTTCATTTTCCAAAAAGAATAGATTTTCAAAATATTGAAGAAGTACTTTGCCACTTGGTGATCCTTGTGGCAGTGGTAGTTTAGCTTGCTCTTTTGCATGAGTTCTGATTTTCAGATCATAATCTTTCTGTGGCATCAATTTATCATTTAATGCATGAATGTCTGGCAAACCTGCTTCTGATAATACTTTGCATTTGGCCCAAAATCTTGAGATGGCCAAATTCATGTCTTTACACATGTCTTCCAAGTTATTCATTATGGTCCTCTCATTTAGGACTTTCTTGATTTGTAGGATGGCCTCTGTCCTATCAGTAATTTTCAACTCTTCTAACTCTTCCCTGTTTTTGCTGTTAAAAAAGGCTATGAGTTGAACTGCTTGAGATGGCTTATTTTCAATCTCTCTCTTAGTTTTGTCAATTTCTGCATTAGCAACCTGTAGTAACTCTTTCTGCTCATAAATTATTTGAATTGAAGGCCATTGAGAGTGAATGATTTCTATGATTTTTGTCCATAAATGATTTTTAATATATGCAACTTGATCAGTAAGATTTACCTGTGCTTGAAGAATTCTCACCTGTTCTTGCAGTCTATCTGCCCTCTGTTCATGCCCTTTGGAAGTGATCAAGGCATCTCTTTTGGAAGATTCTAGATTTTTAATAGTGCCTTTCAAATTAAGTATTTCTTTCTCTTTAATTGACATGTCTTCCATGGCTCTGATTATGGCAGCTTTGTCTTGTATTGTGTTTACCTATGAAGTTGAGGAAGAAGAGGCAGAGATTTCATGAGAAGTTATTGGTACTATAGTGGCAAGTACTCCTTGTGGCGCCAAGTGTTTTGCTAATGTGGATGGAACAACTGTACTTATAGTTGGAATCATTGTAGGGATGAAAACCTGTTGAGCTTTCTTTATTTTTTCATTCTCTTGCATGAAAGCTTCTATCTGACCTTCCATTTCTTTTATCTGACTTGTCATTTTAAGAACAATTTGTTTCAATTCATCATTCTCTGTTTTCTGCTGAAGAATTTCTTTTGCCTGAGAATTTTCAATTTGAGGCAATTTGAGTTGTTTCTTGAGGGCAGCTATATCCTCATTTTTCTGTTTAATCAAAGCCTTTGCAATTTCCATGTTAGCAGTATCAGCTCCTGCTTCAATCACCAAATCTTCTAATGCTTTGATCTTCAAATTGTTGGCATATAGTGAGGCTTTTTCCAATTTCATTTTATTCTGAAGGTTGAGCACTATTTTCTCAAGCCTAATAGATTTCATAGTCTTACTGAAAATTTTAGAATATAGCATTTCAGTATTGCTCCTATGAAATTCTATTTGGTCCAATTCATGGATAGCATCTGCATCAACTTCAAGATCTGTTTTTGAATAATCTGCTACTGATTTTGGATCAGCCACTGTAGGCTTCAAAAATGACATTACTAATTTATTAGAAGAATACTCAAAAGCTGAAAGAAGTCTGTCCTTGTTTCCAGGCTTTTCCTTAAGGAATCTAGAATATGCTTGATTCTTGATTTCTTCATTCTTCTCTTTGATCTGTCTGAACCTGATTTGAATTTCTGACTTTGTGTTGTTAGGTTCCTTAGAAGAAGAAGACATATCAACATTTGTTTGATTATCCACCAATGACTGTATCCTTTTGTTGTGTTCCAATTTTGACATTTTGAAGCTCTTTAAGTGTTTCAGTCACTATTCTTATAGCTGTTGGGTGAAACTATTGTCTTTTTAATTCCATTGTAGTACTTGCCCAACCATTTAATTTGTCAATCCGAGGTTCGTAGACTTACGAATCACATGCACTATATATGCAGGACCGAAGTGGAACTAATCTAATCTAAATTACTGAAATCAAATAGATCTAGGAGGGCATTGAAACATCAACTATGAAAGCAGGAAATTACATAAGGGAAAAGCAATACAACATGTGAAGAGCTGAATGACAAACAACATATGTGAGCTCACAACAATAAAGCCATCTCATATTACATTACCAGAATCAAATGACAAACCATGAAAGCATACAATAAAAGAATATGAATCACATTTAAGAATCCCCCTCTCCTAATTACAAAACTATCTCTTAAAGCTAATCTAATGAACTTCTGAACTTCTGAACTCCTGAGCTAATCAAAATGAAGAGAGAGCACTCTCTTATATACATGAAGAAGCTAACCATCTCATTCAACCACTCTCAACTACTTTCCCATTATTACAAGACACGATCCCTTTGAATCTTCCACACATCTCTCACATATCTTGAATAAGACATGCCAACCAAATCCTCCATGATCTTCTCCTTAGGAATAGGCTTGAATAATTATCTCCTTAATATGGTGGAGGAAATATTCCAGAAGTTTAGAATTAATCCTTCACATTTCTCCTACACATTACAAAGCTCACACATTCTTGAGATATATATAAAAACATGTATATTTTCTAATATTAATCATAAATTCACTTATAATACAAAAATGAATAAATTGGAAAATAAGAAGGTGAAACCCAAATGTATTTATGGAAATGATATAATGAAAGGTTAATGGGATGATAAGATGTAAGGAATAGTGAAGGGAAAGGTGGATGGAAATACGACATTTCTAAGTCCCAACATCCCCCCCAACTGAACTTGTTGCATGTCCTCATGCAACCATGCATGGATCTCTTTTAAGAAAATTCGGCATCTGAACTTTGACTTTGCATGATGATGAATGTTTCCAGGATATGTGAAGGATATGAGTAACAGCTTACATTTTCTTATGGTTGGTTCTTGTGTGACAACCATGAATACAAAGAATGTTGGTTCTTGTGTTAACAACATTCATTTCGTTTTCTGTTCTCTTTTCTTATGGTTGGTTCTTGTGTGACAACCATTAATACAAAGAATGTTGGTTCTTGTGTTAACAACATTCATTTCATTTCCTGTTCTCTTGCTACGATAATAATGTAAACACTCACTGTAAATCATAAGCTATCAATGTGCATAAGAAAGCCCTTTTGTAATATTCATGAAGTATGCCAATATGTATATTAATGCTTATGAAACAAAGTGCAACAAAGTATCGTTGGAAAATAAATGTTGGTGAATGGTAAGTGAGAAAAAAAATGGAGTGATAGTGGCAGAGAAGTGGAATAATGGTAGCGAATATGTAGTGAATATAGTTCCCCCCCCCAACTGAATTGGTTGCATGTCCTCATGCAACTTGGCGTGGGTCATGAAAGAAAATAGAGCATGATGAGGGAATTTTCCAAAATATTCAAGTCAGCATATAAGGAATTGCATGATTAAAGATTAGAAAACAACATACTTCCACTTACCCAAGAATGATGAACTATGCAATAGGAATGTAGCTGCTGCTGCTGCTGAATCATGAAAATGTGACTGGTGTTGTAGCTGCAACTGCTGTAACTACTAGATCAAAGAATATGTGACTGCGGCTGTTAGAACATGGAAGGTTTTACTATAGCAGGATCATGCAAATGTAACTGTGAATGTTGATACTGCTGTAACTAGAACCTGGGAAATGAAGGAATCTGAACTGTTGATGCTGAATCATGGAAAAGATAAAGGCTGAAAATGGAACTGTGGTACTCTCATAGATCAGAATTCATGCTGCTGTACTGCTGAGGGAGTCGTGAAAAAGTGTATAATCTTCATCTGCTACAAAACTAATGGTACAAGTCTAATCATGCGAAATAATGTGCTGATGTCGAGCATGAAGAGAAATCATTTGATTACCGGCCATTGATGCATGTCATTAACCAATGCGAGGCAAACTCACCATTGATGTCAATGAGTGCCAAGGTACCCGAGTACATCTTGCGAAATGCGAATAGAGGGGTTGACGTCGAGCCATTTGCAAGATCTGACGATCAAGGGACATTGATGTATTCCCATGATTGTCAGTGAGAGAACTTGCCATTAAGGCATGCAAGTCTCAAGGTACCCAAAAGGAACTCTAGTCTATTTCCCAGATAAGGTGCTAAGGTCGATGGGTCAAGACTTGTTGAAAGGTGGGCCTTAAGGAATCCCACATCAGTCAACGCGAGTTTATACAAAGAGATCTGGTAGGACTATAAATGGAAAGAACTCACGGACAAGCAGTGTGGATCAACATGGCGAGGAAAGAAAGGCAGTGTAATTATGGAAAGGGGATCAATTTTATTCAGAAGGAAAACTAGAAGGAAAATGAACTGAAAAGGTTAAAGGAATGTATGCATTTCAGAAAAATTACTGTGCATGAAGTCATGAAAGATCAGGTAATGGAAAATGGGCTTCAACACAAGGATGGTCAATCAGCTTTGAAGGAGAAATATTACAGTGTTACAGCATGGATAATGGAAAAAGTGGAAATTATTGGTGTATCAGCATGGTCGCTGTGTAACAGCAAACATCAAGAGGCGCAAACATCATGATGTTTATGATGAGTTACATCTCCTTCAAGCTGTTTATGAAAGCATGTTTCTCACAAAGTTCTGTGATCTTTGAAAATCACTTCAGTAGCAAAGTGCGATCATTTCTGAAACCTGAAAAAAACTTAGTGCAAATCCTGCATGAAAACTTCGTGAGAGCATTGTAAAACGTAAGATGCAAGAATAAGTACAAATGCGAGCAAAGGAAAGAAAGTGTGTGTTAACCTGTCGCCCGCGCTGATTTCATCATCGATGGCTGTCAAAGTGATTTCAAGAAAACAAATTAGTGTTAAACATAAACACATGCATTTGTATTGTTTTCAGGAATTTATTAAAAGGTCCATTTGCAATTTTCATGAAATTAAAGGCAAAAATAAAAACAAAACAAGCAAAATTAAAGTCAGGTCTCCATTTCTTGGCATGCTTTGCAGAGTGTAGCAATACTTTCTCGGCGCTAGCAAATCTTCAGTTTCTTACTGATTCATTTTCTTAGATGGAACGTTAAATTCATTCAAGCAATTGGAAGTTGGGCAGAGTATGATTCGCATCGATTTGCTGCAATAATGTCACTTAGTTCTCTGCAAGATTGGACCTGTACATCGTCAGATATAGTTGAATATTCAAACCATTCAATTGTAGCGTTCCTAAGTATCCAGTAACAATCTTCAAGCAGTGACAGATAATTCTGATAATCCAATTAGTGTTCCTGGCATCATGAACATTAGTTAAATGGAGATAGTGAGCATGAAAAAAACAATCAGTTTCCGGCATAAAATCCAGCATAAGCATAAGAATAAAAAATTCTTCTCCAATCTTAATGCTTGGCAGCATTCTCTTCCTGAGACTGTGATTTATAGGATATTGAACCACTAGCACTTTTAAGAGGCACAACAGTATTACAAATCGCCATAACTGTGAGAAATTTAACATCTTCAGGGACCTTGTTTGCAATAGCCCGAGCCAAATCAGAATCTTTTAGAGCATCAACGCTTTCATTTCCATAGCAGACACCATTGATGCAGCATCGCCTGAAAACCATCATATTTTCAGTAAGTGTTCCAGTTTTATCAATTAAAATATACTCCACTTGGCCGAGGTCTCGATTTGTCCCAGTATTCGCTGCATGTGCCGGAGTATCACTCTTTTCATCGTACATATGCAAATCCCAATCAATGAAATTTGCATATAAACTCTTCACTAGATCTAAAGATACCTTAATAGAGATAGGAATCATGATTGAGCAGAGAAGCTCGAAACGTAGTGGAATGACAATAAAGTTGTACCAAGGTCCTTCTTTCGGATATTGCACATATTATTTCTTTCGTGCTTCGGAGGCTTTCCAAACATTTCCAGCACACCCAGAATCATGACTACAACTAACTGGAACAAAAAGATTGCACCAGTTAACTTGTCAATCATTGCATCTACAACCTTCTGTATTACAGAGTACATGGTAACAAGAAATGAAAAGCTGAATTCTCAAGAAGCTGAGATGGTTGATTGATATCTGACAAATCTGTTTCTTGCATAGACTTTCGAGATGTCATCCACAGAGAATGGTATACCCAAGTCGTCATCCAACAAGAACGAATTTCCAATAGCATCATTTGAATCTTCTGCCATCAACATTTTCATGTTTGCAATAACATCTGGAGACACACTGTGTGTGCCATATTTATCATCCCAGTACATGGTACTGATTCTATACAATTTTTGTGTGCTTAAAACCGGACAGAGATCGTGGGCAATTTCATCCAAATATTTCTTTGGCTTTTGATGTATAACCAAAAATCCCACTGCTTGTCTAATATGCTTGAGTGCATCCCAAGCTGAGCCTGCATACTCTTCTTTTGCTTCACAGCACCAAATTTCTAGTTCAGCCAACCCTGCTTTTACATATTCTCCATTGCTAAATGAGCAGCATTCATGCCGTAAAAGGAGGCTGTTGAAAAACTGAAAATTGATGTACGTAAATATCTGGGCAAAAACCTTACGAACAAGAATACATGGGACATAATTTCCACACATAGTTTGGAGAAGATTGGTTAGGCTCTTGATAATGCTTTGCCAATGATTGTTGGATGCTTGCTGTGTGCTTGCATTTTCTTGGGATCGAGATATCTTAACTGCGTTTGCTCTTGGTGTTCTTCTGGAAGTGTCTCAGCAGCCAGTAAAGCATCAAGCATTCCAAAATACATAGTCATGTTTCCCAATGACTTGCTACAGATCGGGCATGTATAATGACTGCAAGTATATGCCTCAAAACATGCTGAATGCATTACATGTCCACAACGAAGGGCTTTGACTGGGTCAGTAGATGTAAAAATAAACTCATGACAAATAGGGCAGTTTGCTTTCGAAAACCTTATCATGACATGCACGCATTACAATTACAATTCATGCACGCAGTTGTGTAGTGAGAGTCTTTGACATGCACGCATTACAATTCATGCAATGGAAGTAATCAATACCAAGCCCCAACGCGACATAAGTTACAAAAAGGACAGTGGTATACTTTCCTTTCATCATCAAATAATTTTCAAATACCATAGAAATATCTTGCCATTGACAACTCTTTGCAAGAGGAAGAAGTACAGCTTGACGCAACAGGTTGGATGCAACAACACTTCATGCACATCATCTCTTTTTTTTCCCTCCTGTCCATTATATGGTTGCTGACTTTGTCATGACAGAATTTGCAGGTGAATAGCTTTCCGCAACAAGCTGCAAGGAGTTTACAGTTCTTCTTATAATGCTCACAACCAAAAGTTTGTTTTACCTGCATCTCTGTATGATGGAAATTTTCCAGGAACATCTCCACTCTTCCCAAAATCACTAAATTCAGGCTGAGTCAACTGATTACTATCAGTGCGTTGAAGCGCACACATATTCCATGTTCCCACCAGATTTCATAAGTGCATGTGTTTACAAGGTGCTTGCAAATCTTGCGTGGATCATTGACAGATCTATGTTATTTTTGACACTGTATAGAAAGTCACCAGTGGAAGTTATCCTTCCAGAAATCCATTCAGGAGCTAATTCTCCAAGAAGCTGCAACTGCTCCTCAACTTCACTTCTATCAGTGACAGCGGTGTGATTTGATATTATTTTGTGAACAAGCTCCTGCCTTGTAAGAACTGAGCGTTTTGTTAAACAAAATATATGACGTATCATATTGAAAAGTCAGGCAAGCATCCAATCATCTGCTGAAGCCTCTTAGCAGCTGATACACCCGACTTGCACTCCTCTAGCGTCTTCAACTCTTTTTCATGGAGCCCTTGCACCACTGGCATCGGAATGGACTGAATGATTCCCCAGTCTGATCGAGAAAATCCATCGATAGCTTTCTTGTATGACTCCAAAATATTGTTACTTGTCTTTTCAGCTGGCTCTGGAACATTTGATTCTCTATCAATGTCCATCTTGGAAGGTTCAGCATTGCTTTTCTTAGGAGATCGTAAGCACAGTAGGCCTGTTTCAGAACAATTCTTAGTAGTGTCAACTTGCAGTGTCTGGGATTCATCTACACTGAATCTGAGTCGCTTTTAAGCATACAAGGATGGAGTATTAGGGAACCCTTCCACTGAAGTGTTTTCCAAGCTAAATGTTTTTACTAGCAATTCGCATACTAACATCCCTGCTACCGTCAAATGAACATAAGCCTATTTGCACCAGAACGTAAGAAGAAATCCAGTTGTCCACCATCCATGAAAAAAATGCTTCCTTCAAGATAAGCAATGGAGAAAAACTCGTAGCCAGTAAAGAATGAATCCATTTAATAAGCAACCGCATAATTATTTAATCTCGATAAAGTATGCCACGGATGGAAAATTCAAGAAAACAAATCCATAAAAATAGTTATATGGCAGTGATATTGATGGAATTTCGTTCTTATTAACTTGAGATGCCAAAGATAGTGTAACAACCCGTGGATTTGGCTGATATTTTTCAATCAACACCCGCATAGTATCCCAAATTAGGTGTGAGAATTAATCATAGGAGAAAATTCAGCTATGCAAACAAAGAAATAAGAATTATCTTTTACTTTATTGTGGTTTCATTTGTTCGCTGCTTATCGTTTTGTTTTGTTGTTGCTAGTTGCAGGTTTATGAACAGTGGGTAGAGGTTTGGCATCGCTACGGCTTGCAAATCCAACAAAACTGACAGTTATTTTATTGAAGTGGAATGATGAACCTGGGAAATTTCTGATTCAATTGTTTTTGCAGGTTTGATCACCTAATTGCTTGCTGCAGATTTTAGTATGCCCAGAAAACACAGTTTCAGCAACTGTTCAGATAAAACGCTAGACACAGTTTCAGCGACTATTCAGATAAAATCTCAGTTTATTTTTATTCAGCCTCAATTCATGGTTTATTAAAAAAAATTTTAGCAAATGGAGAAAAGAAAAAAATGATTTGCAAATTAATGATAAAATCGATTAGCCATATTGCAAAACATGAATTAATTTTTTTTTTTTTTTAATTCCTGAAATTAATCTAAATCATCCTTATTTTCTGATCCTCGCGATCGCACTAAGCACGGAGGAGAGCATACTTATTCTAGGCAAAAGCAAAATTGAGAATGAAAGCAAAGCCTGCCTACTCTATACTAATTAGAATTTTAAAAATTAGTTACGTGTAATTAAATTTCCAATGAAGCCATTCACGTAGCAGTAACATCAATATATTCAATAGCCATTGTTCAACTGAAAAATGAAAATATTCCAGTGTGAATGAGTTTGGTTGCTGAAACTGCAAATCAACTAAGAAACAAAAAGACGACTCTAATCGAGTACTTACCTGGAACCATTGTTCGATAAAGCTTTGATAGGCACAATTTCTCTTACTTAGATCATGTTGTAGCTCCTCTTCTTCTTCCTCGATCTCCTGTTTGAATGATTGTTCGCCATCAGATGTGCAGGATTCTTCAGATGTTGAATCTTCGTTTGTTTCTTGGGGAGTAGTTGAACATTTAATTCTTGTCAAGATCTCTTCTTCCAAGGAAGAGGAGATCCCGACTTCTGCTAGGATCTGAGTGAGTAGTTCCAAGCTGACACTCATTGTTAAATCATGTTGAAAAAGGGATTCTTAATGCACTCAAAGCTTAAATCTAAAAATCTTAAATGAAAATAAACTACTTGCATAAATAAAAGCACTCATGCTGAAATAGATAAGAAAAAAAATACTCTTCACAGTTGCGGAAATCAAACACACTTGCAAGAAAGAAGATCAATCAATCATAACAGAGAACAGGACCCTATTCCTCCAAGAAGGAATCTTCAGCACCTGTTTCCTGATATCAGTCACACTGCAGAAAAAGAAGATTAATCAACGGAGAACAGGACCCTATTCCTCAAAGCAGGAACCTTCAGCACCTGTTTCCTGATATCCGTCACACCTACATGTCCTGACCCATATGAGGCCGAGCCCGTTACAGTATGTCGAACGATGCGTAGGCTGTTCCCCACGTCTTACAACCTTGTCACCTCGGAGTTAGGAACATGTTAAAGCACACTTGCATGAAAAATCAAACTGAACTTCAATCCATCGTGCTTCCCCGGCAACGGCGCCAAAATGTTGGGTGAAACTATTGTCGTTTTAATTCCGTTGTAGTACTTTCCCAACCATTTAATTTGTCAATCCGAGGTTCGTAGACTTACGAAGCACATGCACTATATATGCAGGACCGAAGTGGAACTAATCTAATCTAAATTGCTGAAATCAAATTAATCTATGGAAGTAGGAAATTGCATAAAGGAAAAGCAATACAACATGTGAAGAGCTGAATGACAAACGACATATATGAGCTCACAACAATAACGCCATCTCAAATTACATTACAAGAATCAAATGACAAACCATGAAAGCATACAATAAAAGAATATGAGTCACAGTTAAGAATCCCCCTTCTCCTAATTACAATACTATCTCTCCAAACTAATCTAATGAACTTCTGAACTTATGAACTCCTGAGCTCCTGAACTAATTAAAATGAAGAGAGAGCACTCTCTTATATACATGAAGAAGCTAACCATCTCATTCAACCACTCTCAACTACTTTCCCATTATTACAAGACATGATCCCTTTGAATCCTCCATACATCTCTCACATATCTTGAATAAGACATGCCAACCAAATCCTCCATGATCTTCTCCTTAAGAATAGGCTTGAATAATTATCTCCTTAATATGGTGGAGGAGATATTCCAGAAGTTTAGAATTAATCCTTCACATTTCTCCTACACATTACAAAGCTCACACATTCTTGAGATATATATTAAAACATGTATATTTTCTAATATTTAATCATAAATTCACTTATAATACAAAAATGAATAAAGTGGAAAATAAGAAGGTGAAACCCAAATGTATTTATGGAAATGATATAATGAAAGGTTAATGGGATGATAAGATGTAAGGAATAGTGAAGGGAAAGGTGGATGGAAATACGACATTTCTAAGTCCCAACAGTAGCTTCATTATCAGTTTCATTATCTTCAATATTAACAGCTTTATTCCTTTCTTCATCTGTCAATTTACTTTTCTTGCTGTAAGGAATTTTGAATCTTTTATCCTGAATAGTTTCAGCTATGAAACTATCTTCCTTTATTCTTCTCTTATGAATAATGTCAGATTCTTTATTAACTGCCAATACCTGTGTTTGATCAACTTTCTTACCTTTTCCATTATTTCTCTGCATTTCCTGTGAATCATCATCAACTAGAGTGTTGGGCTCCCATTCAAGTTTGTTAGCATACTTTTCAATATGGGGCTTGGAGTCATGCAAGAAGACAGGAAACTTGCATTTCACTCTCAGTGTGCTTAAAATACCTTGTGGATCATAATTCCACATGAAACTATATGGGAATTTGTACTCTTTCAACTTCATATTGATTTCATTGGCTGCTTCTCTATTATTTACAATAAATGGCCCAATTTGATTCTTCAGTTTAAACTGGGTCTTTTTCCTGGAAGCTATGAAATTAATTTTATTAGCATTCAATAGCTGCCTAAAATATTCCAATGCAAATATCCTTGTTGTAAAAAATCTTGGTAGTTTATATGGGGCCAGGAGTGCACCATATACTCTGATTTCTGTGTAAATTTTGTATAAATACCAGTCCCCTGTTTTACAGCTCTCAGATAGCTGTAGAATTCTCTTTGTCTCTTCATTGATTCTACGAGTCTGCTCTTTGTTCAACAAATTCATAGCAGGCACTAAAAACAGGTCATTGAAATCTGCAAAGCTATATTCTTTATTCCATTTTCTTAGAATTGATGACCAAAACACAACTGAAAGAACATTTCCCTCTGGATCCACTTTCTGAAATTCAATGGAAAGTTATCTGCTTGGTAATACAAAAATATGTGAAGCAGATATGATGTGTATTTGAAGACTCCTTCTTCTGATAATCTTGACAACTAATAATGCATGTTTTCTGCAATGAATTTAGCAAAATTGTACACTATGGAAGGAGACTGGCCAGGACTAAGAGTTGACAAAAAACCTAAGATAGCCACATCAGTGAATTCATCATTGGTGTATCCTAGTATGAATGATAGCATTGAGACAATTTTCCTAGTTTCATCTGGGAAGTCAAAGGTATCAAATGGAGGATTAAGCTTGGGGATATCAACTTGCTTGGGACAAAAAGTCTGGAAGACTTTGAATTTAGAAGCAAATTCAAGCTCTAGGTAATTTTGAGTCAACTTCTCTATGGATAATGAAGCAGTATTGGGATCAAGGTTCAGTTGTAGCATAGAGTTTATAGATTCTTCATTGATGTAAAACAAGACCTCTCTGTCTTTATTCACAATGCATCTTTGGTCTGGAAGATAAAAGGATTGAAACAATCTGACAAAATCAGGGGATGGATGATTTTGAGGAACAATATATTTTGGTGAATTGGAATCCCAGACTGGTATATCTTTGTCATCTTTCTCTACAGATTTACCAAAACACCAGTTATATACATCAAGCAAACTGAACTCTAATAAAGGGCCCATTATTCTGTAGTCAAGTTCAACTAAGGGACTATTCTTTGGGGAAGTGACTGGAGGCTGGACTGGCCTGACCACCTCTGTGGAATCAACAGTGAGTGCAGTGGTTGGTTTGTCAATTTTGGAAGATTTAGGTTGAGGGAATTTTACAAAGGCTTTCTTTTGAGGCTTTGGGCCTCCATTTTTAGGTGTTACTTGTTTCTTTATCATTTTTAAACTGAACAAAGCAAGCTTAGATGGTTTGCTAAGTTCTTTTATTAGAAACAAGGGCTTCTTGGTGAATTTTACTAGTAAAATAGGGTTTCTGAGTAGGGTTTTGGATAAAACAAGGGTTTTAATGCTCATAACGTATGTTACGATCAATTTCAGCAGTGAAAAAGACCAGGGTTTGGGAAAAAAATGCAAGAAATGGCAATTAGGGATTCTGGGGAAATTTTGACAGATATTCCCCTGTAATATGGATGTTTTTCTGCAATTTTATATGTGCAATTCAAGTATTTACAGGTAATAGCAGGAATTTTGAAGTTCAGTGGGTAAGTTTTGACGAAAAGTACCTGAAACCAATATAATTGGGGTTTGAAAATGTTAAGCAGTTGCGATCAATCTTCAATTTCTACTAAACTGGTCTCTTGGAGGGTATTGTAGTACTTTGTGGTCGAATTGCAGGGCAATTTGGCTTCGAAAATGGTGAGGATGGTTAAAAATGAGTAAAAAGGGTCTGCGCGGGCTCTCAGAGGTTAAATGATGCACTTTCGAAGGTAATAGCTCTGCAAAGGTTTTCACGGTATAAAGCGTAAAAAGGTGAAAATTCATTGAAAACTATGAGTTTTTATGAATTAACCATGGTGGAAACCATAGTCGAATTACATTAACTCACGGTTAAATGGGAGCGGTTTTTTGGAATAGTGCCAGTGGTATTCACGCGGCTCAACTATGGTAAGTGGTAATACCCTTTTCGAGCGCGATGCAATCAAATCTTGACACATTAGCGCGGGGTGGTTTGAAAAAACCACCCATTTCGCGCAACTTTTACAAAACTTTCATCGTTTACTTTGCGGACACGAAAATGCTTTATCGCCGTTGGATCTAGCTTCGAGAAACGGACGATCAGGATTAAAAGGGGAGGTGCGGGGAAAGGTCATTTATCGGGTGCAATACATGCCATAGATCTTGGGAGTAAAATAAAGATCAACGGTTATAATTCAATCGCAAAGGGGAAGGGATGGAGTAGTAATAATCTATCACGTTGACTTACAACCGTTCGATCAAAAGGATAGATGAGATTGGAGGGCTGACATTCATCCCGAGGGAAACATGCCTTTTAATGAGTTTTATGTAAAAAACTGGCTTTCTCCAATGGAAAGGGTGATTAGAGGGTTTAATCAAGATTTTATCTAAGGTTTAGGGGGTCGAGGAAAGATATACAAGGGATATGGTTTTTAGAAGTTTAGTTTAAATTAAATTTCGATATATTTTTTGTTAAAAACATATATGAAACATGTTTTACAAGGTTTTTCATATCTTTTTATTATATGGTTAATTAAATCAGGAGGACGTAATTACCATAGGGGCGGAATTACATATAAGGATAAACTTAGCCAAAGGGGTTATAAGGGGGGGTTTTATTTAAACATGTGGGAATAAATAACTTTGGCTTAAGTTATAATAAGTGGGTTTTTGGGATTTATTTATAAAAGGAGTTATATAATAGGAAAAGGTTAGTTGTATAGGGAGTTAATATATAAGTTAAAGTTAGTATGAAAATAGGACATGGTATACTCAAAACATATATTCATAACAAGTAAAGTGAATTACAAGATAATTTTCATTGATCATATCATTTAGCTCATGATATAATGTTATTTTGAGGGTTTATTGCGTTTAAATGATGTAGGAAGTTAGCTAAATAGGAATTACAAATGCCTTTAAGTAAAAATGAGATTTTACTTAGGATTTTTCAAGGGAATGAGTGCATGAATGGTAAATGATATGATTAAGGGATTAATATATAAATTTCACACTTTTAACTAATCAGTCACAAAGCCTTGGGTCCGGTCCCAACAAATGTCAAGGAAATGCCTTGAGCCTTTCTGACTGATAGTTTAGAATGTTTCATGACTATGGGAAGGGGAAGTTAGTTATTCTAAAGCCCATGATAAATGATATTTACAATGAGATTTTTCACCTTCTTCTACCTACCTATCTTACCATGCTAACTTTTTTTCTTCTTTTGTAGTAAAGTGCATTTAAGCTAGCAACTTTCACAGCATTTATTCTTTCTGAAAGCAAGTAAACTATCTAACTCTACACTTATTTCATCCATGAATCTAGATTAAACTGTTGGATTCACTTTATTTCTCTACCTAACTACTGAATTGTTAGGATTAAACTGTCTAACAATCATTATTCTCTATCTACAACAAAGGAAATTGAAACAATGACAAGTTAAGATTGAACTGTTTAACTCATCATGGACTATTAATGGCATTTATTGACACTCTGCCATAGTCAAAAAGTAAAAAGTAGTGGCATTTATGCTTGCTCACTTTCATGTTTTATTCATTTTTTCTTTTTGGGTCTTTTATTTTTCTAAGTCCTTTGATTTTTCTTTTTAGGAATTTTTACCCTCTTTTTGATTTTTCAATTTTTTTGTTTTTTTACAAAATATGTGAATACAACTTGCAGAAGGAAAAGTATGTATAGATTTACAAGATTATCAAAATTCAAGTCGAAATTATGACCCCTATATCATAGGTTGCTAACACCATCTACTTTCCAAGATCATTGATTTTCACATATTTAGATTTTTTTGCATTATAACATGGATGCATTGAAGGTAAAGAAATGCATCCGCCCCTATTTAAACGAGATACAAAAAAACCCCTATCCAAAAAGCTATAGAATTCTACACATCGATGAGCCACAAAACACACTTGTCAAGCCTTCGAACCTCGCCACGTTGAACTAGCAAAATTGAGCAATGAAAAAAATTTGAATGCATAAGGTGAGGTGGATTTAAACAAATCATGTAACATGTGAATTGATATGATTCTATAACACCTTAACACTTGGCCAGGCCATAGAGACACAAACGAAAAATAGTATTGACATGGTTTAGAAATGGAAAATTGTATCAACATGGGTTTTCAATATGTCTAGTTGTGGAGACGATAAAGAATACTTTCCCAACTTTAAATCCTAAAATTGTATCAACACTATTTAGTGGAGACAATAAAGAATATTTTCCCAGATTTAAATCTTGAAATTGTATCGACACTGTTTAGAAATGGAAAATTTTCTAGACATGCAAATATAAACACACTTTTTCCGTGTTGTAGAAGTGAATGTTTATAGATGCAATGAAGGTCTAGAAAATTGAGTCTCTACTTACGGAATTATTTATTTTTCACTTTACAAATACTAAAACGGAGTTTCAAGACAATGAGTCAATGTCATGTAGATGGTTTGAGACATAGGAGCAAAGATAAGGTCTTATGAAAAGTCTATTGCCATTATTTGTTGTTGAGCAATAAATTTCTGTTGGTGAGGCAATCAATCATGATAGCAGCCAACTTAGAGACAATGGAATAAAAAGACTTGAAATATGGTGTACAATTACCTAGTAATGTGGAAAAATCAATTCACAGTTGCTCGATAGTTTAAATCACACTCTAGTTTATGTCCATGAAATTCTATAATACCCGCGTTCTCATCAAGGCACACATATATTAGACTAATTTTTCTTATAGATGCAAGTAACAATACCTCAAAAAAGTGGTTGTATTTCATTTGAAGAGTTCCCTAGGACACTATTCCAGTCGATACTGAATAGAGTGGTCTAAGTGGGTGGTGAATATCCTTCAAGCTACAATGGAATGTGGCTACCTAAAATGTACAAGCCAATGTTTTGGACCCTGGGTGGGTCTGGATCTCATTATTTCAAAATCATAATTATGTTTGACCACAACTCAATTGGGTATAGATATGTAAAGTGTGAGGGATGTTGGAGTCAAATCCAGATTTGGAATCAACCTACGAATGATCTCTAAGAAGAGTATTTTTCATGTGTAAATGTTAAAATAATCACAAGGTGGCCTAAGGAAATGTAATCACAAGGTGGCCTATGGATAATTTTGCATGAATCCTCCTTTGTGTGATTGATGGTTGTGGAAACCATCGAGTCAAAATACAGGCTAGCTTGAAATACATTCCAAAGAGGACCAACCCTAGACTTTTTTGGACTAATTTCCCTTCTCCTGATCCCCAGAAGTACGAGTTCATATAATCAAAGAAGGAAAAACATTAACATGTGATGTAGATAATACTTGAAATTTATAGGTAATTGGTGAATCATACCAATGAATGGGGGTGCATAAACCGTCGCGATGGAAGCTCGGGGATTCTAAAATAGGTGGCATGGTAGTGGATTAGATGTTTAAGGAGTTTCATGCTGCGATCAAATTGTGTGGGTGTGTTGGGGTTGCAAGGGTTAGTGTTTCAGAGGTTTGGTGGCTGTCTCTCCTTAAAATAATAAGAGATATTTATGATGTTCTCTATAGAAAATTTTCATGGGAACACAAAAAATGTGGCAAGCCAAACCCTGTCTCCCTTCTTGGCGAGGTCCTTGATTTCAGCTACGAATTTCCCCATGGTTGTTGCCTAACTCCTCTACAGTACTTGGTCCCACTCTTCTTCATCTCTCTATTCTCCTCCTCGTGTGTCTCTGGATTTACTTTAAACATCTCAGATCTTCTTATAACTGAGCATACAAAAGAAGATGAAGAATAATTTTTTTGGGTAAATTCTATCACATTGTCCTCTGATATTGATATGCTGCTACTATTTTGGCAAGAGACTCCAGTGGTGGAGGGTAAGGTTGAAGACATTGAAGATGATTTTTCTCCAATATCTACCATATCCACATCATCCTCCACTTCCAACAAATCATAGCGAATCAGCTCCTACATTTATGTTGAGGATTGCCTCTGCAATATTCATCGTAATTATCTCTAGGATTTCACAATAATATGTAGATTCAGATAGATAGATTTCTATTTTGTCGCAGGAATAATGGTTGTGATGTACCCCACACTGTATTGAGAAGTGCATTAGTTGAGAATATAAAACATTCATTTCCATATGGGTTTGTGGTAAGTACATTTCAGACAACCAATGTGTACTTTCCTTAAATTTGTCTCAGTGGCAATGAGTAATTTCGTGACATTTTCTTGGATAGAAGTGGCCATGAGTAATTTCGAGACATTTTCATGGATAAATTCCTCTATGTATATATATTCAACTTGAACGATCATCATCGTCGTCTTCCTGGAGTCTTTCTTCTTCATCTCGTTGGTCATCATGGTGCGTGATAAATGGGAGTGCCCGTAAAATAATATACACACACACGTAGTTTCTAAGCATTTTAATAGTTATATAGGTCATAGTGGGAAGACATATGTAGGCTTCCATTTAATGTGAAAAAAACATGTGAAGATATATATGGACAAATAACGGTTTTGAAAAGTGCCAAGCCAACGAGTAAACAAACACAACACCATTGTGAAAGGCGCAATATCCTTTGAAAAAATGTTTAAAACTCTAATTATAATTATGCTAATTTTAGGAATAACTAATTATTCTTACATTTGAGTTTCGTACAAACTTTTAAAATCTACATAATAACTGAAAATAATTAATGCGCTCTAACCATTCTAACATTGTACATAAATATGTTTTAAAATGGTCGCTATTGTAGTGTTGAATATGAAATTCCCATTTAAAATCCAGTAACACTTTCCATTGCCCATTAGAATCCAAAAAATAATAGTGCTCGAGTCATCCTTGCCGATTCCTGCTAATAGAACATAAAATCATTCCAAAACTAAGAATACAACTACAACTTCACCGAAATTTAGTAATTCTAACAAATTTTCACAAGAAAGAAAGAAAAATAAAATGTGCCATAGATAATTAGACAATTATTCAAACCATAGAAAGACAAAGAGTTAGTGGTTTAAATATTTTAACCATTCGGAATACAAAATTTATGGCATGGTATTTAAATAAGGTAGATAGTTGGAAACCTTGGCATGGGAATAAATTTTAAAAAAAGAGGGGAAGTGGGAGGAGAAACCCTCAGGTCTTCGAGTGTTTTCAGCAGGGAAAATATCAAAGCATAACCTGGGACAACCTGGGACAAAGAGTCTCAAGAAATTGGCTTTCCTTTGCAAGCTTTGGAGTTGCTTGAGGGTTTTTGGTGGTGGCACCTCTTTGATGGCATGGAATTTTAGGGGGTCCACTCTAATCCCTTGTTGGGATACTATAAATCCTAATAGTTGACGTAGAAGACACACTTGAGAGGGTTTAACCGCAGGTTGTAATGTCAGCATCTTTGGAATACCAACCGTAAATACTCCAGATGATTGCTTCGCTTCTTGGATCGAATGGTGAGGTTGTCCAAGTGAGCGAGGATAAGGTGGTCTAGGTCATGGAATATATAGTTCATGGCCCGCTAGAAGGTGGATCCAACGTTTTTAAGATTGAATGGCATAACCTGGTATGCAAAGGTGCCCCAAGGGGTGGTGAATATTGTCTTATATCGATCGGTATGTCATATTTGAATTTGGTTATACCCTGAGAATCAGTCCATGAAGGACAGGGCCTCGTGACCGGTGCAAGCATAAATAACTTAGTCAATGAATGGGGTAGGGTAGTTGTATTTTGGACAAGCTTTGTTCAAATCTCAGAAATCAGTACAGACATGAATGGTGCCCTGTTTTTTCATGACGAGAACATGGTTGGAAACCCACGATGTGTAAGCTATTGGGTAAATAAACCCGACTTTGTGAAGCTTGTCGATTTCTCGCTTGATCATTTATGCCTTAGATGGGTGCAATTGACGTTGTTTTTGATGTACTGGTGGTATGTCAGTCCAGGTTTTAATATGGTGATCTATGATAATGGGGCTAAGCCCCAACATTCTGAATAATCCCATGCAAAGATGTATTTGTACTCTTGCAGCAATTTTGTGTAAGAGACTAATTCATCTGGGGAGAATCCTCCACCTAGTGAGATTTCTTCAACTTTTCCTGGTTTTCTCAAGATATTCACATTCATATTTGGCGAAATATTTGACATGTTCCCTTCTTCGAACGCGTCAGGTGCCGAGATGGGATTTTTTCACTAGTCAAATATCCTAGATGGGGGGAAGTATTTTGATTCAATGACGTATATCTCTTGGTTTTCTGGGTTGTTAAGAATTTTTTTTTTTCCTGGAATAAAAAATGAGGGTGATGCATTGCGTCCCATGGAAAATTTGGTTCCTTCAAGGCATCTAGAATAGCCTCGTTTGAATGGAAAAAGGTGTCTAAGGGGGATTTGGTTTGCGTAAGGCTGTGAGGAGTTGGTTTGGGCCTAACAAAGCTGGTCGATAGACATGAATAAGATTCCATAGTTGATGTTGTGGAACCAGACAAGGTTGACAAGGTGCATATTGGTTTATTTTGCACCATTAATGGTACATCTAATGTTGTAGTTATAGCAGTCTTGACACCAATGACATATGAGAAGATAGCACGAGTCATGGTTCCCATGCATGATGAGATGATTCATATGTGGTGTTGTGTTTCATTGACGTTGGATGGTGGAGGAAATTCCATTGTGGTGGCTTGCATGAGAGAAATCTTATGTCCCTCATGTGGCGTACTAAGGGTACTTGCACTTTCCTGGATTTGGAAGCTATGTTGAGTGCAGAGGTTCCTAAATGTTGCCATTAAGGGGCACGATATGATTCATGATTATGACTTGTGCAAATGGTGCATGGTGTCATGGTGCTTATCGAGTAGATGGTATGAGAACCAATGCTACTCTGTCCCTGAAGTGGACGATCGAAGATGATTAGGCATTGGGGCATGTTTGTGCTTCTGCCATCTCTGAGATTTTGGTTTTGGTTGTTCTAGCTCTTTTGGGGAGTTCAGGCTCAAAGCTGCCCTTGCCACCAGTAGCCTTGGGAGGTCCTCGAAATCTGTAGAAATTTGAATAACTGTTAAATTATTCACTGAGATTATCCTGATCACACACTATTTGAGCTTCATGCATAATACATAACCTCTTCTACTATTGATCATCAATTTGCGGAAATTAAACAATTGCATGCGCACATTAAAACCATAAACAATCACACATAAACACAATATTTATGGGAAAGCTTAAAGCTGAAAAACCCCCAACTATCTATATATTGTAATGATAGAGATCATGTAACAATCATTGTAAAAACTCCTCACAAGCTCTCAGTACAATCTCCAATTGTTACAGACTACACAAGCTCATATCTCACAAAACACATGCTCCAATCTGCTTCACTTGTTAGCCTGCCTATACTGCGCAATCCAAGATGAATAATGGCCCAATCTGAGTTCGAATCCACCTAGTGTGTACTGTGCAATCCTCATTGGCATCTCCATCAATGTGTTGTGCAAACTCATGCACTTGTATAGTCACAACTGATAGTCACATTGCTCTTTCACCTACCTCTTCACTGGTCTGCACTGAAACTGTCCATGCATTGAAGCTAATTGATGTATTCTTTAGTTGATTTATGAGTTAATAATTAGTGAATTAATTAATAATTAATTCACACCACTCTTACTAGTGTATCAATCAGTTAGACTAGATACAACTAGCTCAACTAAGTTAAACTGAACACAACTCCATTAACTGTCTCATCAACTCCACCAAACTCTGTCACATGAGTTCTATTAAAGTCAACCATGCAATAGCTCCACTAAACCCTAGGAATAGCTTAATTCCTTTTGTCAGCTGCATGTTCCACATCCATGACTCAAACTGAAGTGCTCCAAGAGGATAAGATAATGTTTATAGTCCAAATATTATTAAGAGCTAATAATATTCGACATATCTATTTTTAGACTAGAAATCTAAAAATATATATTATTGATATGTGTAAAAATGATCCATCGATTTTACGACTTGATAACCATTTTAAAATAACATACTGCAACCCCTGGACCATGCTCCATATGTCTAAAAATAGACATAGTCTAAAAATAGACTTTGCGCCAGAATTTGCCTGCGGGCCCACTTAGTGAGGCGACTTCATTTCACTAAGCTCCATCATCTTGCTGCATTTTCAACACTCCCTCTCAGCAAGATATGGATTATCTGCAACCCCTATCCTGCCTCTGTGGAATTCAAACTTGCTCCTGGTGAGCACCTTCATCCTTCGTGAAGGTATCAACATCCTAGTCCTCGTAGGTCTGTATAGAAAGTAACATGATCTTCCGCTGCACACAATATCTGATATGATGATACCAGATGTCAATGTGTTTAGATCTATCATGAAATACTGGATTAACCAAGAGTTTGATGCAACTCTGATTATCACAATAAATCACAGTAGGCTCTAAGTCTGAACCGAACAACCCGACCATGATCTTCCTCATCCATATAGCCTCGCATGTAGCCAAACTCGCTGCCATATACTTGGCTTCTGATGAACTGAGTTCCACAGATCTCTGCTTCCTGCTGTACCAAGAAACTACTATCGACCCAATACTGAAAATCCCTCCAGATGTGTTCTTTCTGTCCATTGGGCTCCCTGCCCAATCTGCATCCGTGAAGCCACATAGCTTCACCTCATCCGACTGTCTGTACCATAATCCATATCCCGATGTGCCTCTGAGATATCTCAATACATGCTTGCCTTCCTTCCAGTAGAGCTTGGTTGGCTTAACCATAGCTTGTGAAAGCTAGTTAACAGCATAGCATATGTCGGGTCGTGTATTGACCAGATACATAAGTGACCCCACCAACTGTCGATAAATAGTGGCATCCACTACCACCTTAGCTGTGGCATCCTCCTTCCTCCAACCACCGGGAAGAGGAGCATCAACGACGCCTAACGGCCATGCATGTTGAACTTCTCCGGTATCTCTGGGCATACTTACCCTGAGAAACAAATAGTCCATCACTGTGATGCCAAATTTCCAATCCCAGGAAATAATGAAGGAGGCCCAAGTCCTTCATCTCAAACTCTTTTGCAAGATCCTCCTTGCATGAGAGTATCAACAGCTCATCACCTGTCAAAATCAAATCATCTACATAAAGTACAATGATCGACAACTTACCCTCCACCACAATCTGGTATAGGTTCGGATCCGCCTCACTCTTAGAGAATCCAAGTCCAGTGAAATAACTGTCTATCCGTGTGTACCAAGCATGAGGTGCTTGTTTCAACCCATACAACGCTCTCTTGAGTCAGCACACATGTGAATCACTCCTGAAGATCTCGAAACCTTCGAGCTTCTCTATGTACACCTCCTCCTCAATCACCCCGTTGAGGAACGCATTCTTCACATCCATCTGATGAATGTGCCACCCCATCTGCACTGAGAGAGCAAGAATCGTCCGTATGGAAGAATACCTTGCGACAGGTGCAAAGGTCTCCTCATAATCGATCCCCTCTATGCGATGAGAAGCTATAGGGCCAGCAGCTCGCACTTGTAATTCTCCACACTCCCGTCAGCTGCCTGCTTCACTTTGTAGATCCATCTCGAACCCACCACTGATTTCCCTTCCGGTCTCGGGACAATCTCCCATGCACTGTTTCTGAAAATCAAATCATACTCTTCCACCATGGCATCTACCCATGCGGGATCCTCCACAGCTTCCTCAAAAGAGGATGGCTCTGTCACGATACACTTGCTCACAAGAGCCATGTATCCAGTGTACCGATCAGGTGACTGTCTCTGTCTGCGCTGTGATGTAGGTGCTCCTACAACCTTCTTTTCTTCTTGAGCCAGTCGCTCAGCTTCTGTAGTGTGCTTCTGCCCTCTGATGGTTGGTGCTGCATGAGTGGTCTCTTCCACTCCATGAACCTCATCTTGTGGCCGATCCACATCCTGAGACTCATCCTTAGGAACTAATATCTCCTCATCTGCATGCAAGTGTGGCTCCCTCTCAAGCGAACACTTCATGGCTTTCTCCTCCTAAAATTTGATATCCCGTCGCACAACAGTCTTGCGACTATCTGGAAAATACACACGATAGTTGTGGGGTGTATCAGTGTACCCCACAAATATCCCAACCTTTGCAGTCGGCTCCAGCTTCTTCCTGGCATCCTTTGTCACATGAATGTAAACAGGGGAACCAAAAATCCTCAAAAGGGAAATATCAGGCTTCTTACTAGAAAACGCCTCCTCGGGTTTACTCATCCCAAGTATCTTGTGAGGACAACGGTTCTGCACATATACTACAGTATTGCATGCCTCCGCCCACAAGTGAATGGGTAGGCCCTGATCATGCAACATCACCCGTGTAGCACCCACGATCGTTCTGTTCTTCCACTCAGCAACCCCATTCTGTTGTGGGTTATGAGGTGCTATGAGCTCTCTTCGAATTCCTTCTGCGCTGCAAAAGTCCTTGAATTCACCAGAGATGAATTCATCACCATTGTCGCTCCTAAGAGCCTTCACCTGCTTCCCCGATTCTTTCTCAACCAGTGCCTTGAACTCACAGAACTTTGAGTATGTCTCGCTCTTCTTCTGCATGAAGAAGATCCAGCACTTCCGAGAAAAATCATCAACAAAGATCACATAGTACCTATGATTTGCTGTCGAAGCTACTGAGAAAGGTCCACACACGTCTGTGTGAATTCTCTCAAGGATCGTCGTGGTGCGACTATCCTTCTCGTGAAAGGTGGCTTTCACAATTTTTCCCAAGGTACATCCCTTGCACTGATCTGACTGCGCAAGAGTGCCTTTAGGAAGCCCAGTAGAAATCTGTTGTAGTATCTTCAAAGCTCCATGGTGAAGGTGGCCCAATCTCCGGTGCCACAACTCGCCATCATCCCGGCTCACCACTCCTTCCGCCTTGCCTGCCATTGCTACGCAGCCATCTACCAGCAATTATTAAAGGTTCTTAACTCGAACCCCTATCCTCTGGGTCTCACCAGTTGCCTTACTGTGCAGGAAAGCCTTTCCCTCGCTAAAGACAACATCATATCCCTTGTCTTCTAACATCGCCACAGAGATAAGATTCTTCTTCAATCCTGGAACATGCATCACTTCCTTCAATACGAAGGGTTTACCAAACTCCCTCTCAAAGGAAATGGAATCGATACTGGTCGCACTGTATCTACCATCATCACCCATCTCGATGTGCACTCCAAGATCTTTCTCATCCAGATCAGTAAACAAATCTCGATCTCCTGTCATGTGAAAAGACGCACCACTGTCCAGAAACCACACTGAACCCATCACACTTGACACCAAGCATGCGATCAGCAAAAAATCAATCTCAAACTGCGAGGCTAAGGCCTCTCCAGCTGTAGATCCAGCAGCCTACTATTTTTATTCTTCTGCGGACAATTTGTGGCATAATGTCCGTGTTGGTGACAGTGAAAGCACTTCACCTTAGACATGTCCTGCTTCTTGCCTTTCACACCGGAATGAGAAGCTTTCTTGCTCTTCCACTTCTTTGCTTTGGCAACCAAAGCGAAATTCTCTTCATCAGAGTTCTTTGATGAAGATCTGTCCCTGGTAATTCGCCTTATCTCCTCTTGCACAAGATCCGACCAAAGTCGCTCCCATCCTGGCAATTTCTCTCGACCGTTGACAGAGTCCTGATAGGAATGCCAACTCTTCAGAAGCCCAAGGAGAGCCAAGCTCACCAATTCCTCATCATCAAAAATCACCCCCACACTTCCCAGCTCATCCCTGCATTGGGTGAACTTCGTGAGGTACTTGGGCATACTATCGCCTTTTTCCATCTTTATGTTTCTGAGTTTATCCTTGAGCACCAACTTCCTCTGGTCGCTCTTGCTTTGGAATAAATCTTTCAAGGCTTTCCACATCAAGAATGGAGAAGCCTTACCATGAAGGTTGGACACTATTTGATCCTTCATGCCCTCCAACAGAATCCTTTGACACTTTGCTGTCTTCTTTTACCATGCGTCAAGTACGACAGCATCAGTAGAAGTAGGCTTTGGAACTTCAGCATCTATGAACTTCTTCAACCCATTTTCATCTAGCACCGCCTCCATCCTGTCCTTTGATGCAATATAATTCGAGCTCCCCTCAAGGGCATACTCCAATCGCAATCCGTTGAAAGACATCTCAACTTCGACACCAAGAAAACACTACTGCAAATTCGAATTCCACCAGCACAAAACTCAACCGCTTCAATGTTTTGCAATTGCTCCAATGATCAATATTCGCTCCGATACCATGTATAAATTTGAATAATTGTTAAATTATTGACCGATATTATCCTGATCACACACTATTTGAGCTTCATGCATAATACATAACCTCTTCTACTATTGATCATTAATTGCAGAAATATAAACAATCGCATGCGCACATCAAAACCATAAACAATCACACATATAAACACAGTATTTATGGGAAAGCTTAAAGCTGAAAACCCCCAAATATATGTATATTATAATGATAGAGATCATTTAACAATCATTGTACAAACTCCTCACAAGCTCTCAGTACAATCTCCAATTGTTACACACTACACAAGCTCAGATCTAACAAAACACATGCTCCAATATGCTCCACCAGTTAGCTTGCCTCTACTGCGCAATCCAAGATGAATAATGGCCCAATCTGAGTTCGAATCCACCTGGTGTGTACTACGCAATCCTCATTGGCATCTCCATCAATGTGTGGTGCAAACTCATGCACCAGTATAGTCACAACTGATAGTCACACTGCTCTTTCACCTACCTCTTCACTCGTCTCCACTGAAACTGTCCATGCACTGAAGTTAACTGATGTATTCTTTAGTTGATTTATGAGTTAATAATTAGTGAATTAATTAATAATTAATTCACACCACTCTCACTAGTGTATCAATCAGTTAGACTAGATACAACTAGCTCAACTATGTTTAACTGAGTTAAACTGAATACAACTCCACTAAATTCCTCAATCAACTCCACCAAACTCTGTCACCTGAGTTCTAACTGAAGTCTCCATGCAATAGCTCCACTTGACCCTCAGGAATAGCGTAAATCCTTCTGTCAGCTGCATGTGCCACTTCTGTGCACTTAACTGAAGTGCTCGAAGAGAATAAGATAATGTTTAGAGTCCAAATATTATTAAGAGCTAATAATATTCGACATATCTATTTTTAGACTGGCAATCTAAAAATAGATTCCGCCCAGTATGTCTAAAAATAGAAGTCCATATATTTTTCCCGACTTGACCAACCATCCAAAAATATCATCCTGCAACTCATAGAACATGATCCATATGTCTAAAAATAGACATAGTCTAAAAATAGACTTTGCGCCAAAAGTAGCCTGTGGGCCCACTTAGTGAAGGCGACTTCTTTCCACTAAGCTCATCATCTTGTTTCAATCTCAACACAATCCATCGTCTGGTGGAATTGTGAACAAATCCTGAAATAGCAGCGTGTGATCTTCTCTTGATTGGAGATATTGATATGTGGGATGGGGGTGACCATGCAAAGATGATTAGTAAGGTTCTTAAGTTCCTTACATTGATTGATTCGTTGGTTGTTTTTATCGGATAAACCACATGCCGTCCTTGGCTGGTTTTGGGCCCTACTAAGATGATGGGTTGTCTTATCCTTCCTATTTTTTTGGTAATAAAGGGGGGCAGGCTGCCTCGAGGCAGGTTTCCTGGCGTTAGGTTGTTTAGGCTCTAGACCAATTATATCAGGGTATTGGGCATCCAACGAGCATATGGTTTCTAAAAAAGGGCGTACTTGGGAGATGTAAGTATAGTGTCGAGTCTGATGGTTGCCTTGAAAAACCAGACAAGACTATATTTCCTTGGTATTCCATTCCCTTTGGACTGCAAGAGTGATTAGATACCATTTGTGGAGTGATTCTAGATCTAGGCATTGGGCAACCAAGTGGTTACATGCGTTGCATAATGCACAGGTTGGTCTTATCCTTGGAGGGTGGTTGGGGGTGAAGATGTGCCCCTTTGTTGGCCATTTTTTCTGCTGAAGTGAATAAAATGGACCTAGTTGTCCCATTTTCTTGCGTTGTCAAACTTTCCATGGATTATGAATCCGATCTGTCTGCTGCAGTAAGGCGTACTATGGCCTGGCGTAAATGGTTTGATGCCGAATGAAATCGGGGGATATAAATAAAATGACAAACCAGGTGGTCACCAAAACACACCTGACATGAATACTGGACAACTCGTAAACCGTCGTAGTATACGGGGTTGACAGGATACCATCTCTGAAACAAATCTAGGGCTGCACAATCATCAATGAAGTGATCACACTCATCACAGAGTAAGCAGATCTGGATAGGATCTTGAGGTCAATAACATGGGGGAGGTGGTCATTCAGTTGACTACCTCTCCTAGGACACATATAATATGGTACTTGTTGTTTCCATCCCTCAAAAGGTGGTACTGTTCGCGGATTCTGTGTCCGAGTCGGCTAAGTTATAATTTTCAGTGATGAATCGTCGCATGAAATCCAACATGGGCCAAAACTGATGGATGTGGAGAAAAAAACACACATGATGGTTGCTTTGAAAAATATGACACATATGCCATAGATGTCAGAATAAGTTTCTTTGGGCAACGTGATGGATTTGGTACCAATAGGTGAACGCCCTTAATTCATGGCACTGTGTGACTAAGTAGTCAGGCTCGTCGCATAATGTGTAAACTGGGGACAACTGAGTGGCATCCGTTTTCCATCTTTGGTATAGTGGAGTGACTGTGTATGAGAAAGATGTAGGCTCCTCTCATATGTACAATATGGTTCTAGGCTTTCCCTCATCCATATGCATGGGCAGATTTTATGGATCCCGATGGTATGATTTCTCTAGGGCTTGTAGGGCATCCCTATATCATGGCATATCTGGGTAGTGATGGGTGTAATTCCCATAACAGTCGCATATAACGCATTCATGGTTGGTGTGCAATGCTTTCCCTTGATTTTTCGTGGTTAGTTTATTTTTATGCGAACTTAAGGCAGCGACATTTCTTTTGGTGTTTAGAAGAGGTTTTAATTTATATAACTCTGGGGAAATATTGGTAGGATGGCCTACGATATCACATAATGCACAATGTTGTAATGCCCTAGGTATGTTGGGGTTTTCAATTTTCTTCTATTTTTTGTTGGTTTTATTGGTTGCTTTAGCTGGCGCTACTATGTGAGTTTCGTTAACTGGTGTAGCCTCCTGATGAGTGATAAGGGTTATCCTTGTAGAAGTTGTTGGGGTTCCCATTTTTTGGCCAGATTGGCAAGACCAAAAGATGGGACAACATCAGAACTGCTTCGGGGCCCTAAGATCTAGCCCTCCTGGACCCAGAGAGGGATCTCTCCATAGAAAAAAGAATGATATATCTTTGAAGGCTCAAAATGAGGTATTAGGATAGGTATGACGCACAACAGGGGGGTTTAAAATTATTTGGTTGGCTGGTTGCTGGGTTGGTCATGAGATCATGGACTGAGAAAGTAATGGGAGAAAGGAACAAAACAACATGATGTTTTCAGCAAAGAGGATAGGTCAAGAAAGTGCCATCCATTGGGTTATGGAGTCATGAAAGGTAATTACATGCAACAACTAGCCAAAGTTTTAAGAGGGCAAGTCATCTAATACTAAAGAGTCTTTTAGATTAGATGGTGGGATGGAACATTAAGGAAGGAAAGTGAAAGAAGGAAAGCAACCCAATTTTCTGTCTATAGATCAGGTCATTTTCTGTCTATAGATCAGGTCAGAGGTCATTGAACTCCAGACCTGCTTGGACATACTCAAAGGCAACTTTCAAAGGAGGGACAAAGGGGCAGCTTATAGGTCGGACTAGAGGTCATTTAACTCCAGGTCAGCTTTAGCATGCTCCAAGGGAAAAACAGAGATAAGTTTAACAAGAGATCTTGTAAAGGCCAGCTGGTTGCACAAGGATCCTAGTGGACAGGGCTAACTCTGATCCCCAGTGTTCCCAAATCTTCCAACTTAAACCCAAAAAGAACAACTAAAGATAGATTCCATTTAACTCATACATCAGCTAGCAGCATAAGGAACTACTAGACTGGTTAAATTAACTGAGATCATCCCTTAGATAGTCACATTTAGTAGAAAACATTAAGGCAAGGAGAGTAGAAGCATAGGGTGCCTAACAAGGGAAAATCCTATGCCATATTTCTGATGCGAGCCAGAAGAGCAATGAACAACATGAAAATGCGATAAATAGAGTTAGGAAAACATCACCAATAGTAATAGACCAGGATCCTGTGAACTGTGCTTTGATTAATTGATACAAAACCTGTCACATACACTAGTGAGCTCAATGGATGTTACAATCCAAACTTCTCCTCCTAGCCTACTACATACAACTACTCTACTAATCCCTCCCAAACTGTTCTAACAGTCAGAATGAATCCTTCTAACAGCAACGACAACAGCCGAACAACAACCTTTTCCATAATTTTCTGATGAGTTTTATAGCTGAAAGAGAGCAGAGGAGGTAGGTGAAGAACTAAATGAATAATTAAAACTCGGAAAGGAAAGAGGGCCGAAGCCCATTCTGTTTTAAATCTTATGCATTAATCTCTGGCACAGAAAGGTGGTCTTCTTCGGCTTCATTTACTCCGGTATGGTCCTGTTGAGCTCTGGCCGCAGAACTCTGTGGTACTTTGGTGAATAAACAAAAGAGTGAAGTGAATGAATGAATGGTCTGCCATAACGCATTAACAATTGCTCTGGTAGCTTGGGACTATGGTCAAGGCAGAAATCTTCAGGAACACGGTAAATAATGGAACTGAGATGGGCGCTTTGTCCTTTGGAACAATCTGCTGATGTGAAACCCTGCTGACTTAGTTTTCTGTGCATTGAGCTCTCTGCCGCTTCATTTATAGCTCTGTCTGCGAAATCCTGCCGTTGTAATAAGGACTGTGTGCTCATGGTGGCCTTTCCCACCTGATAATCCTGTAAAACATGGGATTAAGTTATGAAATCTATGCATAGGGGGTGGCTATGGAGGACGGGAGAGCAACAACACGGCGGTGTGGTGAAACAGTGTTTTTGAATGAAATGAATGTGGAAAATGCATTGACATGGCGAATAATAGGGTTTGGTGGAGAAATGCATCATGAGCCATTTGATCATGATGTGGAGGCGTAGATTAACGACGGATATCAAATAGTGGAATGATATATGAAAATGGACGAAATGAATATGAAATATGAACTTTTAATGTAAAATGCGAAACTTTAGACTTTGGTGGAAATGCAAAAGAAATACATGAAATGCAACGGACATGCGTATGAGGTGGGACCCAAATGGAATCGCAAATCACAATTGGATACGGGAGTAGGGCAGAGTGATACAACACAAAACTTCCGATGCAATTGGGGAAGTATTAATATGGAAAACCTTTGAAAAAATGAAAATATAACAAAATTCGAATTAACAAAGGGAAAACCCTTTATTTTATGAATGGGCGGAAGAGTTAAGTGGTGGGGACCAAAGGGTCAATCGCGATCGGAGATCGGGAGCGGGGACTAATCGCAATCGCAATAGGGAAAGTGCGATGCGATCAATCGGAGGGGAAAGCGATTGAAGGGGAGTTGCGATTGTGATGATCGGAAGTCGGAGCGATCAAAGGTGGACATACGATGCGATCAATCGCATCGCAAATAATTGTGATAAACCAATCGGGGGACGTCACATAAAAGTTGCGATTGCGACAATTTTCGATTAGCGCGGGCCGTTGGATCAACAGGATGGATCAACGGTGGAGAATGTAGTCGGGAGATCGCAATCGGGGAACACAAAGGGACGACACATACAAACTTGCGATTACGATTGGGCGGGGAGTGCACGGACCGTTGGATCCGGCGGGAAGATGGACGACCAGGATGAGGTTGGAAAGTTGCAATCGGAGGGGCGGAAGGGAGATGCGATGCGATCAATCGCATCGCAAACATTTGCGATGAACCGATCGGGGGACACAACATAAAAGTTGCAATTGCAAAGACTTGCGATTAGCGCGGACCATCCGATCTACATGTAGATCAACGGTGCGGAACACAGCAGAGGACTTAACATCAAAATATGACCGCATCGGAGTTTTCCGGTTGTAACAAAGAAATGCGCCCGCCCAACACTTCGACTGCGATTGGCTCCCAGGCTTTAAGCGCTTGGTCTTGGGCTATGGGTATATGGGGAAGTGGTTGAAAGGGGCTAAGCCCTATTACAAAGTAGGAAAGTGGGTTTTTAGCCCATTTAATGAAATTTAAGGGTTAGGAAGGGGAACGATAAAGGGGAAAAAGGGAAATTTGACCCAACAAGGGGTGTGGGTAGAATTTGAAGGGGATTTTAGGGAGATTTAAAGAGGACTAAGGGGGAATTATAACGGGAGACATGGGAATGGAACAGAGGTTTAGAAGGGATGAAATAAAGGGAAAGAGGAGGCCTTTTTGGGGCATTTCTTCACAAACAGAGAGGTTTTATAATGGAAATCAGCAGAGGGGATTTCATCAAAGGACGAAAGGCACAAGAAGGCTTCAAGGATGATGTGTCTTCAGGGGAAATGCATTCCTTGAAGGCTCAACAACATTTTAGCCCCCTGTTTGCTTGTCAAAAATTTATGGGGGGCTAACAAAAGTGATGCCGAGACTTCCTAGCATGGTTGGTGGGACCAAATACTGGACATGTATAATGAAAGCCATGCTTGGCAATGTAATAATTTCCAAGACTTTCTTTGACACAAAACCAGGTGGGGGGTATAAAAATGGGGTTTTAGCAATGGCATAGGGTAGGAAAGCCGTGTCAGTGGCTTCGGTCTCCGTACTACTGGTCTCCATCTCCAGGCTGTTCTCGGTATTTGATGATAGCATCATGCACATTAGTGCCCCCGTGACTTATGGGGATGCCTTTGGTATGATGGGGGATATCCTAGGAATGATCCTAGGATCGATGATGATTTGAATTTCCCAGGGCCAAATTCTTGATACCGCATGAGCAATTCCGTATTTGTGTCTACGTAAGGTAGAATGACATTGAGAGCCGTCATGGGCTTCTTATCATAGTATGTAAGTTGGTCAATGGTGATGATTCGATCTTCATGGGGGAACATCATCACCTGAAAGACGGAGGATGCTATGGCAATCATGGCATACATATAACTCCGGCCGAGGAGTATATTGTAGTCAAGTTGTGCATCTAAGAATTAAAGGTTTATAAGTACCGTATTTCCGGCAAAGTTTATAGGGAAATTATGATATAAAATAACATGAGCTGAAGGTTGAACATCATATGCTCTAAGCATGATGTTAGATGGTTTAAGTTCAAGTGATCCCAACTTCAAAAAAATGGATTTAGACATGATGCATGTAGATGCTCCTTCGTCAATGATGCATTGGTGGATGGTGATGTTTTTTATTGACACCGGTATCTAGAAGGCGACTAGAGAAGGAAGCCTGGGGGTGGATTTGTTTTGGTAAAAAGCCATTAGGCGTGAATCAGATGGGTTAGTTGCACCTAATTCAGAAATTAAGGATTTCAGCTGTTTTGGGAATGATTTTAGGACTTCTAAGGTTGCCATGGAAACATGTGATTGTGCTAAATAATCTACTATGCTATAGTTATGGGCAACTTTTGAGTGATGTCCTACGCATTTGGTTGGCCCCTTAACCATCTTTGGAAGGTGTTCAACAAGTAATTTGGATATAGTCAATGGTGCAGTAGGTGCACTCGTGATTGTACTTGATGGGTTACTGTCCGGGGGGGGGGGTGGGGCGGGCATCATAGTTCCTATTCATTGTCTGGAAGAACATTTCTTCGCCAGTCATGTAAACTTTGTGGTTATCACTCCTAGTGTCGTTTTGGAGTGGTTGTTGTTATTGGGTGATAACCACTCCCTGGTGGAGGAAGGTGTTTGGTCTCAATCTAGTCTCCTAAACTGAGCTCATTTAATTGTCAACCAGGGTTGGTAAACTGCTGAAGTGAAGTGTACTGTATGTACCTAGGTGCTTGTTTCTTAATGCGTTGTGTGTAGTGTTTTGTGATGTTTTTGGTCTTTTGGTGATTTTATGTTCACAAGAAAGATGACTAGAAAACTGATGGAAGGAAGCTAATGATTAAAAACAGAGTGAGACCTAATTGGTTGATGAAAAATGACTGATACAAATGCAATACTTAAAACAGAATCAAATCTAAACTATGACCAATCAGAAACAAAGCTTGATAATGACTTTTAAGCAAATGATTCAAAACACAAACTAAACTTGTCAAATTATTTCATCAAAGGCATTTGAGAGAGAGCTTGAAACATGGTCAACTAAGTATGCAAATCTTCCTAACTAAACAGTTTAAACAACTAATTTATAATGATGCAACATTTTATCCTTGATTAGAGATTTGTTGAAGCATATTTGGAATAAAACATTTATACCATCATAAGATATTCTACTCTAAAGCTAATTCCTAACTCTATTCTGCAATTTAATTGAATGTCACAAAACCTTACTCAAGAGTTATTGATTTCTTTTCAAAGTAGTCTTTTGAGGGAGGGTTCTGTTTATGAAATGATAAGGAAATTGCAGAGGTACTTCAGGCCTTAAAATGATATTGTCTTCTGTTCATATGGTGATGAATCAATTATGAATTTTAGAACAAGAAGAGGTTTGTAAATAATGAAGGCTGTTTTGTTAATCTTAACAACTGAAGTAATCTAATGTGCAGTGAATGACAACTGAATGTGGAATGCAAATGCAATGAAAAACTGAACTTAAAATGTCACTAATCTAAAACAATGCTGAACTACAAGTCATTATCAAACTTAAAGCAAAACAACTGAACATGAGTTAAGTGCAATTAAACTCCGGAGCATCCTAAATAGACTATCATGCATTATTCTATGGAATTATACAGTCTGTTTGTCCATCATGATTGATATTTTGGAAGAGTTCCTTCTTTTGGAAGAGTTTTTAGAACAATCCAGACTGTGTAATTGAGTGCAAATGCAAATGTAAAGACTGAAAGCAATGAAAAACTAAGATATCATAGCCATCTCCTACCCATCATTATGATATTTTTGACAAGTGTTTAAGAGCAAGAACAACTATGGTACTTAGTGAAAACACACAACTAAAACGTTCAAGATCACAATCATGCTTAAGACAGTATAAAGATTTCTTGGAAGAGTTTCTTCTTGTGGAAGAGTGCTTATCATAAGTATAACCATGATGGTGAATAAAAGAGACTACAATTAAACCCTACAATACTATAGCCATTTCCCATTCATCATTATAATCTTTTGGAAGAGCTTCTTCTTTTGGAAGAGTTAGAATGAGTATAACTACAGTAACTAATAAAAGCAACTACCAATTCAACTTCTAATCCTACAATACTATAGCCATTTCCCATTCATCATTATAATATTTTGGAAGAGCTTCTTCTTTTGGAAGAGTTAGAATGAGTATAACTATAGTAGCTAATAAAAACAACTACAAATTCAACTTCAGAAACGTAAAGGCGGCTAGAATACTTATCTAAATTACGCAAATAAATCCGTGCAAGAGGCAGGGGCCCTCTACCACCTGACGGAATCTAACTCCAAATCAAATCAACGCTTTCAAAACAACACTGTCTGCTTCATTAAAGATGAAATAACTTGAACAGAGCACTCTGTGTCTTCAGAAATGTAGCACAGAATCTAAGCAAAATCTAGAATAAAATCTAGCATAAAATCTAGAATAAAATCTAGCATAAAATCTAGCCTAGCTCTCGGTTTCCCAAGTGTTTATATAACAAATGTAAATAACAAGACTTGCAACAATTTCAGGAACACTGTCTTTCCTTATCGGAATCACATTAGGACTCTTGAAGTGGCTGCGTGAAAAGGAAAAAGACATCTGGACTGAGACAGTCCTAATAGAAGTCTGCTTTCCTAAATGTGTTCCCACGTTCCAAAACCATACCCAGAATTCGTTTCTTCCTTCATGATGAGCAACGAAGCATGTAGACATGACGTGGAATATGCCCATATGCGGTTTTTCTTGAGAGGCCACCTGGAACATACTCAAACGTGAAGATAGCTGCAGAATCGCCGGTTAGCTACGGAATGTCTGCATTCTGTAGCTAGTTCCGGTCAAAATGCTTTACAATGGCAAGAATCACAAAACTTAGCAAGTCAGTCATGTAAATAATTCTAAAAGTAATTTTAACTATATTCATTGATCAATTGGGTCTAGGATAGCAATGGACAAAGGAAAATGAGGTAAAATGGAATGAAAGAAAGCACAATTTTGAGGCTCAACATACCCCCACTGTTGTCTCTTTGCATGTCCTCATGCAAATTATCCTATGAACTCAGAGGCTTCTGCAAGAACATCTAATCCTCTCCTTCTCCTTTGTCTGGAAGCTAAAGATCTTCTGGGTTTTCTGATAACAAGTTTGAACCTTAGGTTGGTAAGTGCCCTGATTAGCTTTTTGTTCCTTTTCTTCAACTTGTCATTGGTCTTTTCCACTTTGTCTATATGTAGGGATAAGGTTGAGTTCATATCAGTTTTGAGCTTGACTTGATCTTTGAGAATTTCATTCTCATTTTTTATGTGTCTATTAAGTATTTCCAACTCATACCTATCCCTTCTTAATACATCTATTTCAGACAGTGGAGGACTAGGGGTTCTCTCCTTGCTTTCTGAAGCTCTCCTTTCCAAAGTTTCCACATAGTCATATATTTCTTGTTGAGCAGGGTCAATTTTAGGGGTTCCTTCATTAAAATCCTCTTCAACATCTTCTTCAATGGATGTTTCTTCATCTTCTATATTAATTACCCTTGTTTGTTTGATTAGTGTTTTCTTCAGTTTCCCCTTTAGTCTGTGGCTTCTTCTAGGCTGAGAAGATCCCTCTCCTTTCTTCATGGCAGATTTCCTGATTACCTTTTCTTCCTTAAGCTGTCTCTTGATTTGAGTCAACTTCTCTGAAATGATTTCCTCACTACTTTCTTGGACTGTTTTATCAGTTTCAACTTTTGAAGCCCTCCATTTCCTGCTTCTCTTTGTAGGCTGTGGTTCAGGTGGGGGCTCTTTTGGCTCTTCAAAATGATTTCTTGTCAAGAAATTGTCCCATGTATCATTTGTTTTGGTTAAATGATGTTCAATCAAAATTTTAACCAAACCATGATGATATAAAGTTGTCTCTAAAAATTGAACCCTTCTTTGAACACAGGAAGCCATCTTTTTCAAGCTTTGAAGCAAGAAATAAGGTAGGTTTAAGTCTTCCCCCAGAAAATGCATTATCAGTCTAATGTGGTAGACATAAAATGTGCCATACCTACCCTCACATGTAATAAATTTTTGCAGAAGAAGTAGTATGTTTCTCCATTTATTTTTCAATGCGGAACTTGGAATTCCTTTCTTAAATACAGTGACATCCATACCTGGTGATTTTAGAATTTTTTTCCAGGATTCATTGTGGAATTCTCTGTTTTTGAACCATCTCTCTCCATTTCTGAGCAACCCTGTAGCTTCTGCAATGAAAACTTCAGTGACAGTGAACTTGACATCTCCCACTTCAACTTCAGTTCCTTGAAATGATCTTGCAAATGTTTTAGTGACTTCCTTGTGGAAGCCATTAAATTTCTCCAAAAATTGAAGCCATCCTATCTGTTGCAACATTTCTTTGCATTGAGGGTAGCCTTCTAAATATTTTGAACCTACTGGTTCAGTTCTTACAATGAAACCCATGATTGCTTCTTCAATGTTCAGATTAACACTCTTCTACCCACAGAAATAATAACTTTCACTTTCGAATTGAAATGGCTTCGATTTCTTAATGACAATGGCTTCAAACTTTGGAATGACATACCTCTGATTGACAGTGACAACAGCTTCAAAACTTCGGACTGATATGCCTCTGTTGACAATTGAACTTTGGACTGATATGCCTCTGTTTGACAGTGACAAATGGCTTCAAATTTCCCACACTACTATACCTCTGTCTCTCGGTGGAAAATAGCTTCAAATTCCCATACTGCCATATCTCTGTCTCTTGGTAACAAATGGCTTCAAATTCTTCAATGCTATACCTCCGTCTCCCGGTGACAAATGACTTCAAATTCTTCTCTGTTATACCTCTGTGTTTATAATGATAATGCTCAATCTCTACCCACAGTGATACTTTGTCTGCCCACGGAAGCAAATGGCTTCAAATTTTCACGCTGCTATACCTCTGAGTTTACCCTTTTGCTCTGCTCTGCGTTTACAATGATAATGCTCAATGCTATACCTCTGCGTTTACAGTGATAATGCTTTGATATTCAAACTGATATCCTTTTGCTCTGCTCTCGGTGATAAGAATATCTCTGTCTACGAAATGAAATGCCGGCTACAGAATGGAGTGATGGCAGTGGTCACGGAATGAGGTAATGGAGTGAGGTGGAGGGAACGAATTAATGATTGAAGAGACGTCGGAGATTTTTACAACGGCAAAGAGAATCATCATTGAATGATTTGGTTAAGAGACGTGAAGAATTCAAATACCTCGACCATTTTAACCACTTAAATGATGTCGGATATGGAATTTGAAATGAGAGATTTTAATCCAAAGTCTGTGGAGGGTTTATTGGTCTTGATCAATAAAAATAATTAAAACAACCTTTTCGAAAAATCCATAACTAAAACTATGCTAAACTTTTATGAAATGCCATTATAATTTAAACTTGTTACCTCTGCTTTTCATTTGATTTTTGTAGTCTTTGTCTTCTTTGTTCTCCTTTGGAAGAGTCTTCATAATCCTTTTTGATGCTTTTTATTCATGGATACACTGGATCATTTTGCTGCAATTCTAATGTCTGCTGACTAATGCCTTCAGGATTTGTAGCTGCGGAATGTCTGGCTAGCTGCGGAAAGGCTAAACAGCTGCAGAATGTCTGTTAAGCTGCAGAATGTACCTGTAGAGCATTTTGATCATGGAATGGAGTGTTTTTGGAATATGGGTGAAATGTTATATGGTATGAATGAAAATGGATGATGAAACATGATATGTATGAAGTGGATGATGAAATGGAATGGATTCAGTTTATGAAATGGAGTGAAAGAACATAAGAACTGCCCTGCAATCCATGACATGTTTTATTCATTTACAGCAAGTCATCAAACTTTAAATTTTGACATGAAAATGAGATGGATGGAGGATGGAATGAAGTGGAACATGAATGAATGAAATGGAGTATGAATGGATAGGTGAGTGAAGTGAAATGAAATGAGATGGATCATAAGCACTATGGATCTGAACTTATGATTTTGTAACAGTTGCTTGTAAAAACAAAATGGAAAAGTTAGAGTGTCAGAGAGACTCTGATTTTCACCCTATCTTTTCTGTATAAACATGCCAATCAATGATTGGTTTTCATGTTTATACCTTCTTCTTCTTCTTCTTCTTTTTCAAAAGAAATACTTCAGAAAATTTAATCAAGTTGATGAAGAAGAAGAATTCTTCTTCATTAACTTCACATCACTTCTTTCTTGGAACTTCTTGACAAATTCTTCTCTTGAGAGTGGTTTGTGATATAGCTTCAATCTATGACCATTCACAAGAAAAGTGACCTCTTCTTCATCTATAGTTCTGATTTTTACTGCCCCATTATCAAAAATTCGAACAATTTCATATGGCCTAAGCCAATGTGTCTGAAATTTCCCTTGAAAATCCTTGAATTTTGAATCAAACAAGAGAGCCCAGTCTCCCTCTTTGAATTTCTTCTCCTTGATGTACTTGTCATGCCATCTAGCCCTTTGCTGTTGGAATAGACTTGTTTTCTGAACTGCATCTTGTCTGATCTCATCCAATTCATTAATTTTCTCCAGTCTATGCTTTTGTGCCTCCGTTAGATCAAGTCCTAGCTGAACTGCCATCTTGAATGTTTGAATTTGGAACTCTATGGGAAACAAAACTTGCTTTCCATAAACAAGCTCATAAGGAGTATGGCCGGTTGTGTTTCTCCATGTAGTTCTATAGGCCCACAAGGCTTCAGGAAGCCTATCTACCCAATCTCTTCTATGTAAATGAACAGTCTTTGTTAGGATTCCTTCAATGACCTTATTAGTAGATTCCACTTGACCATTTGCTTGTGGATGATAAGGAGTAGATTTTCTATGTCCGATTTTGTACTTCTCCATCATTTGCTCCACTAGCCTTGATGTAAATTGAGCTCCTTGATCTGTAACAATTTCCCTTGGGACACCAAAACGAGTAAAAATATCCTCAAAAAGAAAAGTAACTACAGATGATTCATTAGCAACAAGTAATGGTTTAGCTTCTACCCATTTAGTAACATAATCAGTGAAAACTAATATATATTTCTTTTGTCTTGATGGAGGACTAATAGGTCCTACAAAATCCAAAGCCCATTTTTCAAAAGGTTCAATATGTACCTGAGGTTGTAATGGCATCTCACCCGAAGGAGAAGGTTTCCCTACCCTTTGGCAACTGTCACACCTTTTGACATACTCTTTAGCATCTTTAAACAAGGATGGCCAATAATATCCTAAATTAAGGATCTTATAGGCTGTCCTCTTATCTGCAAAGTGTCAGCCACAAGGTTCATCATGACATGCCTTGAGAATCTCAGGCATCTCATCTTCACGAACACACCTTCTAATGATCAAATCTGGACCTGTCTTGTACAACTCATTAGCGACCCATGAATATTTTGCACTATCATTAATGATTTTTATTTTATCCCTTGCATTCATAATTGAAGGAAATTTTCCTGAAACTAAATAATTAGCAATATCAGCAAACCATGGAGTTTGAGTAGAGATTGCAAAAAGATATTCATCAGGAAATTGATCTTCAACCGGAGTGTCATCTTTGATATTTTGAATTCTAGATAGGAAATCAGCCACAGTGTTTTGTTTTCCAGGCCTATCTAGAATAGTAATGTTGAATTCTTGCAATAATAACAACCATCTTATAACTCTGCCATTAGTGATTGATTTATTCATTAAATATCTAATTTCAGAATGATCAGTGTGAACAAAAGTTTCATAGCCCGTTATATAGTGTCTAAATTTGTTAATGGCATGAACAACAGCTAAAAACTCTTTTTCAGTTACAGTATAGTTTAACTCTGCAGGAGTCAAATTTTTACTGATATAATAGATGGCATAGGGAATCAAATCTTTCTGTCCCAATACTGCTCCTAGAGCTGTATCGGAAGCATCCGTCGAGATATGAAAAGGTAACTTCCAGTTAGGTCCCCTTAATATAGGTGCTTCAGAAATTTTGGTTTTCAGGGTTTCAAAAGCTAACTGGCAATCAAAAGTCCACTTAAATTCACAATCTTTGGTGAATAATTTGAAGAGAGGAGATGCTATTTTGGTGAAGTTTTCTATAAATCTCCGATAATACCCCGTAAATCCTAGAAAACTTCTAACATCTCTTTGACAACTTGGAATGGATAGGTTAGAAATAACTTCAACTTTCGCCTCATCAACTCTAATCCCATCCCCTGAAATGTGGTGCCCTAAAACAATACCTTCAGTGAACATCACAAAACATTTTTCATGACTAAGAGAAAGGTTTGCTTCTTGACATCTTTTTAAGACCTTTTCCAAGTTTTCTAAAGCCTCTTCAAATGTATCCCCATAAACTGTAAAATCATCCATGTACACCTCTACACAGTCATGTATCAGATCAGAAAAAATTCCTAATACTGCCCTTTGGAATGTTGCAGGTGCATTGCAAAATCCAAATGGCAATACTCGGTAGGCATAGGTACCCCAAGGACAAGTAAATGTGGTTTTATCTTGGTCTTCAAATGCTACTTGGATTTGATTGTAACCACTAAATCCATCCAGGAATGAAAAGTACTTTTTACCTGCTAATGTATCTAATACTTGATCTATGAAAGGTAAGGGAAAATGGTCTTTAAGAGTAGCTTTATTCAGTTCTCGGTAGTCAACACATACCCTCCATTTTCCATTTTTCTTTGGCACAATTACCAAAGGAGAAACCCACTGACTATCTGAAATAGGATAGATGAAATTAACTTTTAACAATTTTTGCAATTCCTCTTTAGCAATTTCCCTAAGATTTGGATTCATCCATCTTTGAGGTTGTCTGATTGGTTTGCAATTTTCTTCTATATAGATGTGATGAGTACAAGTCTTGGGGCTTATCCCTTTCATGTCAGTGTATTCCCATGCATATGCAGAAGAATGTCTCTGTAATACTTTGACTAACTCTTCTGGTTGAGATTTTTCTAGGTTCTTATTTATGTTCAAAGTTTTGCCTGGAAAAATTTCACTTGTAGAGCTGCCAAATTTGTCCATAGAATGAAGAGACATCTACCTAGATGACAAAAATTCAATATTGGATCCCTCCCGAAATGATTCATGTTTGTGTTCTGGAGAGGATTCAAAGTTTTCTAGACTATTCAGAATTTGATTATCTTCACTAATTTCTGAAATTGTGAAGAGTGGTTGTAAATATTCTTCATCCTCTATCCATTGAGTGTCATCTAGATCTGTAATTGTCCTAGCTGGAGGATATAAAGTGAATCTCTTAGTTGAACTACCATCATAAATATACATATCACCGGACCTACAACTAATAAAAGCATCAGCTGTAGCCAACCAAGGTCTTCCTAGTATAACAGGATGGCCTCCTAGATTATTCTTGGGTGTCAGGATCATGAAATCCACAGGGTACTCCCAAGAGTCTAAGGACACTGGAATGTCTTCTATTACCCCATCTGGTCTGATCACAGATCTATCTGCTAATTGTAATAGTGTGGGTGTAAAGAGAAGATTAGGAAGTTTTAGTTTGTCCATGATTTGTCTACTCATGATATTTATTGCTGCTCCTAAGTCAATGAGTGTGTTTTGAATTTCAATTCCATTGATGTGAATTTTGACAACTGGATTTCCGGGGTCAAGATACTTTGGAATAGCAATATTGCCCATCATAATGTCTGCTATTTGTCCTACCAGTTGAATTTTCTTTGTTTCTCTTATTCTTTTTCTTGTTGTTTTCATACTCAACTCCTTTATTGTTTTCGCTAAAATTGGGATTTCCTTGATGGCTTGCAATAATGGAATTTTAATGCAAACATTTCTCAATTCATCTAAGAAATCATAATTAGGCACCATGATTTGTTTTTCTACACCTCTATCAATTTGTAATCTTTCCGGAAAGGGAGGTATAGAAGTAGATGTGGATGGTTTCTCTAATACAGGAGTTGGATTTATTGGATCTTTTTGTTTTAGTTTTTCAATGTGTGGGTCTTGAAAGGATGTGTCTTCCTCAAGACTTTTATTAACCCGTAGGGAGTCTTCCTCAGAATTATCTTGTTCTTGTATGATCACAGAAGGTTTCCTCTTCTCAAGTATTCTTCCAGACCTAAGTTGAACATCACTAAGGTCTAGAGGAGTAATTAAATAAGTTGGAAATTGTTGTCCTTCTATCATGTATGTATTCCGAGGGTTCTTATTATTGGGGTTTGGTATGGGCTGAGCTGGCAATTGATTGGATTTTTGAGGGAATGGTAATGGAAGTGGTTGATTTTGATGTGGTTGGTTCGGATGATGTTGTTGAGGATTTTGTTGAAAATTTTGTTGAAGATTTTGAGGAAAATTTTGTTGAGGATTTTGAGGATAAAAATGTGGATATGGTGGATAGGATGGTGGATACTGATAATATGGAGAGTATCTTCCATGGGGACCTTGTGATCCTTGTGCCCAAGCTTGAGATTGATTTTGAAATTGGGGCCAAGGTTGCTGCCAAGAATTCCAAGGTGGAGGTTGATTATACATTTGATCATGGAATCCTTGTGTCTGAGGTCCTTGCCAAGGTCTTCTAGATACAAAATTGAGAGACTTTGTGGAATCTGTAGGAGTTTCCTCCTGAAAGACAGCCTTGAGACCAGGAAGAGAAGGATAATTCTTGGTCTCATGTTTTTCAGAACAAATGACACAGGTTTCTACAACTTTTACATCCAAAGGACACTCTCTCAAGGCATGTTTCTTTCTACATTTGGGAAAAAAGATTGCCAAGGCATCAGATTCAGCCTTTTGCTTGTTTTGTATCTTGAGGGTGTCTATTTGTTCACTAAGACTCCCTAAGATGTAAGATTTAAAATCATCAAGCATATGTCCTATTTCTGATCTACTTACTGTCCCAGAAGCAGACTTACTTGCCCTTGCAAGAGCAGGATCTCTTGGACCTTTGACAGTTTTAGATTTCCCTCTTGAAAGGTTAATACATAACTCCGATATTTCAGGTAATGTGAGTTGTGATATATCCCCTTTTCCCATCATGTTAAGGATATCCAACCATTCATCCCTAATTGTTTTCAACAAAAGATCTTTTAAAGTGTCTTGATCTAGGTTTTCCATTTGTGCCCTTTTTATGTTGTATTTAAATCTTTCCAACAAATCTTCTAAGTTTTCATCTTCTTTTGTAACATCTTGAACACTTCTTCCTTATGATTAACCGGCATACAATAATCCAAGTATCTCTCTAGAAATGCTTGTTTCATGTCTTCCCATGTTCTAATAGAGCTACTGATTAGACTCATAAAACACTTCAATGCTGCTCCCTTCAGAGTTGAAGGAAATAATTTCAATTTTTGAGCATCTTGTAGGTAGTCATAAGTCCTACACAACACTTCAAATTCGAATAAGAAAGTTTCAGGATCTTCAGTTTTAAGTCCATAGAAGTTTGGAAGGACAGAGGGTGAAATATTTTTCATGGTTGTATTGGTTTCTTCATCAATTATAGGGAACCCAAAAGAGCTTCCTATTCTACCTCTTCCTCCATCTGCACCTCTACCTCCTTCTCCTGTACCTCCTTCTCCTCTACCTCTACCTCTACCTCCAAATAGTGTGTGTTCTCCATTAAAAACTCCTCCTCCTCCTTCTTCTGCCATGGTTGAGTCTCTTGTGGAAGTGGAAAGGTTTGTGTCCCTAACAAGAGTTTTTAGATCTTCTTCTATGGCAGGTTGAGTGGATGAAGTGGAAGGTTTTTCTAATGGGATATCTGATTTTAGATCTTCTAGAAGTCTAGGATCAAGAGAGGATGGAATATGGGTATGAGTTGAAGGTGTACTAGCTCTGGATCTAGATGAAACAAGTGGTGTTCTAGAAATCAAACTTCTGCCCCTGCTGCTTATAAATCTTCCCCTTGAATCTCTCTCCCTACGCATAAAATTGTTTTTGGATACTAAGAAACAAAGGTTACCTAGTTTTCACTTCCCCGGCAACGGCGCCAAAATGTTTGGTCTCAATCTAGTCTCCTAAATTGAGCTCATTTAATTGTCAACCAGGGTTGGTAAACTGCTGAAGTGAAGTGTATTGTATGTACCTAGGTGCTTGTTTCTTAATGCGTTGTGTGTAGTGTTTTGTGATATTTTTGGTCTTTTGTGATGATTTATGATATTTTTGGTCTTTTGGTGATTTTATGTTCACAAGAAAGATGACTAGAAAGCTGATGGAAGGAAGCTAATGATTAAAAACAGAGTGAAACCTAATTGGTTGATGACAAATGACTGATACAAATGCAATACTTAAAACAGAATCAAATCTAAACTATGACCAATCAGAAACAAAGCTTGATAATGAATTTTAAGCAAATGATTCAAAACACAAACTAAACTTGTCAAATTCTTTCATCAAAGGCATTTGAGAGAGAGCTTGAAACATGGTCAACTAAGTATGCAAATCTTCCTAACTAAACAGTTTAAAAAACTCACTTATAATGATGCAACATTTTATCCTTGATTAGAGATTTGTTGAAGCATATTTGGAATAAAACATTTATACCATCATAAGATCTTCTACTCTAAAGCTAATTCCTAACTCTATTCTGCAATTTAATTGAATGTCACAAAACCTTACTCAAGAGTTATTGATTTCTTTTCAAAGTAGTCTTTTGAGGGAGGGCTCTGTTTATGAAATGATAAGAAAATTGCAGAGGTACTTCGGGCCTTAAAATGATGTTGTCTTCTGTTCATATGGTGATGAATCAATTATGAATTTTAGAACAAGAAGAGATTTGTGAATAATGAAGGTTGTTTTGTTAATCTTAACAACTGAAGTAATCTTAATGTGCAGTGAATGACAACTGAATGTGGAGTGCAAATGCAATGAGTTGAGCTACAACCAAACCTAAGATGTCACTAGCCTAAAACAGTGTTAAACTACAAGTCATTATCAAACTTAAAGCAAAACAACTGAACATGAGTTAAGTGCAATTAAACTCCGGAGCATCCTAACTAGACTATCATGCATTATTCTATGGAATTATACAGTCTGTTTGTCCATCATGATTGATATTTTGGAAGAGTTCCTTCTTTTGGAAGAGTTTTTAGAACAATCCAGATTGTGTAATTGAGTGCAAATGCAAATGTAAAGACTGAAAGCAATGAAAAACTAAGATATCATAGCCATCTCCTACCCATCATTATGATATTTTTGACAAGCGTTTAAGAGCAAGAACAACTATGGTACTTAGTGAAAACACACAACTAAAATGTTCAAGATCACAATCATGCTTAAGACAGTATACAAATTTCTTGGAAGAGTTTCTTCTTGTGGAAGAGTGCTTATCATAAGTATACCTGTGATGGTGAATAAAAGAGACTACAATTAAACCCTACAATACTATAGCCATTTCCCATTCATCATTATAATCTTTTGGAAGAGCTTCTTCTTTTGGAAGAGTTAGAATGAGTATAACTACAGTAACTAATAAAAACAACTACGAATTCAACTTCAAATCCTACAATACTATAGCTATTCCCCATTCATCATTATAATCTTTTGGAAGAGCTTCTTCTTTTGGAAGAGTTAGAATGAGTATAACTACAGTAATTAATAAAAACAACTACAAATTCAACTTCATAAACGTAAAGGCAGCTAGAATACTTATCTAAATTACGCAAATAAATCCGTGCAAGAGGCAGGGGCCCTCTACCACCTGACGGAATCTAACTCCAAATCAAATCAACGCTTTCAAAACAACACTGTCTGCTTCATTAAAGATGAAATAACTTGAACAGAGCAATCTGCGTCTTCAGAAATGTAGCACAGAATCTAAGCAAAATCTAGAATAAAATCTAGCCTAGCTCTCGGTTTCCCAAGTGTTTATATAGCAAATGTACATAACAAGACTTGCAACAATTCCAGGAACATTGTCTTTCCTTGTCGAAATCACATTAGGACTCTTGAAGTAGCTGCGTAAAAAGGAAAAAGACATCTGGACTGAGACAGTCCTAATAGAAGTCTACCTTCCTAAATGTGTTCCCACGTACCAAAACCATACCCAGAATTCGTTTCTTCCTCCATGATGAGCAACGAACCATGTAGGCATGACGTGGATTATGCCCATATGCGGTTTTTCTTGAGAGGCCACCTAGAACATACCCAAACGTGAAGACAGCTGCAGAATCGCCGGTTAGCTACGGAATGTCTGCATTCTGCAGCTAGTTCCGGTCAAAATGCTTTACAATGGCAAAAATCACAAAACTTAGCAAGTCAGTCATGTAAATCATTCTAAAAGTAATTTTAACTATATTCATTGATCAATTGGGTCTAGGATAGCAATGGACAAAGAAAAATGAGGTAAAATGGAATGAAAGAAAGCACAATTTTGAGGTTCAACAGAAGGGCTCCCACATTACAATGGTTTTTTGTGTAGGTCCACCTTGTCCACGATTACCCTGAAGTTTTTTCAGTTCAGGGAGTTCAGGACAGTGGTGGGTGGAATGGCCATACTCACCACATATGGCACAAGAATGGTTTTTCCTTAGCATTAGAGGAAATTCTAGCCTAAAAGTGTCCATGAAATTTTCACGTAATTTCCATGTCATAATATGTAAACTAATCAAAATCCTTTAAATTTAAAAAGAGGTATATGTAAATATTTTTGAGGGAAAAGAAACAAAACCACTTCTTTTAATTGTATTTTTGGCTTATCTCCTTAAATATTTACTCAAATTCCAAGTGTAGATAGTCTTTGGATGCAAAATTAAATTCCGCATCCAACGAGTACCCATTATGCATACTTTTGAGAAGACCCACATTGATAAAAATTTTCAGATACATTAAAAAAAGCGTGTTCTTAAGCTTCTTTCCAAAGTCTCCCTTTTGTTTATTCTTAGGCTTATTTCTTGTAGCTTTAGGAGGATTATTACAGCACTCCTAGTCATAAGAGTGGCACTGCTGAGCCTGAGATGGTTGCATTAAGTTCACCGATGCATTGTTCTGCGGTGGTGGATTTTGCACGGGGGAAGGAGAATATAAGTTTCTCTATCCCTGATTGGTGTATGGTTGCTGTGGGGAATCTCTTCCATCGGAATTCCTAGCTGAGTACTAGGTTCCCTGCGAGGGAGGGTATGAGCCTCCTTGTTGTTGGTGGTATGATGACACCCTATTTGTCATATTCTACAGAGCTTCAGATTGAATTTGGTGGTAGCCAAGTTGTGTCATGTTCTAGGTAGAATCATATGAATATCTCGGGTATTGGATGATATTGCCTAGGTGACCTTGGGTCAATAACTCGATCAAGCCATCTGTGGTATTCGATGCGCTTGGAAATTCTCTGCAAGTTTTCCAGAGCAGGGTGTTTGGCAGGACATTGTAGATGTATCATGACTGGATATAGATGAGTTTGAGTTGTTGGGCTTTGCAAATGGCATCCTCCTCGTAGGTAGGTCCTTGTGTCGCCACATATTTGATATCTTTGTTTTGAAATTTTTAAAAAACAAGTCTAGTACAACTCTATCGTTGAGCTTGGCTTTGCACAAACTACGACGTCGCCGCTATTCGTGGATATGGTTGGAGATATGGACAATTGGCATTTGCCTAAAATGAGTCAACAATTCCATCCCCGAATCATGGTGGATGGGTAGCTGAAAATAAGTGAGGAACGCAGTAGCGTGGGCACTAAAGGTTCCATGCGAAGCAGAAGGCTGCTCAACATACCATTTCGCAATAGGCCTAGTTAGGGTGCGGTTAAACAGTCTCAGTCGAATAGTATCATTAATAATAATATTGGACGAACATCATAGGTGGAAATTCATAATATGATTTCCAGGGTCTTCCGCTTGTTTCTCTTCAAATTTTTGTATGTCCGAGGGGAGCTTCGTGGGCATGGGGGGCCAATTAGGGCTATGTGCAATGGGGTCATTAGTTAGCTTTGATAGATCTGGAAGGTTTAATGATGCTTAAAAAGGTAACTGGGTATTGACTACCATTGTGTACTGTGGAAACACCTGTATCTAAGTGTAATGGTTTATAAGGGGTGCCTAGGGAATATTTCCCTGTGACGTACCCTAATGTGTGTTTTGTTAACTCCCTGAAGGGGTAGCGCTCCTCTGTCCTCTGGAGGTTGTGGGAGGAGTTGAGTCTGGTGACCCTGCTGGGGTTTCCACTGGTGTGGTGTTGGGTGACCCATGGGGGTTTACAACCAAAGATGCCCCTATAAAGGATTAATCGATAATGGTGGCAGTGTGTTGTATTTGATGCCTAAATGGCGAAAGACCTGACACTCCTCCCTCTAATGGGGGGAGGTCTGAAAAACGCCTAGATCGATGAGGTCCTGTTGGGTCCGTTATGGTGTCGACTAGATTGATCTTGGAAATATTTTCGGTTTATTGAGAGAAGGAAGATTATTATCAAAGCAAATATGATCACATACATAAAACAAAGAAAAAAAATAAAAGGCAATTATTCCTTTAGATTAATGCTATGTGATCAAGCAAGCAAAAAAATATGGTTTGGTTGTTTTGCATATGATACTTGAAAGCCTAAAAATACCCAATTGTCCTCACACTCTCAAATGTAACCGTGATCCGGATTTATGCAGGAACGCAACAGAATAAACATATAACCATAAATACAGAGATGCAACGGAAATAACACTTCATTTCATTAATATCAAAGAACTGAAATTTGCTTACAGACAGAATGGAAATAAAACTAGCTAGGGCGCTGGTAGCTATCTCTGAGAAGAGATGTGGCGGCCACAGGCCTCTGAACTGAGTTACAATGAGGCTCGAGGGCCTATTTATCATTTAGAAACAATGGGAAATCCTAAACAGCCAAAACCCTAACCCTAGGAGATGAAGCGCCAAAACTATGGGCCCCATTTGGGTAAATTGGTGTTTCAACTTCCCAAGGGCGTAACTTTGGCATACGATCTCCGTTTGACGCGTACCATACCTCGTTAGAAAGATCTATCCGAGGACTACAAATTTGGAACGGGCAACATCGGTCCATGGACCCATGTTGCCCTCCGTTTTCCCAAAAAACGTCGTTTAGGGCCTCAAAACGGCTCCGGAAGTTTAGGACCCGAAAACTGCTAAAAATAGTAAACTGTGCCGAAACTGAAAAACTGAAATAGACAATGGTGGAGCCCCAAGTGGAATAGGCGGGTGACCACCAATATCCACCTGGATCATTCCTCCCCCTTAGGAAGCAATGGTCCCCATTGCGTTAAGTTCCTCCATGAGATGAGGAAATTTCTGCTGAACTTGGTCCCTGGTGAACCACTTTCCTTGGTGCAGGAGTTGGCCAGCTTTGACAACCCGATACAGTTGGATCTTCTGTTGGCGAGTGTTCTTGATTTTCATGTCCATGATACAATCTGTGGTGGCTTGTTCCATGTAGTCTGGGTTTAACTCTGTTGGTGTGAGTTGTTCTGCAATGTCCGAGGTGTCCAGTAGAGGTGGAAAGTAAGGACGAAGGCGATCCACATTGAAGACTGGGTGCAGACCAAGGAATGGTGAAATACTAAGCTCGAAGGCATTGTTACCTACAGCCTTGGTGATGGTGTACGGCCCGTATCGGAGTGGGCGAAGCTTGCGGTGAGGTCCAGTGAGGCGCTCCTTCTGCAAATGTAGCCATACTTTGTCGCCCACCCGGAAGTGGTGTGGAACCCGGTGTTGATCATGGCGCTGCTTGTACTTCGCATTGGCTCTGTCCAATATATCATGAACCTGTTGGCGGATGTGTTGAATGCGCTCGATGAAGCTACTTGCTTTGTCAACTTCAGACTGGACATGAGCTGAATCGGCCTGAGCAGCTGCAAATGGCATGGCTACGTCAATGGGACATAGTGGCCGGAATCCCAAGCCCACCTGAAAGGGGCTATGGCCAATTGAACTGTGGAGAGCCCGGTTATAACTATGTTGTACATAAGGGAGGCTCTCGTCCCATGTGCGTGGATGCTTTGAATTGTACATGCGCAGAATGTGTACAATCATTCTGTTGACGACCTCTGTCTGGCCATCCGTTTGGGGATGGAAAGCTGTGGACTTGGTGAGCTTGGTATCCAACATCGACCAGAGGCTGGACCAAAATGTGCTGAGGAACCTGCTATCCCGATCTGATATGATAGACTGTGGGATCCCAAAGTGCACCCACACTCGTTCAAAGAAGAGTTTGGCAGTGGCTTCTGCTGTGATATTCTTCTTGCAGGCCGCCATAATGGCCATCTTCGAGAATCTGTCAACGACCACAAAAACACAGTCATTTCCCTGCTTAGTAGAAGGCAGGCCCGACATGTAATCCATGGAGATGGATTCCCAAGTTCGACTAGGGGTAGGTAGAGGAGTATATAGGCCTTGCTTCTTGATGGTCGGTTTGGCAATGGCACAAGCAGTGCAGGATCTGATGTGCTTCTCGACATCCTTTCGAAGGTTCGGCCAATAGAAATACTTCTGCAGGATTGCTACTGTTTTCTCGACCCCGAAATGCCTAGCGACTCGACTGTAGTGTGCTTCCCATATCATCTTGGCACGCTTGCTTGAAGGAACACAAAGGTGTCCCAGGTGACATAAAAGTGCATCTTGGAGGTGAAAATTTGGAACTTGCGTGCCCCCCAAGAGTGCCTTGTAAGTGTGGCCGAATTCTGGGTCACTCTCATAGAGAAGCGACCAATCAGAAGTCTCGTGCCCACAAGAGTTGAGCACAGTGGTGAGCGCCACGATCGGTGGTCGGCTAAGGCAGTCTACAACATGATTGGTGCTACCCTTCTTATACTTGATGTTCAAATGAAACTGTTGCAGATATGTGGACCACTTCTGATGGCGATCATTCTGCAACTTCCCTTGTGTCTGTATGAACTGCAGGGGCCTGTGGTCTGTGTGGATGATTGTTTCCTTCCCCAAAATGTAATGCTTCCATTGTCGACAAGCTTGCACAGTGGAGTACATTTCTTTGTCATATGTGGGGTACTTGCGAACTGTGTCAGACAATGTCTCACCGTGAAATGCCACTGGATGTCCCTGTTGAGTAAGAACTGCCCCAATAGCATAGTCAGAGGCATCTGTCTCGATCTCAAATGGCTGTTGCAAGTCTGGTGTGCGCGTATAATCGGGGGTGCACGAGGCGGGTTTTCACCCCGGTGGAACGCCTTTCCGCCGAGGTTCGAATTAAAAATTTTGCTCTCGCTCCTCCCTTGGTGACTTGACTCAAGGGCCAAGTGATATGAGAGAATCCCAACACGAACCTCCGATAGAAATTAGCAAGACCCAGAAAGCTGCGAAGCTCTGTTATAGTGGTTGGGGCTGGCCAATCCCGAATGACTTGGATCTTGGCCGGATCCACATGCACCCCCCTTTCATCAATAATGTATCCCAGATATTGAACCTGGGTCATGCCAAAAGTGCACTTCTCCAAATTGGCACATAGCTTGTGTTGCCGTAGTGTTTGGAGGACTTGTCGGATGTGGTGAAGGTGCTATTCCCAAGTCTGGCTGAAGATCAGAATATCATCCAAGTACACCACTACAAATGAGTTGGTGAATGGCCGCAAGATGTCATCCATCATCCTCATGAAGGTGGCGGGAGTATTCGTCAACCCGAAAGGCATGACCAGCCATTCGAAAAGGCCTTCCTTGGCTTTGAAGGCAGTCTTCCACACATCGGAGGGTTCAATTGGTACCTGGTGATACCCAGACTTCATGTCGATCTTGCTGAAATATTTTGCACCTTTGAGTTGGTCCAGAAGGTCATCAATCCGTGGGATTGGGTACCTATTCCGGACAGTGATCTTGTTCAGCACCCGATAGTCAATACATAGTCTCCACGTCCCATCCTTCTTCTGTACCAACACGATCGGGCTCCCACAGGGCGATGAACTTGGTCTGATGTGACCTTTCTGCAACAACTCCTGAATCTGCCTCTTGATTTCATCATTTTCCAGAACAGAGCATCGATAGATCGGTCCATTGGGTAGTGGCGCACCTGGGGTCAGATCAATGGGGTGCTTGACCTGGCAGTGCAGAGGAACCCCTGTGGGTGAGGTGAAGATGTCCCCGTACTCCTCCACGACCTTATCCATTTGTTGTTGCCGTGCAGAGGGGCCCTGTCTGGAGGTCGTGGCCACAGTCTTCTTCTTGCCCTGGGGGCGGATCATCAGGAAAACGAATTTCCTGGTTTGGGAAATGAGCTTACTACATTGTTTTGCAGTAACCAAAGAGATAGCGGCAGGAGGTGGTACCTCTGGTATCCCGTACAACTTATTTCCCAAAGTAACAATAACAGCACGAGGTCGAGACTCATACACAGCATGACGCTTCCACAAGTATGGTTGTCCTAATAATACATCAGAAACATCAATAGGAGCAACGTCATATAATACCTCATCCGTGAAGGGCTTGATGCTATAGGGAAGGCGGCACTGCTGGCTGACGCGGAGATCTCGTCCTTGGTGAAGCCACCCGATGGTGTATGGATGTGGGTGAGCTGTGGTCGGTAAGCCCAACCGCTTCACGGCGTCTGCTGAAATGAGGTTCTTTTGGCTCCCATTGTCGACAATGAACTGTACCGGGGAGCCCTTTACCCACATCTGGGAGTGGAAGAGACATTCCTCCTCCTCTGGATCTTCCGGTTCCTCCTTTTGGATCTTTGCAGTGGCAACAATGGCGTTGGGCTCCGCATCAATAATCTGTTTCCCTTTTTCATTCGCCTTTTTAGGTTCTGATTTGGAGTCAGAGCATGCATCTGACTCAGAAGCCCTCATCTCGGCCACTAGCGACTGCTTGGCCCGACACTCACTTGTGTTGTGAGTGGAGCTCTTACGGAACTCACACCACTTTCCCGTGTCCTTCTTTGGCTTTACGGTGTTGTTCTTTTCTTGTGGCTTTGACGGGTTGTCTTTAGCCGCCATGCCTTGGCTCTGCCCTTTGTTCTGCGGTTTGGAAGCACCTTTTCCTTGCTTTTGATTCGCAGATCCAAAGTCTCGCTTATTCTGTTTGAATTTCTGCTCAATCTTGGCAGCATACCGGTATGCCGTACCAAGCGAGGAGATGTCGAGGAACTCCATTTCCTCCTGAATGTATCTGTGCAGACAGCTGCGATACTTTAGCACCAAATGTTTCTCCGAATCTTTGATACCCAACTTTGTGCGCAGGGTATGGAACAGATTCGTCAGCTCGTGCACATCTTGATCCCTTTGTTGTCGCAGCGTGGTCCATTGTATGTACTTGTCCTCATAGCTCCCCACAGGATAGTACCGTTCCTTGACGGCGTCTCGGAAAGAATTCCAAGTTGGTACGGCCGAGAACAGAGAGGGTTCTGTCTGGTCCTTGTTCTCACAGTAGGTTTCCCACCAGTCCTTAACATGGGGGGTAGCTTTGAGGAGTGTAAAAATAATCTTCTCCCGGTCTGAAAAGTCATGAACAGAGAAATATCCTTCTAATAGATTCAACCATCTATCTACGGCATCTGCGTCTATTTGACCCTCAAATATGGGAATTTCAAAATTTACTTGTACCTTAAAGGGAGTCGCAACTCCAGAGTGGCTACTGGATGCAGATGCGCCGCCGGTGGGCAGCCGTTGAAGGATCCGAGCAAAGCTATCCATCATCGCGTTCCTTTGTTTTTCGAGGGCCTCCTCGAGCAATATTTTGATAGGATCTCCTGCTCCCTCATCTTTCTTTTCGTCCCCCATGGGCGTCCGTCGAGGTTTACGAGGCTGATCTTGCAAAGGTTCCACCAGATCAAGCCCTAGCTCCTTATACCCCGACCTCGTTGGGGACATACAAAGAAGGATCGAGAAAAAGCAGACCGCTCTGATACCACTGATCCGGATTTATGCAGGAACGCAACAGAATAAACATATAACCATAAATACAGAGATGCAGCGGAAATAACACTTCATTTCATTAATATCAAAGAACCGAAATTTGCTTACAGACAGAATGGAAATAAAACTAGCTAGGGCGCTGGTAGCTATCTCTGAGAAGAGATGTGGTGGCTACAGGCCTCTGAACTGAGTTGCAATGAGGCTCGAGGGCCTATTTATCATTTAGAAACAATGGGAAATCCTAAACAGCCAAAACCCTAACCCTAGGAGATGAAGCGCCAAAACTATGGGCCCCGTTTGGGTAAATTGGTGTTTCAACTTCGCAGGGGCGTAACTTTGGCATACGATCTCCGTTTGAAGCGTATCATACCTTGTTAGAAAGATCTATCCGAGGACTACAAATTTGGAACGAGCAACATCGGTCCATGGACCCACATCGATCCATGGACCCATGTTGCTCTCCTTTTTCCCAAAAAAACGTCATTTAGGGCCTCAAAACGGCTCCGGAAGTTTAGGACCTGAAAAACTACTAAAAATAGTAAACTGTGCTGAAACTGAAAAATTGAAATAGAAAATGGTAGAGCCCCAAGTGGAATAGGCGGGTGACCACCAATATCCACCTGGATCAAACCGGGCCTTGCAAATATGTCTTTTGATGGGTACTCGGGCTAACATCTCAAAAGAACTGGTGACACCTTCCAACAGCTGAAGAATCGACCAAGGTAAAGGTAAGAGGATCTAGTGTTGCCTGCACCATCACCTATAGGGAAGGATGCCCTATATTTGGCCACTAAAGTAAAATCATCCCACGTGAGCGTTTGAGCCTTGAGATTATTGCTATTCAACTACCAGTACCGAGCACTAGATGGGTCAGGTAGCCCCAAAAAGTACCGCACGCACTGGGCCTAAGCTTAACCACCTCTGAAATGGGTCTATGGTAATGCTTAGGTATTCTATTCCATGAGAAAATAGACAGATTTTAAGCTCCCTAAAAAGTCAACATATATGTTTCAAAATATAGAATGACCACAACAACTTATTGGATGCCTACACCGATGGTCCTAACCTGAACTATAATTTCTTTTGTGGTCCCTGTGGGGAGAATTTAGTGAGTTAAATTAGTGGTTATTTTTTTAGAGTCTTAATTTTCTTGGGGTGTGCCTTGGTGAAGTAACGGTAAGAAGAGGACAAAGGTCCCAACACACTAGGTGCCTTTTGGTCTAATTCTTATCGATGCTTCATGTGTGCTTTGGAGTGTACAATCACAAGTGTTATGAGATGTGGATATGCGGTTATCCTTTACAATGCTTCTCTAATTACGCTATGTGTGATTGTTCCTTGCAAAAATAAACAATGTGCAAATTATGGGCTGCTTACACCTTGCCTAGTTAGACTAAGTTTTGCACTATAGGGAGATGAAAAAATATCTTAAGAAATAATAGGCTCACAGTGAGGTGCATGGGTGGCAAATATTACTTGCCTTCTTTTCGATAGTTTGGTCCTGGTCCCGAATCCTAATGCAAAAAATTGAACTAAAATAATGCAAAAAATTGAAAAAAAAGAAATTAGTTAAAGATGTGTGGATGTATGGGCCACTTACTTTTCCGCTAATTATTCTATGTGTTTAGCATCTTTTACTAGAAAATTGTTTGTTCAGATAGCATACGTGGATTGAAGGCCACTTACTTTCCCCTACTTAAACTATGTGTGATTTGTAATGATAAAAAACTAAAATTAAAACAAGCTATTTGCTCAGCTAAACTTCAACAAAAGTATCCTAACCAGTCATAAGATACCAGAGCATAGTGTTGGAAAATTTCTTATGGGTTTCCAACACCTTACAACTGCAAAAAGTTGTGAAAAAATAGTGAAACATGAGCTCGCTACCTACCTCACAGCTTATTTTCACACAAGCGAAAAGATTGCGTGTCTGTATGGATTGAATGCGTGTGGATTACATGGACTGAAAAACTACGCTTTATCTGAGCCAAATTTGTCACTGAGGGTGATTGAAAAGTGCTGAGAGGAAGCAAGAGTGATTTTTTAGCAAGTCTGTGTTGGCAATATGTTTCTTGTATCCTATTATATGATTGTCCTTGATGGCAACTCTCTCTGACAAAGGATGCAGATAATGACTCAGAAAACCATCAGCAGTGTACATTAATCGAAGCTCTGGGAGAATCGATGTGAATAAGGACGTGTTAAATCATGTGTGAATAATTTCGGTGTATTCATACATCCTGACAAACCTCTAAAGTTGGAGAGTTCTGGTCTCTTCGCAATATGTGTTAAGTATGGCTAAGTAAATCTGAGTAAAGGGCTGATGGATTCGATTTCTGTAAAAGCACGAGCTAGCAAATCGATAAAGGATGTAATTCTGTATGGTGGATTCGATAGGGTTAACCTGCTTGCTGAAGAATGAAATTGAATGGACACATGATCGCAGAGCATGTTTACTGGAATACATACATACACACACACACACACACACACACACACACATATATATATATATAACCTGAGTTACATTAACATAATCGCGTGGAGGAAGAACAATTAAAACAAGGTTGTGCCTTCATGGAGAAACGTAGCAATGACGGAATAAAGGCGAACGAAACCTTGAGTGAAGGAGAGGAACCACGAGCGGAATGAACAGTGAAGGGGGTTTCCGGTTTTCATCGCACCGCTTTCGACGGGCAAGCGGTATTCAAGAGGTTGGGAGCGATTCGATAGAACTAGTGACACGCGTCCCTGAACGAATCTGCAAAACCGCCATCACTGTGCGCCATCGCGTGTTAATGTTCGACCAAGGAAGCCGCACGATATTGTTGTGCGCCGTCGATCTAGAGGGGAGCCATCGGACGATGGCCGTATGAGGAAGGTGCACGATGGATAACCACGGTACAGTGCGAGTATGTGATTGGGTCATTGATCATATATGTGGGCCCAATTTAAATTATATTAATTGGGACCTTTTTAAACTAAGGTTTGTGGGGTTAATAAAGGATGTTGAATATGTGAAGTTGGCGAAATATGAAACATGTGATGTAATGAACATGGGTTAATATATGCGTTGATCTCACGAACACATAAACCGGGGGTCGATATATATATGCCTTGGGGAGTTCATAACTAAAGGAGGAATTGGATTAATATTTCAATCTCAGATTAAGATATTAAAAAGCCTTAGATTAATTATCTAATTGCCAGACCAAGAAAATAGAACAATGAGAAGCTGTTTGGGGCTTGGGTAGACCCCGCTGGATTATCTATTTGATCTCGTCCAGGAATACCATCAGCGGTTGAGTGGTTTTTGACTCATGGTATTAATAAAGGCTAAAACTATATAAGGAGAAGAGGTGCATAGTTCAAAGTGTGCATGTGGAGGGGTTGTTAATGAATAAATATCTTTAAGAGATATCTGCATGATTAAACTCTGTTTCGGATAGATCTGAATCTATGATGCACCTATGGATATAATGAAGGTTCAAGATCTTTAGATCTAGAAATGATGAATCTCTAGGAAGATTTGCAAAATAAATGATGAATACCTGGCGCAAGTCTGATGAAGAAATTGAAGAAATTTGGTGGATCTGAGGACTAAAGCCTTCAGTATGAAAGTGGAAGCTTTCTGCCAGTAAAATCTGGTGTTAAACCAAGGGGTTGGAGCTCCCTTCCAGTAGTGACTGGAGAACGAGAGAAGGTTGTAGCCTTCTACAGGAAGGTGCCTGTGTACTGGTATAAGTCTGCGCCAGTACAAAATTGTAAGAATTTTTCTTTATAATAAATATTGAAGACAGAGACGACAGCAGCGGTGGTTTTCTCCCAAATTGGGTTTCCACCTTAAATACTGGTGTTCATGTGTGTTGCTTATGTGTGATGGCTTCTTCTGTTATTACTGCACATGCTTACTTCTTACTAAACTTCTGATGAATGAATGATGCAATAATCAAAGTAAAGAATTAAATGCATAATAAGATCTCTGATAAAAGGTTTTCAGTCAGCTCTAAATACTGATTCACCCCCCCACGTCTCAATATTTTTCCCAACAATTGGTTTCAGAGCAGGTCCTTCTGAAAAATCTTAGCCGCTATAAGGAAGATCAAGCAAGATGAACAATCAAGAAGGAACAACATTTATCAAGCCTCCGCTCTTCAACGGAAACAATTTAATCTTTTGGAAAACAAGTATGAGACCCTATCTTCAGTCTCTGGGAGTAGATGTATGGGCTATAGTTGAAGGAGGATATCAATATCCAGTCGCAGTACCAACAGATCCAATGGAAAGAAAGAATTACGAAACAAATGCAAAAGCGGTCAATGCTCTATTAGGAAGTCTAACTGAATCAGAATTTGTCAAAGTCATGCAGCTGAATACAGCAAAGGCAATATGGGACAAAATCATTCTAAGTTATGAAGGTGATGCAAAGGTAAAAAGTGCAAAACTCCAAACTTTGACTAATATTAGAATTCAAAATGCAATAATGAGGAGAGTATTACCAATTTATTTTTATGTCTAATGATATTTCAAATCAGATGAGAAATCGTCAGAGAAACAATATCCTAATCTACTTTATCATGGAAAGTTTAGAAGATCACGACCCATAAAATTTGAGTCAAAAGTTTCATTTCAAGAAAAGGTGGATTCTTCTGTAATCTCACCAAGGGCAAACTTCAATAGTCATTTAATTCATATATGAAATGAGAAGAGGAGGACCATCTCAAGTCAAGAAGCCGTCTTTTAGAGCTTCTACAAAAGGGAAATAAAGCAAAGCAGGACAAGGATCAGTACTCCTAAGAAGATGAGGTAAATTTTGCAAAGAAACTCCAATTGGTATATGATGGCTTGTGTAAGCTTCCTTTCAAATGTTTTGCTTATGGAAGAGTTGGTCATTATGTTGCTAAGTGTTCTCACAAAGAAACACATGAAAAAGTAAAGGAAGTAGCAAGAAGGAATAAGAATCAGTTTAGCACTAGAAAAATTTACTATACTCATGAAGACAGTGATGGGTTATCAGACAGTGAGGAAGAATGTGAACAAGATCTTAGACTTCTCACGGCATTTGAAAAGGAGTCTAGAGAAGAAAAAGATACTTTTATGGATGCTTTAGAGGACAATGATTTTCTTGATGAAATCAATCAACTCAAAATATGCATAGAATAAAGTAAAATATCCATAGAAACTCTGAAAAACCAGCTTGAAGAAAAGGAGAAACATAATGAGAAATTAGAATATGAAATAGTAAGTCTAAGAAAAGAAATTGAGAAAGTAAAGACTTTGAATCTTAGGTTTTCTAAAGGATCTGAAACCTTAGATGAGATTATCAAGGTACAATGTTATCCTGTTATAAAGACAGGTCTTGGATATATCGGAGAATCTTCTCAAAGTTTCTCAAGACCAAATTGTCTAAAAACAATGACAACAAAGATAAGCAAATACTCCCGCTAATTGTATGAATAAAGAATATTTATAGGTAAAGCATGACCATCTCAATTCAAAGAACACTAACAGGAATACCTTTCAAAGAAACACCAATCAACAGGTAAATTCGAGTAGAAGATTTCATGATTGCAGAAATTTCTTCTTCAATGGACAATGTTTCTCATATCACAATTTTGGTCATAAAGCTGTTCAATGTGTTGCATATAGAACCATCATGACAAGAGAAGCAAGAAAGAAAAGGATTGATACATATAAAAACTTTTCTCCTCTTCAAAATGAAGTTGAATGTGCTTATTGCAATAACTTTGGCCATGAAGAATCTGAATGCAGGAGCAAAGTCCAGCCAAAAGAGCATTTTCCTTCAAGCTCCAAAGTATGGAAAAATAAGGAATTACAGGTTGAAAATTGTGGCATAGCTTTATTTTAAGGAGAAGAAAATAAATGGTACATTGATAGTGGATGCTCAAACACATGACAGGTGACAAAAACAAACTTCTTGCATATAGTGCTCTACAAAAGGAAAAGAATGTTACATTTGGAAATGATACTCCTACTGTCATTAAGGGAAAAGGATCTGTTTTTCTAAAATAAAAGGTGAAAGATAATAATGTCATGTATGTGGATGGATTAAAGCATAACCTGTTAAGTGTAAGTCAAATGTGTGATCAAGGAACTGAATCTGTCTTTAGTTCAAAAGAATGTGTGGTACATGATCTTGATACAGGTAAAACAATTATAAAAGGAAACAGAACCCCAAGAAAACTGTATGTATTAAAGAACTTCAAAGAAAAATGTTACTTGAGTAAATATTTAGAAAACTAGCTATGGCATAGAAGGTTGGGGCATTTGAGCTTCTCTCAAATCAACAAATCAAGCAGACTTAAAGCTGTTCGTGATATTCCCAATATTACACTACCTGAAAGTATCATATGAAAATCTTGCCAATTTGGTAAGCAAACCAGAGTGAAATTTAATGCCAAGGAAGGTTCAGCAAGTAAGCCTATTGAACTCATTCATACTGACATATGTGGACCTGTGAAGAAAAATTCACCACGTGGTGAACAATACTATATCTTATTTATTGTTGATTTCTCTAGAATGTGTTGGATTAGGTTGATTAAACACAAAGATGAAGCATTTGAGAAATTTTAGATCTTCAAAGCACTGGTTGAAAATGAGTTAGAATTAAAAATCAAGTGTCTTAGATCTGATCGAGGAGGAGAATATACATCCAAATAATTTCTTGAATTTTGTGAACAACACGGCATAAAAAGACAGTTCTCTGTAGCCGGCACTCCACAACAGAATGGTGTTGCAGAGAGAATGAACAGAACAATTCAACAAATGGCTAGAGCTATGCTTGATGATTCTGGAACACCTGACACATTTTGGGGAGAAGCAGCACATACCGCAGCAAACATCCTCAACAAAGCACATGTTCGTGTAAACAGTGATAAAACTCCATATGAACTCTGGTATGGTAATACTCCCACTATAAAGCATTTTAGAATTTTTGGGAGCAAATGCTGTATCAAAAATAATGATGAAAAACTTGGAAAGTTTGAACCCAGAGCTGATGAAGGAATATTTCTTGGTTACTCCTCTAGGAGTAAGGCATATAAATGTTACAATAAAAGACTTCGAAAGATTTTTGAATGTATTGATGTTGTTGTTGATGAGTCTAATGCAGCCCCAAAAGAAGAAAAGAAAACAACAGATGAAGATGATGAAGACACATATCCTCCTACATCAAACAGTAATGATACAAACAGTACACCCAGTGAAGAACCTGAAGAAGAGCTGTCTGAAAAGGCTCTATCTAGATATGTTCAAAAGAATCATCCAAAATCTCAAATTTTGGGAGAAAAGGGATCGTGTGTTAAACAAGAAGGACTCTTGTGGGATCTTCTAGCTATTCTGGCATTTATATCCACTATTGAACCACAAAATGTCAATCAAGCTAGCAAAGATGAATGTTGGATTCAGCCAAGAATGAAGAGTCAGATGAAATTGAAAAGTTTCACATCAGAATTAGTAACAAGACTCACATGACAAAATGTTATTGGAACTAAATGGATATTCAAAAAATAAGTTAAATGAGTAATGGGGATGTTATAAGAAAAAAATCTAGATTTGTTTGCAAGGCGAGTGCTCAAGAAGAAGGGATAGACTGAAGAAACTCTTGCTCCCGTAGCTAGACTTGAAGCCATAAGAATGTTTCTTGCTTTTTCAAGCTTCCAACAAATCAAATTTTATCAAATGGATGTTAAATCTGCTTTTCTCAATGGTGATCTAGAAGAAGAAGTTTATATAGAACAACCAGAAGGATTCATTTTTGGAAGTGATGAAAAACTAGTTTGTAGACTTAAAAAGGCTCTATATGGTCTCAAACAAGCTCCAAGGGCATGGTACTATCGTCTTGACAAATATCTTCATCAACAAGGATTTTCAAAGGGGTCTGCTGATAGCAACTTATACACAAAAACTGAAAATGATAAACTATTGATTGTGATTGTATATGTTGATGATATCATTTTTGGAAGTAATGAAGAGTCTATGAGTCAGAAATTTGCTTCTGTTATGCAGCAAGAATTTGAAATGTATTTACTTGGGGAACTAACATTCTTTCTTGGCTTGCAAGTGCAACAAGCAACAAATGGCATATTCTTATCACAAGAAAAATATCTTAAGCAAATTCTGAAGAAGTATGGCATGGAAGAGTGCAAACCTGTAAGTACACCAATGATAACCAGATGTAATCTCAGTTCTCATGATGATTCTCCCACGGTGAATCAACCAGAATACAGATCTATGATAGGAAGTCTACTTTATCTCACCGGGACTAGACCAGACATTATGCATGCAGTTGGGATTGTTGGACGATTCCAAGCTAATCCAAAAGAGTCTCACCTTTAGGCTGTCAAAAGAATATTCAAATATCTACAAGGAACTCAAGACTTTGGACTATGGTATCCAAAGAATGTTGATCTCACTCTTAATGCTTACACTGATGCAGATTGGGCTGGAAATGCTGATGATCGGAAAAGCACTAGTGGTGGTGCATTCTATATGGGGCCCTGGTTAGTATCTTGGTTCAAAAGGAAGCAAAAATCTATTGCCTTATCTACGACAGAAGCAGAATATGTGGCTGCCGCATCATGTTGCACTCAACTTCTTTGGATGATGCAAACCTTACAAGACTTTCAAATCAAATGTTCACCTCCTATCTCCATTATGTGTGATAATACAAGTGCCATCAGTATCTCAAAGAATCTTGTTATGCATTCCAAGACCAAGCACATTCCCATCAAGTATCACTTCTTATGTGAACAAGTGCTTGAACAAAAGGTGAAGTTGGAGTATGTTCCCTCCAAAGAACAAGTTGCTGATATATTTACCAAACCTCTACCCAGGGAAGCGTTCGAATATCTCAGACAAAAGCTGGGAGTAGTCTCTGCCATGCAAAAGATCAAATCTACTTAAATACAGAAGATTAAATTGGATATGCGGATTTCCTGTAGGACAGTCGCGTATATACGCAAGTTTATACACAGAAAACCGCGTATGGGTATTTGCTGACAAATTTTTTCTGGGTTAGCATTCTTCAGCACAGCTGTGGTGCTAATGAGTATCTCTGGATGCACAAGTTAAGGGGGAGCATTTTTCATGTGGAAAGGATGCATTGTTGGCATTCTAATTATTTTTTGGAGTCTGATCTCATGCTCGAGAATTTTTGATCTTGATTCTATAAGTCATTTCCGTTATATTGAATATTATGCTTGAAAATGTAGCATAATCTCAAGGGGAGCATGATATTGTCGGTACAAAGGATCTTGATCTACCCTTTGCCCTTGATGTCAAAGGGGGAGAATGTTGCTGAATGTATTTCTGGTTATGGTTGCCATCAAGTCCAAAGGGGGAGATTGTTGGCAATATGTTTCTTGTATCCTATTATATGATTGTCCTTGATGGCAACTCTCTCTAACAAAGGATGCAGATAATGACTCAGGAAACCATCAGAAGTGTACATTAATTGAAGCTCTGGGAGAATCAATGTGAATAAGGACGTGTTAAATCATGTGTGAATAAGTTCGGTGTATTCATACATCCTGACAAACCTCTAAAGTTGGAGGGTTATGGTCTCTTCGCAATATGTGTTAAGTATGGCTGAGTAAATCTGAGTAAAGGGCTGATGGATTAGATTTATGTAAAAGCACGAGCTAGAAAATCGGTAAAGGATGTAATTCTGTATGGTGGATTCGATAGGGTTAACCCGCTTGCTGAAGAATGCAATTGAATGGACACATGATCGCAGAGCATGTTTACTGGAATATATATATATATATATATATATATATATATATATATATATATATAACCTGAGTTACATTAACATAATCATGTGGAGGAAGAACAATTAAAACAGGGATATGCCTTCATGGAGAAATGTAGCAATGACGGAATAAAGGCGGACAGAACCTTGAGCAAAGGAGAGGAACCACGAGTGGAATGAACAGTGAAGGGGGTTTCCGGTTTTCATCACACCGCTTTCGACGGGCAAGCGGTATTCAAGAGGTTGGGAGCGATTCCATAGAACGAGCGACACGCGTCCCTGAATGAATCTGCAAAACCGCCATCACTGCGTGCCATTGCGCATTAATGTTTGACCAAGGAAGCCGCGCGATATTGTTGTGCGTCGTCGATCTGTAGGGGAGCCATCGGACGGTGGCCATATGAGGAAGGTGCACGATGGATAACCATGATACGGTGCGAGTATGTGATTGGGTCATTGATCATATATGTGGGCCCAGTTTAAATTATATTAATTGGGACCTTTTTAAACTAAGGTTTGCGAGGTTAATAAAGGATGTTGAATATGTGAAGTTGGTGAAATATGAAACATGTGATGTAATGAACATGGGTTAACATATGCATTGATATCACGAACACATAAACCAGGGGTCGATATATATATGCCTTGGGGAGTTCATAACTAAAGGAGGAATTGGATTAATATCTCAATCTTAGATTGAGATATTAAAAAGCCTTAGATTAATTATCTAATTGCCAAACCAAGAAAATTGAACAATGAGAAGCTGTTTGGGGCTTAGGTAGACCCCGCTGGATTATCTATTTGATCTCGTCCAGGAATACCATCAGCGGTTGAGTGGTTTTTGACTCATGGTATTAATAAAGGATAAAACTATATAAGGAGAAGAGGTGCATAGTTCAACGTGTGCATGTGGAGGGGTTGTTAATGAATAAATCTCTTTAAGAGATATCTGCATGATTGAACTCTGTTTCGGATAGATCTGAATCTATGATGCACCTGTGGATATAATGAAGGTTCAAGATCTCTAGATCTAGAAATGATGAATCTCTAGGAAGATCTACAAAAGAAATGATGAAGACTTGGCGCAAGTCTGATGAAGAAATTGAATAAATTTGGTGGATCTGAGGACTGAAGCCTTCAGTATGAAAGTGGAAGCTTTCTGCCAGTAAACGCTGGTGTTAAATCAGGGGGTTGGAGCTCCCTTCCAGTAGTGACTGGAGAATGAGAGAAGGTTGTAGCCTTCTACAGGTAGGTGCCTGCGTGCTGGTATAAGTCTGCGCCAGTACAAAATTGTAATAAGTTTTCTTTATAATAAATATTGAAGATAGAGACGACAGCAGCAGTGGTTTTCTCCCAAATTGGGTTTCCACCTTAAATAATGGTATTCATGTGTGTTGCTTATGTGTGATGGCTTATTCTGTTATTACTGCACATGCTTACTGCTTACTAAACTTCTGATGAATGAATGATGCAATAATCAAAGTAAAGAATTAAATGCATAATAAGATCTCTGATAAAAGGTTTTCAGTCAGCTCTAAATACTGATTCACCCCCCCCTCTCAGTATTTTTCCCAACAGTTTGAGTAGGAGAGAGGACCTGCATCAACAACCATTAGCTCAAAAGAAAGAATCTAGTGGATTCACCATTCATGTTGTAGTTTATTCAACACATAGGCAGTAGAAATACACTGTACTTAATAGGGAGGTTGCTTTCCTACAAGCAAGTCATAGGTCAATTGGTTTTTTAAATCGTTAATGAAATAAATTTAACATGTAGTAAATTAAGTAAGATGGAAACATAGCATGCTACAAACACAAAGAAATTAAAAAAAAAATAACATATAAAATAACACGCTCAATCGAGCAAACACACTAATAACTCAAACAAAGAACTCTATCCCTTTATTAGGTGCTATTGGTATAAGAAAATAGGATGCTAAATCTCTTGTAATGGATCCTCAGAGCTACAGAGCTCTAATATCTAAGACAAGGGGGTCTCTTCCCCTCAAGCTTTCAGCAAGCCTCTCTTCCCTCTCGAAGGATGGTAGATCGACGAACACGTGGTGACCTCTTCTCTCTTGGATTGAGGTTTTGGATGGAAAAAAACTTAAACCTTCCAATCCTCTGGTTGCTTGACAACACAAGCTGGTTTTCTCTCAAACAATTTTGCTAGAATAACAATGTGTTCTCATGTTTCTCTTCCCATGGTTGTCTTTTATAGACAAATTTAAAATTTTCCCTCCCTCTCTTGGTACAATATGGATGTTGACACAAGAGTGGGAGGATGATTCCTTTCTGTGCTGCACTAAATACTCAAGGTGGCTGTACTTGGCTAGCTTGAGTGAGAATATTTTTCTCCAACTGTGCCAAGTGGTCCCGGATGGTGACTTTCTGCATACTCAGGACCACGAGGCTCTTTGAGGGATAACCGCGGTGATCTTCGCGGCTATCAAAGAAAAAACCACAAATATCACTTGGGGTCAGTGCTTCCTATGAGAAGTTCAATAAATTTTCTTGCTTGACCTTAGGAAAAGTTAAAAATTTTAGCTCCTATAATGTATTCCTCCCCTGTAAATCCTTATTTATACCTTTTTCTTGAAATTTTCTAATGTCTTTTGCCTGTACAATTTTCTAGTGCTAACACCAATAAATACATCAAATGCAAACAACTTCTTGTTGAACATAGTGACACTAATGTTTGATTTTACAAAGTACCCCAAAGGTAAAGTCAACAAGTATTACAAACAATTTACAAGATAATTGTACAAAAAGTATACCAAAACCTCGCCTCTCCTAGGCATTTGGATTCTCTTATTGTAAAAGAACATCATCATGTTTTATGCCTAGAATTTCATTCATTTTTTCCACCATGACAAGGTGTTGCTCATGCACAATGACACAATGGTTAGCAACACCAGAAAAAGTACAAGGATATTGGTTCCATAGGTATTTGAAATTACCATGCTTTGGAATGTGATACCTTTACTTGTGTCAAACACAGAAATGGTAAACACACAAGACATGAAAGATAAATGTGATATCCATTTATTATTCACAATGATGAATATATAATACATTGGAGTGACCCTTGGTTTCACATTCCAAGTGGTCTCTTGGACTCCTCTTTGATCGTTCGCCTTCCACACTAACCCTAGGAGGATTAGGTGTCAAACATTCCCCCCCTTAATCTGAAGGGGTATGTATGAGTCCAAGAAGAGAGTTGTAATACAAAATGGGAGCACTAGGCTGAGTGAACTCTCTGAAATGTTGGCATAAGGAGGTGGTTTAAGGATGACCACTGACACTAGAACGCTTAGTGCAGTTCCCAAAACTCTTCCAAATTTGGCAAGAAACTCAGGTCTTCTACTAGAGGAAGCATTCCTAATATTTTGAAGAGGGAGACCTTCAACCTAGAAGAAGGCATGTCTACAACCTGTGATGGTTTAAGCATGAACACCAACTCTAGAATGCTTAATGCATTTCCTGGAACTCTACCAAAACTAGCAAGAAGTTGAAGTCTTCTGCGAGACGAAGTGTCCCCATTTATTTGAAGAGGAAGAAAATCAACCTCACATAGATGGTTTGAGTCTAACCACCAAACAAAGGAATGCTCGCGAGCATCTGTGTCTCTGGCTACAGATCTGAATCTGGAAAGATAGGTTGTGGCTCAGGCTCGCTTGAAGCGGTTTTGAAGCTTGTAGATTACCATAATTCCCCCCTGTCAAATACAAGGTGAGATGATGGTGAAAACTCAACTGCAAGATTGTTCAATACTTTAGAACAAGTTCTGACATATGACTAAAACATCTTCTTGGATGTTAATACCCATTTCCAAGAAGCGATCCATCCAAGATGAATCGGTGTTCTTGTAGGAGGCTTGTTTTGAAGCATCTGTGTGAAGAATGAGTGTGCTGGACATAGGGATTGCATGAGTGAAGGTCAAAATTGTTATCTTTCATATGCCCAACTCGATCACAGTGTTGGAATTTCATAATCTATTATTGCTGTTGTGGAAGAGGGGCAAAATCTAGAACAACTGAAGGTGAGCTATCATGAAGAAATTTGGCACTTTGAAATTTGATGGCCTTGGAATAGTCTGGAATATGAAAGGAAATTTACTTGTGTATCCAGACTTGTTTTGTGCTTGTTATGGACAAGCTCTTCCCAAGGTTTGATGATGGGCTTGGGAGGTGGAACTTGAACATTTACATTGGCATGTAAATCTACTCTTGAAATGGTCATTGACTCAACCTTAACCTTGTTGATCTAATTAGTTTTTGGCAGTTTATGGGATCTTGTCTCAGTAAAGAGAGGATTGTCCTGAACAAAGACAAGTTCAGAATGAGGGTTGTGCTTATGTAAATCCTCTTGCTGTAGTTGAGATTCAAGCTACAAAAACTCAATCGGTTCTTGTGCATTTTGTAGAGAGGTTTGAATATATGTGAGAGTGTCTTTGCTGACTTTAATTGTGCTTTTAGAAGTTGAAAATATTAGAGTTCTTAATAACTCTAATAAATTATCAATTTGAGCCATTAAAAAAGGAACTATCTGCTGACACTGGTTCCAAAGAGATTTTAATTTTCAAAATAGTCTCTCTCTTTCTTTTTTTTGAATGATAATCTGAACAAAATTCTTGATACCTTAAAATCCCAATCCAATGTAGTATGTACATATGGTATTACTTCAATATCTTGTGAAAATACTTCAATATAAAATTCCCAATTCACATACTATACCACAAAGAAATATAAAACTGACTTGTCCAAAGGGGCAACTTCATAACACTAAACTAATCAATTTTCCAGCCTCATATCCTTGCTTGCCCAACTGTTCAATCCTAGAAACCTCATAAAATAATGCATACCAACTTCATATTTTTCTTGTCACATGCTATTATTCTCTTTTCTCATAAATTAATAATTTAGGTCATCTATGCTAGCATAAATGACACAACAATGGATGCCTGCAGTCCTATGATCTTGAATATGCAAGGATTGATAAAGCAAGGAAACACCAAGCCTCGAGACTCTATATATACATATTTTAAAAATTGACCCATCGCCATGATAAAATCTTAGGATTTTTTGGCAATCATTTGTAGGATCATAATCAGAGCATCCATTAAACCATGTAGGAGGTCAAAGGAGGGAGTATGCCACAAAAGGTTATATATGGGGGAGGTGTCTTGTATTATGTGGTGGAAGTGTTAACCATGATGGCGATATGCAGAGATGGTGGTATAATGTTGAACATGGAGGAGAATGATGTTATATGCGAGGGGAGGATCCACAATGGGTGGTATGTGGAGGAGAAACCAGGGTGCGAGAGGACCGCTAGTATGGGAGAAAAAAAAAGGAAGATGATAGAGACACGGGTTTTCCAAAAAAATAACGCAGTGGTGTGGCTGTTAACTTGATGCCCATTAACTGCACTGAAAAACTCTATATTCCTTTGTAAAAAAATAAAATATGGCTAAAAAAATTCAGAGCAGCAACTAGTAATGATGGAGAGGATACGATGGGTGGTTTGATGGTCGGTTTGATGGTGCAACTATGTATTGTGTAAAAAAAAATTAACACAGTACATTTATGCTTCTCAAAAGATCCACCATACAAACTTCAAGATTTAAAAAAGTCTTACCACACCCATTGAACTGCAATCGCACCGTTCAACATCTCTAGGCAACCATTTGATGCAACAACTTGCTCTAGTCTACACACCAGTTCAACCTTCTAGGCACTAGGAGGCAAAGAAATGCCTCAATGCAGAAATTTGACCCATTTATTGCATCATTCCACCTCTTAACACAAGAAAACTCCAAGGGTGCACCATTACAACATAGGCACACTGCAAGGGATTTACCAATCTGACCAAGAGACCTGAATTCTTTCAAGACCTTGTGCCAATACTTGATGCAATTCGCAGGTTGTAGAACTTTATGCAAATGCAAGTTGGGGAAGTTCCAGTTGGGGTCGTGGATGGAGCGAGTGATGCCACAATGAGGAGGCTTGATTCTAAGAGGGTTGACTGTGCTGTGGGAGTGGAGGAATGTACCTGGAGGAGAGCTGATTGTGTGAGGAGGAGGCTCTAATACTTCCAGAGCAAGGTGTGCTTTATAATGTGGGAGTTGAGGAGTGAAATCCGAAATGCGTAGTAACTGGAGGTTTGATGCCACAGTGGAAGGCAATTCCAAGAGAAGACAATGTGCAGAAGGGAGGGCCGAATGGAAGGAAATGCCAATGGGAGTTACTTGGAGCGATTGTGTAAAGAGGAAATGGTGAAATTTGTATGGGAAGAGTGTATGGAGTGCTCTGCGTGGAGCGGTTTGATGGAATACTGAGCAACGTATGGAGTCAACGTATTATCAAACAGATTAGGCATTGGGGAGGAAATAATTTGGCAAATTGTCAGGAAGGAGGATCGTTAGGGTATTTCACGCTGTCTCTAACACAGATCGACATTATTCAAGGTAGCGAAGAGAATCTCTATATTTCAAAACATCCCTAGCTGTTGTTTGGCTTGAAAATAAACATGCGTTAGGGTTGACAGAGTTGGCAGGGAATGGCCTAACACATAAATGCACAATGAGGAAGAAGAAGGCCACTCATCATGGCTTTGATACCATGTCAAACACAGGTATGGTAAACAAACATGAAATGAAAGATAAACATGAGATCCATTTATTATTCACAATTATGCATATATAATACATTGGAATGACCCTTGGTTTCACATTCCAAGTGGTCTCTTGGACTCCTCTTTGACCGTTCGCCTTCCACACTAACCCTAGGAGGATTAGGTGTCCAACACTTTGGAGTTGCAACTCTGACGATTGTCGCAAGTTGGAGAAATATTATGCTTAGATGTTTGATGTCCTTCTATCCTTTTGGAGCACTCTCCAAACTCTGTTTGGTTGTATCCCAATCCTTGTTATTTTTGTCTTTCCTTAACCACAACTGGATTGGTAATGCCTTAACAATTCTTGCCAAGACCTCCACCTTTGTATCCCATCTTGGAGAGAAAACTCATACCTACACTCTTGGTATGCTGATCAAATGCTACAAAAGAGTTATCATGTAAATGAATAGGAGTAACACTTGATATACTGATTACCTCTTTGAACTTGTCATGCATCCTTTCTACTCTTGATGATGACGACGATGGCCAACTTGAGGATGTATCTATCCATCCAATTTTCTTTGCTGGCATAGGATGTGTGTCTTCGAGATGATTGTAACACTCACATGCATCCTCTCTTACATATGGTCCAAAATCATCTTTCAAACCATGTGCACATTCCGACTTCATCTTGGAGGTCTCTTTTGTTGGTGCAGGAGTAACACTTTCCACAAATTTCTCATCGAGAACTTGTTGCAACACAAAGTGTATGTGTCTATTCTCCTCTTTAGCCATCTCCAAAATTCTTTTTAAGTCCATATCTTCCATTTCAAGAGCCAAAATTTTCACTTCAAGCTCTTGAATAATTCTTTTGTTCCTCATCTTTCAACTTGGTCGAACCTGCTCTGATACCAACTTGATCGATATGGGAAAGTTAATGAATTATGCTCATCTTTCCACAAAGAAGTAAAAAAAAACTAAGGATCTTGTCAACAATTTGTAAGAATAAAAAAAATGTGTCTTGAATCAATCTTTTGCACAAAAGAGAAAAGATAAATAATTTGTTCACAGAGTTCACTCCTCCTGGGTTACATCTCCGGGTTTATCAACATGAATATACCACTCAATATATTTAGTTTTAATGGAGTACATAAAAAAGCGTTGCAATATGTATGTGGCTATCACTTCTCCTAGGTAATGTTCTTTTCATAGAACTATCACAACTATAGCAGCTCAAACACCTTCTACAAAGATGTCAAAACCCCTACTTAATTGAGCTAAAACAAGCACATGCATACTTCAATTCCACATTGAAATGTATACACACAACTTCATAACAAAGAAATTGAACCTCTGAGCTGAACCTTGCTGGTCACAGCTGCTACAGTGATATTTTGGAAATGAAATTACCCCTACAAGGTCTTCTCAATGTTCAGATGGCCTCCAAAAATGCTCTCAATATCTGATTGATCCATACACCTATTGTCTTAAACCTAAAAAATACCTGATAGATGAGCTCTAATTAGAAAATAGAGGCTTCCATTGGATCTAGAACAACAAAAAATGCATGTGTAGCCTCTTTCTGAGCTCATTTTGGATAAAAACTGAATAAGTTATGGCTTCCCCTAGATTTTGCACTATTCACTCTACATTTTCCACCAAATCTGGCACCGAACCTACAAATCCGCCCAGAATTCCACTAACTAAGCACCAAATTACCCAATTTTTGGGTGAAATTGTCGGCACTTTAATTTTTGCAATAAGGCCTAAAGTTCGAATTTATTTTTTAAAATAAAACTCATCGCACGATTTTTTCTAATCGTCGACATTAAATGTTAAGGGTGGTCACATTGGAGGCAGTGACGGTGACGGTTACTCCTGGAAACTAGCTACCTGGCAATTACAGTGGCGGTCTCATGGTGGTTATTAGCAGGTGAACGCATGGCATGGTTTCAACGAATGACATAAACTGCAGTCCGACGGCAGTCAGTGCAGGCAGTCACTGTGGTCCCATTCACATGTCCCTGCTAGCAATTTTTGTTACGATTATGAGACCGTTGTGGAGGGGGGGGTGGGGCTAGCCTCCCACCCATGGTCCCGCCCCTGACGTGGTGAATAAGGTTGGGGCTAAACCTCGAACCCCTCCTCCAAACTCAATACCATTAAGAAACAAATATAATTCAGAACCATATCATAATAAGAACTAATGCTCTGCTCTAGGGCTTGGAGGTCGCGGGTTCGACCCCCGCCCACTCTGGTCGAACCTTGACCCAATTTTGGTTTCCACTCTATCTTTCAGTCACTTATTTATTTCATATTTCTGTAGGTCAAGTGCTTGATTGAAAACATAAAAACAAGAAAAAAAATCATTTTGTTTATCATGTATTCATTCCTCATAGATTTTCATTGAATAGTTTGATAGATTTTAATTAAGGACTCCAATGATTTCGTTAGACTTATTAAGGAGGAAAGGGTGGAGGAGAGCAACATCTTTGTAAGATTTGATGTAGTTTCATTGTTCACCAAGATTCCATTAGATGAAGTAGTTCAAGTTATTAATGAGGTTACAGATCTAGAGACTGCTAAGCTTGCAGAGATTTGTTTACGATCCACCTTCTTCAGCTTCCAAGGAGAATTCTATCAGCAGGTATCGAGTGTTGCAATGGGATCCCCACTCTCACCTATTGTCGCCAACTTATTTATGGAGAACTTCGAGAAGGAATCCCTTGCCTCCTTTCCCTTAAGTCCAACTTGGTGGAAAAGATTTGTAGATGACACCAACATAAAATGGACAAATGGTAAGGAGAATATCGAGAAATTAATTAATCACCTCAACTCAATTTCCTCTCAGATTAAGTTTACTATGGAGATTGAAGAAAACAAGAGCATTACTTTCTTGGATGTCCTTGTTACCAGAAAGGAGGATGGAACATTGGGGCATCAGGTATTTAGGAAGAAAACCCATACTGACAGCTATCTTCATGTTGAGTCTTACCATCATCCTGCTCATAAATTTGGGGTTCTTAACACTCTTAGTGTAAGAGCCCCAAGGATTTTAGATGAGGAACACCTAAAGGTTGAGATCACTCACTTGACAACTGTTTTCATGGGTTTAGTTTATAAAGAGATAGATATCAAAAGAGCCATCGGAAGAGCTGAGGGTTCGGTCATATCTAATAATTGCCTAGGACCTCAAGAAATTTGTGGTAGGGTTTTTCTACCATACATTAGGGGTGTTACGGATAAGATAGCTAAGGTTCTGGGAAGGAGTGAAATTTTCGCGCAATTTTCAGTGGCAGGAACCATAAGACAAAAGATGTGATTAGTTAAAGATAGTGTTAGTCACGAACAACTTAAAGGTGTTTACAAGATTGATTGTTCATGTGGGAAAAGTTACATTGGTGAGACCGGGCGCTCTCTTCAAAAGCATCTTAAAGAGCATGGTGCTAATATTAAACATGGGTGATCTCATAACCCGACCCTTGTTGATCACTCCTAAAAAACTAAGCATCATTTGCGTCTTGAGGATGCTAAAATCATTGCTAGGGAAGAACACTATTGTAGAAGAAAAATTAGAGAAGCACTTGAGATTATAAAACACCCGCATAACATTAACAGAGATGGAGGATTCGAGATCAGTGACAGTTGGCGACCTCTAATTCGATATATGTGCTCTCAGGGTTCATCCTCTTCCAAGGTATAGTATCACATGTTTTCTTCTCTTCCGTATAAAAATCTTTTAGGGCTTGATCGACGCTAACAACTATTTAAATTAGTTACTTTTAATAATTATTCTTATTAATTTAATTTTTATTTTTTATTAATAAAAATTAATTAATTAATAAATTAAATTTAAAATAATAATTATAATTAATCTTTCAAATTTATTATAACATTTGACTAATTAAGATTGGAATAAATTTTTTAATAATAATAATTATAAATAATAAAACTTAATTTTATTAACATTTATTTACTCTTTTGAATAAATATTTGTTAATATTAATTAAGTGAACTATTATTTATTATTAATTTTGTAAATTATTTTAATTAATAATCAATAATTATTATTATATTATATATTCTCACTAAATTATTGATTAAGAATTTACCCTTATTTTATTTATAAATTTAACTTAATTAGATATTATAAATTAGTAATAATTATAATTTAAATAAAAAATTTTAAAATTGGTTTAGTAACATTTAAGCTTTTAATTAATACCATTATTATTTTATCTTTTTATAATTTATTTTAATAAAAAATTTAATAACATTTAGGTTGTGTCATTATAACTAATATAAAAATTTAAATTTATTATATAACATTTTATTAATAATAGAATAATAAATTATATTTTATATATATATATATATATATATATATATATATATATATATATATATATATATATATAATAGATTAGTTATTTATTCATTATAATAAAATTAAACTATTAATATTATTAAATTAAAAGATATATCATATACATGTTAAAATTTTTTTTATCATAATTTTATTTTATAAAATTTATAAAAAGAAATTAAAAAATTTATTAATAAATTAAAAAATTTAAATAAATCATAGATTAGTAATTAATTTATTCTTGTTGGCCTTTTTTTTTCTCATTATCACTATATAAACTTTGATCTTCTATCCTTCTTTGATTCTTTATTCAAAAATCTTGTTCTGAAGATGGATCCCGTTAGGATTCGAAACGTCAACCAATGTTTTTAAAACTGTGGATAATCCAGAAGTTTCTTCAATAAATGATAACCAGAGAAGCTTGAAAACCAAGATGTTAAGGTTGCATATGAATGAACTCTAATTAATGTACATACACTCATAGGTTTTACAAAGTTCTAGTCTTTCGATGAATTTTCTCAATTAGTTAATCGACATTTAAAAATGATTTTAGAATAGAAGTTTGGTTGCCTTTCTCTTAGAATATATATTTTTACTGCTTTCCTAGAAATGGAGTTTTATTACTTTCTAGAATAAGTTTATCAATTCATAGATAAGGATTATGGTTTTCATAGAATATATTGATTTTCATGTTCATTATAATAGAATTTAGAATAATAACTTTCATATTATAGAACTAGAATAAAATTGACATTTCAATTTAGGATATTAGTTATTCAATTGCTTTCTCGTTCATATTTTACTGCTTTCCATAGATTAATATTTTATTGAATTTTTGTGTTGCTTTAAAAAGCATAATGTAGATATTATTTCATAGATAGAACTTTATTTAAGACCAACAAATTAATTTCAAATAGATTAGATTTCTTTCAAATAAAAAGATATTTCCCAATCATATATAGTGCAAGTGTGCTTCACAAGAATACGAACCCTCGATTGAAATTTAATGCAAGTAATTTAAGAGACACTTAAATTATGCAACAATGGGTACCTATTATGCATAAAGTACTTGGGGGATGAACTATTTTAAATTGGTTTGCTATATTATTGGTTAATATTATAAAATATATTGAAAAAATTGTTAAAACAAAACCATGGGTTACCCTAGAATTCTATATGTTTGCTTACCTTATGGATGCCATTTTCTTTCATGCCCATTTTCCCTTGATGAAATGAATATAGATGCCTAGCACTATGAATATTGGCATATTTATCATTCAAAGCTCTAGATTGAAAATTCCAAAGACCACTTTTATGAAATCTGTCATAATATTATAATTCCTTTACATGAGAAATCTTTGGCCATCCACCTCTTAGATTCACAGAAGAGATGATGCAAGGAATTGAAGAGATTAGAGACTAGTATGTTGATGAAACCTTCTCTTATATCAGAATTTATGGCCATCAAGCATCGCCTCATGTATTACCAAAATATGCACCTGATAGATTAGTCCTTAGGGAGATAACATATCAAACTATAGGTACAATTATTACTAGATACTTAAAAATAGGATCTAAGAGTAGTTTAACTGTATTTCTTATCCATGTTAGGATTTATTCCTTGAAAAATTTCAACCATGCTAGAGTAGAATATGCAACATTGGAGGAGCTCAATTTATCATGTACTCTTTTCGAAAAACACGATCCTTTGAATATTGTTGCAAACCATTGCGACTCTATAACAAGTTTTAAAAGGTATGTTAATGCAAATATGCCTTTTGATGATGTTTTCAAAAGAGATAATAATATGAATAGGCTATAATAAGAATTCAACAACTCCCTAAAGTTTTGATTGTAGATTTTTATGCCTTTCAAAGGAGAATAGAGATGTCTCGTGGACCATACTTTTTATTAGACAACAAGGGATTGAGCAAGGAAGCAAACATTGGTCCATATTTAGTTTCAGTTTGTACGCATGCAAGAAGCTCCCAATTAGAAAAGCTTCAATTAGCACATACACAAGTAGAACCAATAAATAAATATTTGGTTCCTAATGAAACACCATTAGTCCTATAGTCTCAAGATATTGAAGAGTAGATTCAAAATGTTGAAGCAAAGTCCAAACATATCACCCTCCACTTGATCCAACTATATTGGAAAATAGCCTTACAAAAAGTCTTCTAATGGATAAGATAGCACTACAAACAAAGAAGCTTATTAAAGATTAAATTTCTAAGGATAAATAGGATTTATATGAGAAAAAAAAATTGGAAAATGTCTAGGTCATTTAGGACCAACGCAAGGTATGCATTCCTATTGTGCCCATTTAATAAAAACAGAGTGAGGAAAAATCTTTAGAACAGCCTAAAACAAAAGATTATCAAATTGAGAAAATTTGATTAATTGATCTAGACTTCAATCTAGAACTTAACACTCCTTCAAAGGATGTTTAGATTAAAAACCTTGGGGAAAAATAAGTATTATCATCGTGAGAGTTATTTCAACGACTAATATTTCTTGAAACCCCCAAATGTAATTCATGTTGATTCTTTAACACCCATGAAAGAAGAGTATGTACCTTCTCATGACTATTTCTTCAACATTAAAAAGAGATTAATTATTGAAGGAAAGCCTAAATATAAAATTAATAACCAAAGAGAATAACCTCCTATTCAACAAACAATTATTTGGGACGCCTCAAAATAAATTGATGAACAATTTGCAGAAGAGGTCATTGACTCTATGGGCGCTTTAATCAAATAACTATTGAATTACAACAACAACATCAAAATCAAATGGAATATTTAGAAAAAAAATTAAAATATGAAATAGGTAAAATTTTAAAAAAACTCCACTGCTACCATTACGAGATCAAATGATCAGATTGAGCAATTAAAGCTACAAGTCAAAGAACTTCAAATGGACAACATTGATATCAATATTTTTAAAGAAGCAACCCCGAAGGCTAATGAACAACTTAGGTTGGCTCAAGAAAAGTTTTATCAGAATCTGAATTTCATTTAAGTTCAATATAGTTTATTAAATAATTTTTCTCAATCTATCTCCAAGAAGTTAACTGAGCACATGTGCATAATATCTTAAAAAAATTACTGCGATGGCAATATATGCGTAAGATAACTCCAGGGTATCCTTCTAAGATCACAGAGGGTGATCAACTAAAAACTAGAATAGCCTTAGACAACCCGGAAATGAATCTCAATAAGTCTAAAACTCTAGTCAAGAACGATCAAAAGGATTGTTCAGTGATAAGTGATGGGGCTATGGACTTGATCCTTTACTTTGGTGTCCCTAATGCTCAATAATCGGGTGAATCAATTAAAGGAGATGCATGCGTTCCAGATGAACATAAGAAAAGAAAAGACACTAACTATATGATCAATGAGTTGGATAAATTCAATGTTTAATTTGTCAATCAATTGATAACACATCCACAAAGCTACATAAAAATCCTAAAGAATACTTCTTCGAGATTAAAGGATGAGCTCCCCAACTTTGAAGTAAAATTATGTAATTGTGAAATTAACATGGAAACTAATCCTCCATCATTAATTATCAAATTCATGTGGAAAATATTGAAGGAATTAAATCTCCACGATTTGAAGATATCCCACAAAAACATTAAAAATTTCCATTATTAGATCTTGAATTTATCTTTTAATTTATCGCTTTCAAATAAAATACCAACAAATTTTTTTGTTAAGTTATTTTGTAATCTATTTAATGAAGTCCCATAGAAAGTAGATGGGTTCTTATTGTTAGATTTTTTTTTTTAGTATTTCTATTCAAACTCTATCTTTGAAGAATCAAAGAGTCACTTGTGATTGTGTTCTTCTATGAATATGCGTGTGTGATACTTTGTTCACATATGTTATTCATTTCAATCGATTGAAATCACTTTTATTTGCCATATCAATTTATATCTATTATTTATGGATGGAACTATTATTGCACTGTTGTTAATCAATAGCTATTTTTAATATTGTTTTTGCATAATTGATTAAGTGAATAATTATTGTATGAATGTAATGATTTACATGTCACCATTTAATTGTTTACTGTTTATGTGAATGATATGTTATTTACAAATTCTCTATTAAAGCTTGACTAGATTGATAAACTATTTCTCTTTTTAAATAATCACCTTCAAAAGCTCATACATTTCTAAATTCATTCCCCGGATAGATTATTTCATCTTAGAATTGTTTAATTAGTGTTCATTTTCATAATTAGAATAGTTTTATTTTAGATCTTAGGAAAATTTTCATAAGTCTCCGATCAAGGAGAAAAACACCTTAGTGGAAACCAGGCCCACATATCTATGAGAATTTCCATTCCAAACGAAAATAGGTCTGATTTGGGACCTTGATCAGGTAATTTATCCTATCCTTAGCTTAGACAACATTCAAACATCAACATTGTCATAGTTGAATTATAGTCCCTTTTCGCTTCTCATCCATTTTTTGAGGTGTCAACCTTGTCGATTTAGGAGAGGAAGAGTGTTTTTCTCTATAGTAATTTGTGACCAATTTTTTAGTGGCTATATTTTTACTTTCATCTTTCCTTTGCAAAAATTAGACTCCTCTAAAATGTTGTTTGCCTCGAGACTCAAATTTTGGAATTGTTGAATGTGATTTGTAACTACACCTTTTTTGTTAGAGATTTACCAATTAAATAAAGAATGTATTTCTCTTAATATCCCCATAATGTGTTATAATTTCTTTTGTAAAAGTGGACCAAGATAAAATGAATCCATTTTTCTTTCAAAAATATAATGATACTATACATATTGATCTTATTTTAAAAATGTGGCTGCAATATTTACCTTTTTTAAAGGTAGCCACTTGGTGTAGATCAAACTATTTCTCCATCTAAAATATCCATGTTATAGGATCATGTAGGAATTTATAGGGCAAGTTCCTTAGATCAAACATCAAAGGTCACCACTCACAAACAGAGAAAAGATCATTACACTAGTATTTGATGTGGTTAAAACCCTCAAAGAGGGAAATAGTCCACGATCTGAGCCAATGCGACCACTTCAGGAAATTTATTAATGTAAAGAAAGAAAATTTACATAAGCTTCTCTCATAAATGGTCACCGAGAAAATGACCCTCCATGCTCTTTAAATATAGATCATGGACCAATCGAGTGTTAAGCCACAGATTAAGTGTCAGTAGTACCGAGTAGAGAATGAACCGTCAGATCACTATATATCGTGACTGTCAGATTATAAGTTATAAAAGTACATACTAAAGAAACACACTTTACCTAACTTTATGTTAGTCCAAATTTAACTTAACTATTTCTTATGTTTTGGATTATTCTAACATCCCCCCTTAAGAAAAACTTTTGATAGGATTGAAGAATTTACAAAGGTGACACAATAGGAGAAGGAAGGAGACATTAGAGCCTATCCCCCCTTAATGATAACTTTCTAAACTCCAAGCATAGATCAAAGTTTGGTAAACTTCACTTCTGTGAGATCCTTTGTAAATATATCAACAACTTGATCATTGGTTGAATAATAGTGCAATTCAAGAAGATGATCATGAATGAGATTTCTGATGAAGTGTATGTGTAGCTCAATGTGTTTGATGTGCTGATGCTGAACTGGATCTTTCCATAGCTGAATGACACTCTGATCATCATGCGAAAGTGTAGTTGGATGCTACTGATGAAGACCAAATTTAGACAGGATATGGAAAAGCCATAACACTTCCTTACTGGCTTCAAAAACACCACGATACTCTGCTTCTATCGAATAAAGAGAGATGGCACTTTGTTTCTTACAATACCATGTAATAGGTCCTGAGCCAAGAGTGAATACATAACCTACAATAGACTTTCGATCATCAGGGCCACCAACCCAATCAAAATTAGTGAAACCAACCAACAATGGAGATGCTCCTTCACTGTAATCAATCCCGAACTGAACTGTACCTCAAACATAACGAAGTATTCTTTTAGCTGATTTCCATTGACTTTCATGAGGTTTGTGCATAAACCAAGCAACAAGACCAACAACAAAGGAAAGGTCAGGATGAGTATGGGTTAGATACAAAATTTTACCAACAAGTTGACTGTATAAGGTAGCATCAACTTCAGGGGAAGTACAAGTGACTGAAATATTGACTCTAGACTGAAAGGGAGAAGGGTCTAGCTTACAGTCTTCCATGTGAAAGTGGCGTAGAAGATCGCAGGCATACTTGGAATGAGAAAGGGTAATACCTTATTTGGATTGCAAGACTTGAAGACCAAGGAAATAATGCAAGTTTCCTAAGTCTGTCATTTCAAACTTCTTTTTGAGGCTATATTTCACATGGTTTATATGGTTGGGATCACTACCAGTAAGGATACGATCATCAACATAAATAACAAGGATGATTAAGGACTTACCCACTTTCTTCGTGTAGACAATGTTGTTTGAATTACATCCAAAAAAACCATTATCTAAGAGAAAGCTATCCATTTTGGAATACCAAGCCCGAGGGGCTTATTTGAGACCATAGAGAGACTTCTTAAGGAGACAGACTAGGCTAGAGTCTTTATGGATAAATCTAGGGGGTTTTTCCATGTAGATTTATTCATGCAAGTCCCCATGTAAGAAGTCAGATTTAACATTCATCTGATGGACTTCCCATTTAAAGGAGGCAGCAAGGGAAAGAACAAGGCAAATATAATTCATTTTTGCAACAGGGGAGAAGTTTTCAGTATAGTCAATGCCTTCAACTTGTGAAAATCCTTTAGCAACAAGACGAGCTTTATGTTTATCCACTTTTCCATTTGGTACAAACTTTGTTCTGAAAAACCCATTTGCATCTAATAAGTTTTCTTCCCTTTGGAAGAGGAACAAGATCCCAATTATCATTTTCCAATAAGGAACAATATTATTCATTCATAGGTACATCCCAATCTGGATGACCTGAAGCTTCTTCAAAGGTATTTGGATCATAATTTTCTGGAACTTGAGCCAATAAAGAAGAGGCTTTGTCGAACTGAGAACGTGTATGACGTTGATCTGCAGGGTCACCTATAAGAGAACCTGCTGCATCCAAAGTAGAGAAAACCCATTTTGGAAGTTGTAGAGCTAAAGGAATATCCCTAGGAGGTGGAGGAGGATTTTCATCCTCGCTTTCATCATCCAAAGTAGAAGGAATGTTGTTAGAAGCAGAAGAGATAGAGAGAGGTGGCACATATGCCGAATGAGGCTAGCAGGCCAAAGGTGGCACACCCGTTGAACTAGGATCGCAGGTCGATAAATTTTCATCAAATTTTACATCTCTTCTAAAGATCAAATTTTTGGATTTGGGTTAAAGAAGTCTATATCCTTTGACATCTTCAGAATATCCAACAAAAATGCATTTTTTCACTCTTAGGTTCTAAGCCTTTATGTTTCTCATCTGGATTATGGGCCCAAGCTTCACTTCAAAAATCACAAAAGTGACTTACATCTAGTTTGATTGAGCTCCAAGCTTCTTTTGGAGTGATATTCCTTAAAACCTTAGTAGGAGTGCCATTACTAGGTAATTTGCATAATTAATTTCTTCTGCCCAAAAACTAAGACTAAGTCCTTTAGATTGAAGCATTCAATTAGCCATTTATTTTAGAGTGCGATTCTTCCTTTTATCTAGACCATTTTGTTGTGTAGTATATGGAATAGTATGTTGTAATTGAATGCCATGCTCAATGCAAAATTTGATAAATTTTTTGTTAACATATTCTCCTCCATTGTTAGATCTTAACTTAAGAATTTGTTGTCCAGATTGTTTCTCAACAAAGGCCTTAAAGGCCAAGAACATGTTAAAAACTTCAATCTTGAGTTTTAAGAAGTATACCCAAGTGCATCTGGAAAAATCATCAATGAAAGTTAAAAAGTACTTGTACCCAGAGAAAGAAACAACTGGAAGTGGACCACATAAATCACTGTGCACAAGCTACAAAGGGGCCGAAGAGTGCCGAGAGGCAAGTTTGTCAACACTATCCTGATGATGTTTTCCAAGTACACAACTGAAACAAACACCATCTCGGCAAGATACCATAGGAAGATTTGTCACCATATTTTCTTTACATAGAGTTTGAAGAGAATGATAGTTGAAGTGACCAAATCACTCATGAAAAAGTTTACCCACTTCATCATTATGAGCAACAAAAATGGAGGGAAGACTTGATGACCCAAATTTGTCAAACTTATACACCTTGTGGAATCATCAGCAATGCCGGTAGCTAAAATTTATCTAGGATCTCTTAGGTCCTTAATTACAATATCATGAGGTGATAATTCTACGATTTTCCTTTCACCTGAGTGTGTTATCTGATAAATATATAGAAGGTTGCAAGACAAGGTAGGAAAACATAATACATCATTAAACTGACCATTATCTAGATGAATGGTTCTAGACCCTACAACACTAAGAGATCTATCATCACCAACATAAATATTTTTGGTGTTACACTCGTTTAAAGAAGAAAACATGGCTTTATTTTTGGCCATGTGGTAAGAGGCTCCAAAATGAATGAGCCATTCACGAGAATGAGAAGAAAAAGGTACATTCAATGCATAACTAGATCTTGATGCTTGACAACCACATGCAAAAGTTTTCCCGAAGATGAAGTTGAAGAGTTCTCCAAATGGATGTTGTGCTTCTTCATTTCTGCTTCCAAGGCTTCCATCTTCTTAAAACATTTAGACTGTACGTGGCCATAACGATTACAAAAGTTGCAATGTATATATGTCTTCTTCCCTTTGTTTTTATTTTCCTCATTAGTTTGTTGATTTGCTTTTTCAATTTGCGGTTGAGTTTGCTTAAGACCCTTGTTTGGTTTATGACCATTCTTTTTAGGATGTTGCTTCTTAGGATTCTTTGGATTTGGTTGCTACTGGGTTGTTAAGGATTTCTTGGATGAGTTTCCAGTATTAATAAGACCAAGGTGTAAGAGCTTTTCTTATTCTCTTATCAAAGAATCTTAAAAGGCATCAAAATAGGGGGACTTGTAGGATGTTCCTTGATAAATGAGGGCTTCTCTAATGGAATGGAAAGTGGAAAGAAATACAGAGTATGCAGAGGGCCTAACTTAACAAGAATAGAATAGATAAGACTAGCATCTTCCTTTTTTACCTTACAAACTTCTAAGAGAAGTCTAAGGGTCTTGAATTTGGACAAAAAATCTTCCATAGTGGAGAAATTATTGAGGTCCAAAGTAAGCAACTCATTTTCAAACTCGTGGGATATAATTTTATTTTGAATGCCAAAAACAATATTTTTTTTTTTCATAGCTTCATCAGGGGATTCAATTTCTTGGATATGAAATCTAAGATCTTGAGAAATGAACATTCTTATCAACCCTCATGCTTGATCTTGTTTATTTTCCAATTTAACCTTTTTATCTTCATCAATAGGTTTAGCTTCTAGACCTGAGGCTATTCTATAAAAGGCCTTTACCTCTAAGTAGGTCTACCATGTAGGATAGACATGGGAAACAATCGATGTTGTTGAGAATAACAGGGCATGTACTTACCATTTTTAAAAACCAAAGCTATAAATGTTGAAACTAACTGCTCCAATGGAAGATTTCAAAAATTATGTCGATTCAAAAAAATGGCTTTGAAAACGGCTTCCGAATGAATAAGTTATGTCTTTTTGAAGAAAAGTTGCAGTAGATGCCAAGTAGTCACGTGATAGATTGAAAGGTGATGATGAATTTATACTTAAAAAATAAAATTCCCCCCTTTCCAAACTTAATATAATAAACTCAATTTTTTTTTTTTAAATATTACTTTATGTGACACACTTTTATAAATAAGTGTGAGTCATTTTTTACAATGTTATTTTATGAACTAATAACCAAGTAGACTGTAACTTAAATAAAATATAAAGTGACTTTAGAGTGTAAGTGAATCAATTTTTATAATGGGTGAGAAACATTATTACATAAAGTAATTTTAAAACATAAGTGACATGTGATTTAAAAAAAAAAACTTGACAGAAAACCGTTTAAAAAAAAAAATAACTTGAATTTTTTTTTTTTTAAGAAAAAATAACTTGACAAAATCCTTTTTAGAAAAAGTAGCTTGAAAAAAATACTTGAACCCAAGACCTCTATTCTCATAAAGTAACGTTAGACCAAGTGAGCTAGTTAAAATATTTAGTAATTGTTGGTAAGGAGGAAAGGTGAGTTTTTTAAACAGTATTTAGTTTTTTCATAGCTTCATTAGGGAAGTCAATTTCTTGGATATTAAATCTAAAACCTTGAGCAATTAACATTCTTATCATCTCTCGTGCTTGATCTTGTTTATTTTCCCATTTAACATTTTTATTTTCATCGTTAGGTTTAGATTCTAGACTTGAGGCTATTCTATAAAGGTCTTTACTTCTAAGTAAGTCTACCATGCAGGATAACGATTGGAAATAATTGGTGATGTTAAGAATAATCGGGCATGTACTTTCTATTTTAAAAAAATTAAGTTGTAAAGATTGAAACTAACTGTTCCAATAGAAAGATCTCAAAAAACTAGGCCGGTAAAAAAAAACAGCTTTGAAAACGGTTTTCGGAAGAAGAAATTATGCCTTTTTGAAGAAAATTTATAGTAGATGCTAAGTAGTCATGTGATAGGTTGAAAGTTGATGATGAAGTTGTATTAAAATAAAAAAATCCCCCCCATTTTTTTTTTAAATACTACTTTATGTGACCCACTTTTATAAATAAGTGAGAGTCACTTTTTACAATGTTTCTTTATGAACTAATGACCAAGTACAGTGTAACTTAACTAAAAGATAAATTGACTTTAGACTGTAAGTGACTCCTATTTTATAATGGGTGACAAACACTATTATATAAAGTAACTTTAAAACATAAGTTACATGTGTTTTTTTTTTTTAACTTGACAAAAAGACTTAAAAAAAAAAAATTACTTGACAATTTTTTTTTTAGAAAAAAAGTAACTTAACAATTTTTTTATAGAAAAAGTAATTTTAAAAAAAGACTTGAACCCAAGAACTCTATTCTCATAAATTAACTTTAGACCAAGTTAGTTAGTTAAAATATTTAGTAATCGTTGGAAAATATGAATGATTTTATTATTATTATTATTATTATGTTCTTTTTCCTGCAGAAAACAACAACGCAAACACAAATAAATATAAAAAAATATGCTAGATTTCTGCTTAGTCAACCCAGAAACTAAATATTTTTCTCACTATTTCTGATTTCCCAAGATCACACAATGTCGTGAGGAAAGAGCATATGTAGGAGAAAAATCTCATCTTTATGTTTCTGGTTTGTCAGATCGCACAGAGCGCAGAGCAAAGAGAATATGTAGAGAAGATGGTATAGATCCGGTAATAATAAAAAATTACTAACTGAAATAAACAGAGAGATAAATAAATATAATTGCAAAAAATACATTATACCTCCAGATCTAAAATGACATAGCTAGGGCAACCAGAAATCTTTTCGCATGAAACAAAATGGGTTCCTCACTGAAACAAAGGCTTCAAACACAACATAGCAGTTCTCCTGCCCCGAAAGTGGTTAGAAACAGTAGACCTGGAAAAATGTAGTTGCATACAGTTAAAACCTGGTTTGGAGTTGGATCAACAATGGATACGACCCTCAAACAACTCTAATACCATGTAAGAATTTACAGGGTAAGTTCCTTAGATCAAACACCAAAGGTCATCGCTCACAAACATATCACATATCAGTACACCAATATTTGATGAGGTTAAAACCCTCAAAGAATGAAAAAGTCCATGGCATGAGCCAACACGACCACTTCAGGCAATTTATTAATGTAAAGAAATAAAATTTACATAAGTTTCTCTTATAAACGGGCACCGAGAAAATAACCCTTCATTCTCTTTAAATAAAGATCATGGACCAATTGAGTAATAAGCCACGGATCAAGTGTCGGTAATACCGTGGAGAGAATGAACCGTTAGATCTCCGAGGAGAGAATAAACCGTCAAATTATAAGTTACAAAAAAACATACTAAAGAAACACACTTTACCTAATTTTACACTAGACCAAGTTATACTTAACTATTTCCTGTGTCGGAATATCCTAACAGATCACTACCATCAAATTTCCTCATATCGATATTTGGAATGTAGTATTTCCTTGATGTTGACTTGAATCCCTGATGATGTGGATATTGAATTAAAAAGTATTTATTATGGTTTTGTGTTTCAATATTTGTGTTGTCCGATTGTGATAAAATAATCACATATGTGATTGAGTCTTAACACCATTCTTATCCTTATTTTCATGATTTCCACAGAGATTTTATAATAGAATATTTTTTATTTCTTCCATATTTTAATCCATGGATTTTTTTTTCATTCATCTTCTTTTCTATTTCATCCATCACCTTTTGTTCCATATTTCCATTTGATGCTTTCACTAATGAAAATTCAACAATCATAGTATCAATTATTTTCTTATATTGAATTTCCAACAAGCCTATAATTGGTATTCAAATTCTTTTGTTTCTATATGGGTCATGAATGTCCTTCATGAGGTTTAATTGGTGTAGTAGATTTATTTGGAGGCATGTTGGAAAATTATAATAGTACTCCTCTTTATCACAACTTTTAATCACCAATAAGTTATATCTTCTAATCAAAAGTCATGTAACTTGTAAGTTATGTACCTTGAAGAACTTAATTTGGAGAATATTTGAATGGTTGAAATTTTTATTGATATATCTATAAGATTTGAGCTCTTCTAAATGCAAAAATTTGGTTTATAATACTCTAAATGTCTTCTATGGAATTCCACAAGTCAAACCAAAATTTGATGTGCCAAGTAAAAATTATGGCAGGGTTATCCTCCATAGTGTTCCAAGGCTGAGAATGAAAATCGACAGAGGTATCCTCAAACCACTTGGGATTTGGTAGCTATCCCTAAAAAATAAGAGAGAGATCTGTCTGTGATCTTGCAGCCAAGAGATGACTGAAGAGGGGTAGAGATATTAGGCTAGGTCCAAGCTCTAGGGCTTTTAAAAATTTAGGGTTTTTGTTGGATCGGGAGGAGAGGTAAGGGAAACTAGGTTAGAGCCAAAATATTATAGTTGTAGGAATACAAAGGGGCACGGGAGATATGTTCAATGGCACTTTAAGGTTATCAATTGTAGTGTAGGTTGGAAAATCAGAGGATCAAAATGAGCATGACAAGTGTTTGACTGTGACCGCACATAAATGGAAGAGAGAGAAAGGAAGGCCAATCCTGACTATCAAAGAGCTTCAAATGAATCAATTTGCATCTCAGTTCAGTAGAAAGGGGGGGGGGAAATGTAGCTGACAAGGCTTAAATAGTGAGAAAACTTCATTTCCGCCATCCCTCATCTCATCTACCCTCCTTTACCTACAATTTCCCTCTCTTGTCCTTAACTTTCCCTTTTTATAAAGCCCTGCATCGTATTTCTTCATTAGCAACCCTGCCCCCCACAAGTTTTAACCTTTACATTTTAAAAGACTCACCGAAACCTATCTTACCACCGATGTGACTTAGTGGGACCCATCCAACCATGATACAATAGTTACATCCGCATGCAAACCTTCATATTCTGCATTTTCCTTACCTTCCACCTTTTCTCACTTACCCGATTTCAGTGCATCGCATGTCGCAGCTCACAGCTTTCACAACTTGCCTATTACAACACCCGCAAGTTAAATATTTTAGCTTGTGACATGACTCGATTGCCAACTCACTTCACTACGCATCGTAAATTGGAAATTATTACTTTTTCATCTCCTCCAACTGTTATCTTTTACGATCACCGATGTGCAATATCACATTGCGCACAATATAAGTTTATGCTTGACTATGCCTCGGAAATCTTAAAGTTTAAATCATATTCCAAAAATATATCCTATTTCGATTGCGATTTTGCGATGCGCTTTGGGCCCCACTTCCTCGCCAAGTCATCAAAGCCTTCCCCACGACCTTTATCTCACCCTCTGCAACGATTAAAACCGTCCCGTCATGTGTTATGTGCTGCAGATTCCCTTCTAAAGTCCAGTCTTCGCTTCTCACTAGTCACAACACAACATGAGTTCTTGATGGAACATCGTGGCTATGATTTTTCAGTTCTTCCATTAACCTCTACTGAAGAGTGGAGCACGCGCGGTATATATGGCTTTTCCATTTCGATTAATGTGAATCATAAGAACATGGAGTGAAGGCCTTGCTTCAGTAGCTGAAACCAAGTAGTAGAAATCATACTGCTCACCAGTTTTCAACCACTTCTCACCACTCTGCTAAATATTCTGGGTTTTGGCCTCTAAGGCAAACTATATTGTTCCTTGTTACTGTAAGATAGTGATGTTTTGCTGGGTAAAATCCCAATTTTACCCATTATGTTTTGATTTTTCTATTGCAGTGAAGCATGCTCTGATAGTTTGTTAGGATATTTTGTTTTCACATATGTGGGTTGATCTTGACAGAATATTCAGTCAGAAACCCTCAGGGAGAATTCTATATGTAGTGAGTTCTAAGATGAAACAAAGGTTCTGGAATTTTGGAAGAATTTTGCTGTAGTTTTCTACGACTATGCTCCCTGTGCTCTAAGATACATATTTGGGAGAGTTGTTTGAACTTATATAATATAGAGCTGATATTTGGATTCCAGATGGAGTAATGAGCAATATGTATTTGTCTTCTTTTGTTATTAGTAATCTCCTCTTCATGTGTAATAATATTTTTTGCTATTCTGCTTTGGTGGTTCGTGTAATGTAGCTACCGGTGATCTGTAATTTTATTCATGAATTTGTATCTGTATAACGCTTAGGTGCTAACTCTCATGTATTAAGCTTGCTGCACTCTGTTAATTCACGCTCCACGAACCTCTATTGTTTTCCATATATCATTCATGTTCGTTTCCTCTGAGTTCATAGGGGACAAATTATTAAATCTCTTAAGCCTGTCTCATGTGGTTTCTATCTCCATTCTCTCTTAACACCTCTACATATTTTCAAGATTTATGCCCATTGTTTTGTACTTGGCCCATTTAAAAGCCACCAAGACTTACAACCTCTTAAGCCCTCTCACAGTATAAGGAATTCACATGAACCAACTCCAAAGTCTTCTCTACCCATGAACCACCAAAACTATTGTTCTCTTATTCCAGATTTTTGTCAGAGGCATTTCATACAATTGTTCACATTCAACCTCTGATTTTAAATACGTTCTAGGCACTGGTATTTTGCAACTCAAGGCTATATCTAGGAGCTAAAAAATATTTTTGGCGTCGTTTCCAGGTACCAAATTTGAAAACATTTCCCTGGGATACAACATTATCTTCACCCTTTAATCAGGTGAGCATGAAGGGTTGAGAGTTGCATAGCCCTCACCTTAGTGACTCCACTATTATCGACATTCAAATCAAGCATAATCCTAGCTTACACTAGACCTCATACCCGATCAGATACCTCTCAGTAGAGAACCCCTGCTGTATCTAATCCTGAAAAGATTATATTCAGGAGAATCTAGAGGGAGAAGTAGCCCATCCAGGCTGACCTACCCTCATTTTCCCTAGAAGATTCACCTTCCTCTTCTTAGAAAGCTAATATCTATGGTCCTGGCTCCACAGCTTGTGTACTTGAGTACCCTCCAGAGATCTATGTTTTAACCAGTTTAGAAATAAAACATGAAGCCGAACCCGTTGATATTTCTTTACCTCCGTTACATCCTACTCCAAAGGCTAAAGAAGTCAAAGAAGTTACAGCACTCCAGAACTCATTACAGATAAACAAACAAACATCTTCTCAGCATATACCTGTTGTACCATAGCGAAATCATCCTCAGAACCCACCACCGCCCCTCATGGCTGTACCTGGTTTCCTCCTCAAAAAATATACTCCATTGGCTTTACCTCAAGTATTGAACGACATGCCTCAAGATTATCTAAATATTTTTCCTCTGTTTACCGGGGAGGATAGTACTTCCACGCAAAAACATATTGAAGACTTCTGTGACTTTGCTGGGAATGTGAATGTGGAGCACCTAGATGTGGTGTTGAGGCATTTTGTCTAATCCTTGGATGGAGAGGCTCAGAAGAGGTTAAAATCTCTTGCTAATAATGTAGTCACCACTTGGGAAGAAATGGAGAATTTATTCACACTAAAATGGGGAGAGAAGAGGGACTATGGATATGTCCTCACAGAGTTCAATGCTCTGAAAAAGAGACACAATGAGGATGTTACATAATTTATAAAGAGGTTCAATAAGATCTAAAACAATATCCCTGTAGAGATAAAAACTCCCCAAGCAGCTACTAAGGTGTTTTTCACAGGAGCTTTCAGACTTGAGTTTGGCTTCACCCTAAGGGAAATAAAATCTACATCCCTAGACCAGATCCAGAATGATGCAATAGAGGTAGAAGCAAACTTTTCTTCTACATGTAAATTCAAGGGGAGGACAGAGCATGATGATAGGAGAAGGAGAAGGGAGGAGGCTTCTATCTCTAATCAAGAAAAGGAATCACCAGAGTATAAAATTGAAGAGATGAATAAGCTGATCAAGAACCTCTCAAATAAGCTGGTGAAGCTTGAATTGGAGGCTAAGAATTCCTCTCCTCATCCTAACCAAATGATTCCAAACTGTGGGTTTAATCCCCAATACCGGAAGCCCCCTCTACAGTTGTTACAGCAGGAAAGGAAGGAGCAGCAAGATCACATCCAACCTCCTCTATACTTAGAAGGGGAAATGGAGGGACAATCCGAGGAAGTAAATAATGGCCAAGAAGATCAATTCCTCGCTTATTCAGAAGATGAACTCACCCTGCAAGACGAACTAGAAGAAAAGGAAGTTCCCCCATATGATCAAAATATCGATAATTACTGCAAGAATTTTGTGGACTTCATGCAAGCTCAGCTCCATAAGAAGTATGACCTCACGTCCTATAGAAAGAGAACTTGAGTGCAGGAAAAAAATGAAGAATCAATACCAAGAGGAAAAACCTCTTCTAGTTCTTCCAGTAAGGGAAAGAAGCCTTTAGAAGAGTCTGCACATCATAAGACCACTGCTTCCACCTCCACAAAGCTAGGTTATGATCCTCCTAAAAACTAGAAGTCCTCTTCTGTGGTCTCGAACCTGCCTAACCACCATAAAGAGCAGTCTAAAGAAGTTATTGCGGAAAAATATCCCATGGACTTTAACCTCCAGAAAGAGCTAGAGAAGGTCAAGATCCCAGCTCCCTTGGTCGAACTCCTAAAGCAGCTTTCATACAAAGCCCAAGTGTCTCAATTCATGCTGCCCCATAGCGTAGACCCTCTCCCTAACAACCTCAATCTCCAAGAGTAAATTCCCATGGTAGTCTTTGGACCTCATGTAAAAGAGTTGGACTCATCCACTCCCCTATTCTATGTGTCTCTAGTTATTCATGAACTGTTGCTGCACAACTGCATGCTAGATTCTGGGGCTTCACATAATATATTGCCATTGTCTTTCATGGAGAATTTGTGGTTGCAAATAACCAGACCTTATAAATATCTGTATTATTTCAATTCCAAGAGGGTAAAGTGCTTGGGCATGATCAAATATTTGGTAGTAAACTTGGCCCAGATTTCGACCAAAAGTGTGGTGATGGACATCGTTGTAGCTAATATCCCAACTTGATTTGGAATGTTGCTATCCAGATCCTGGGGATCCAAGATTGGAGGGTCCATAAAACTAGACCTCACTTATGCCACTATTCCAGTATTTGGCGGAGAGGAAAGAAGTTTAAACTGTAAATCCAAATTTGTGAATATGGTAACCAAAGAAAATGGTTCCACAAATTCTCCAGTATATGGTAAGGAGGGAGAGTTATCTTGTCTCATGCTTGAGGAGGATGAATATTTCCTGCAAGAAACATATATTTTCCCTATAATACAGAAGAATCCCATGTGCATAGAGGAAAAAAAGATATGTATATTGCATTTTGATGGAGCTAATTCACGAGAAGGCAATGGGGCTGGGGTAGTCTTGATATCCCCATAGGTATGCCTGGTTCTTCTCTCCTTTAAGTTGGAATTCAAAGCGACAAATAATGTGGCTGAATATGAAGCATTGCTGCTGGGGTTGCAGACGACGTAGAATATGAATATACAAAAGCTTAAGGTGTTTGGAGATTCAGAGCTTGTAGTGAGACAAGTCAGGAACCAATTCCAAACCAAACACTCTTGGCTCAGAGCCTACAGGAACGAGGTATGGGATTTAGTTGAGAACTTATTTTCTACATTTAATATTAATTTCATGCCAAGGGATAAGAACAGAATGGCAGACTCACTAGCTGTGGGTACTAGTATTTTCTTCCCCCTGCAGAATCATCTTCTCAGATATGAGGTTGAAGTGCGATACCGTTCTTCCATTCCAGACAACATAAAGTATTGGAAAGTCTTCGAAGATGAAGAGCAGGTCCAACGTTTCATTGAAACGATAGGTGAATTTTCAAATATGGTGATCGATTCAGTCCCTGAGGATGACAATGAAGAGCCAAAATCCAGGTGGGAAGAAACACTGGCCGGACACCGTGTTCTGCAATTAAAGGGAAATGTCATTCTCAGGGGGCTTGTGCCATTAGAGAGGTTGTTTGACAAGAATGACATCCCAGTAAATCCCAGCAAAATGACCCTCGATGAGCTTGTCAGGGATGTGAATATTAGGACAGAAGATGATCCGAAGGTGATAGAGCTGTCGAAAGGGTTTCTTGAAGAATACCAAGGTCAGTATCTTAGTCTGTTCCAATCATACAAAGACGTCTTCACTTGGTCATACCAAGATCTGAAGACTTTTAATATAGATATTATACAACATAAAATACCTTTGAAAGAAGATGCGAAGCCTCATAAGCAAAAGCTGAGGTAGATCAACCCCCTTCTCCTCCCACCTATCGAGAAGGAAATAAAGAAGCTTTTGAAATCCAAGATCATTATCCCTTTAAGATATTCCGAGTGGGTGGCGAACCTAGTGCCAGTAAGGAAGAATAATGGTGAAATAAGACTCCGCGTGGATTTTTTCAATCTGAACAGAGCCTCACTCAAGGATAACTATCCCCTCCCAAAGATGGACCACATCTTGCAAAACGTGGTGGGATATTCTATTATGTCCATGATGGATGGATTATCATGATATAATCAGGTGGCAGTGCTCCCAAAAGACCAAAATAAGACGTCGTTCACCACACCTTGGGGTACTTCATGTACACCCGGATGCCCTTAGGCCTGATAAATTCTGATGCTACTTTCCAATGTGAAATGGACATCACTTTCATAGGAGAGCAAGAAAAATTTGTGGTCATTTACCTAGATGAAATCACCATCTTTTCAAAGAGTGACGTTGAACACCTCGAACACCTTCATAGAACCTTTGAAAAATTTCGCAGGTATGGTTTGTCCCTGAATCCTCAGAAATCCATGTTTTCTTTGGAGGAAGGAAAGTTACTGGGGCACATAGTGACTAAGGAGGGAGTGAATATCGATCCAAATAGGATAAAGGTGATAAATGGCACCCCCCTACCAAGAAACAAGAAGGAGATCTAGGTGTTCCTGGGAAGAATACATTTCCTCAGAAGGTTCGTTCCCAACTATGTCGAGATTGTTTGAAACATCACTGGGATGCTGAAGAAGAAAAGTGAAGTTAGATGGACCCCTGAATCCAGGGAATCCTTTGAAAATATCAAAGAGGCCTTTGCAGAATCTCCAGTGTTGGTTGATCTAGATTATGGGAAAATGTTCATGATATTCTCTTTTGCATCTCCTCACATAATAGCTGAAGTTATTTTACAAAAAAATGACAAAGGACATGAGAAACCCATTGCGTTCTTCAACCAAGTCCTGCGAGACACCGAGCTGAATTATGATATCCTAGAGAAGCAAGCTTATGCCCTGGTAAAATCTCTAAATTCATTCCGGGTATATGTATTACAATCTTCTATAACTGCCTATGTTCCCACAACGGCGGTGAAGGATGTTTTGGTACAAGGTGACAGTGAGGGAAGAAGGGGAAAGTGGATGGCCAGGGTTCAGGAGTATGAACTGGATATAAATCCTACCAAGATCATTAAAGGCCAAGGTCTGGCCAAAATTTTGTCTGAATCCAACTGTCAAGCTTTGGGTATAAATCTTTTTATGATAGGAGGAGACACATAGGAGGGCACAGGTGCATTTCAAGGCATAGAATCCTCTACTTAAAAAACACACATGAAGTACCTTCTCTCCCCATGGTATAAATATATAGTGGAATATATTTTCTTGCTGATATGTCCCCCTAACTATGATAAGGCCAAGTATCGCACCTTAAGGCTGAAATCTCAAAAGTATGTTGTGGAAAATGGGCGACTTTCACTACAAGGAAAAGACCCTCTAGTGGAGGTTATAAAGGAGGTTTTTAGTGCTATAAAATTGGCCAAAATTGTCAAAAAAACATTTTCTACAACATCCGTTTATGGTTATGGAGGTTTTGGCAGAGCTTTTAATGAAAATTCAACACAACTAAAAAAAAATGTGCGGCCGGAGGTTATTAGGAATGTTTTTTCATCGGTGCACTACTCTAACTTAAACACACTGGTGCGTACATATAAAAGGCGCCCCGAGGTGGTCAAAGCAAAATTCACCAGGCCATTAAGGTATAAAACCGCACCGGGCGTAGTGTTGGTGATACAACGCACGGGGCGGTTCTTATTGGTCTTGGGATTTGTGCGGTGCCCATAGGTCGTATCAACGCACCGATGTGTAGACGTATAGAAACGCACCAGTGCGTAGTATCACAGAAAGGCACTGAGATTTATAATTGGTATCGGTATTTGTGTGGTGTCGATAGGTCGTACAAATGCACCGGTGCTTATAAACACTTAAATGCCTCGGTGCGTAGTATCACACAAATGCACCGAGATTTATAATTGGTATCGGTATTCGTGCAGTGCCCGTAGATCGTACAACGATGCCAGTGCGTATTGACACATAAATTCACCGGTGCATCATACCGCACAAACACATCGATATTTTTAATTGGTTTTGGTGTTTTTTCGGTGCTCATAGTTCGTAGAAACACATTGGCATGCTTCTTAATACAAACGCACTGGTGTAAAGTTACTGACACACACCGGTTTTCATTTTTTATTGTTTAGAAACATCAAGCTGTGACAGTGAAATTATTGTGATTGTTTTAAATTCGTTATTCATCAAAAGTCGACGCATCTTATAACAATATTCATATTAATTAAATTCTTATTAATGCATTTGAATGTGATGTTTGGATTAATTTGTTATATCATATCATAATTATTGTGGTTTTTTAAAATTCATTATTCATCAAACATCGACACATATATATCTCATAACAATATTAATATGAATTAAATTTTTATTAGTGCATTTGAGAACGAAAATGGAGAACGCAATAGAGACAATGGAGAACACAATAGAATAAATTAAAACATATTTTATGATATATAATATATATGAATAAGACAATATTTATCATACAAAATGGGACAGTTATTGGTATCCCTTTATCTTTCATTTGGGACAATATGTCCATTACATTAAACAAAATGTCTAATTTCACAGACATATTTCAAAAAATACAACACTTTGCTTTGATATCCAAACATAGTGATCATCATTCTTCGCTTGAACTTCTGTCAATGTTAGAGCTACTTCCATGACTTGGGTTATTTTCAAGAATGTTTTGTTCACAGTGTTGATTGTTTGCTTCTTCTTCACCTTCCATTTACAAACATAAAAATAAACTGAAATGAGTGTATATAAATTGGTGAGAATAATGAAAATTGCAATATTAAATAAAACATATCAATGTAAATCGAAAAGAAAAATGACATACCATAACAACAATTGACTCATAAACTATACACATTCTTTCAAAACCATGTACCATGTCATCTTTCAAAATTTCATCTATTGGCGCAATTCGATACTTTGTTTCCTGCAAGTTTTATACCCCATAAAAAATCATATATTTAATATAAAATATGTTTTTGTTCTATTAATTATAGATGGATCTAGGTAAAACAAGATCGATAGATGCTTACAAATGCCACAATTAATTTATGATATGCCAACATATACTCACAACCCATATTTAACCCAATTTCAATCAATTCGTCTGATGGTTCTTCTTTGTATGTTAGCACCTGTTTGAAGAAATTCAATGATGATATTTGTAAAACAAATTAAAAAATACAAAAATGAAATATAGCTAAGTTGTTATAAGGAAGTAACAATTACTCACAAACTTAGATATCAACCCTTTTCTTCCTTGTCGTCCTATTTTATGTGCTGAATGGGTTCCATTTTCTTTTCTTTTCTGCAAGAAAATTCTTGAGAATTAATATTTAATGCTAAATTTTTTATTTATTGTACCTAATAATCAGAAAATTCAATGATTACATATTACATTTGAAGCATGTTGTTGTTGAGATGGCTCCTCATGTGATGCAATTTTGTCCATTTATTTGACCATTTCCTTGTACACCTTTTTGGACATTCCTACTAGCATATTTCTGATATCAACTCTTTCATCTTTTTAGATTTTCATAATCTTCCAGAAAATGTAACATGACAATAAAATATTTGATTTTTATATTGATATTTGAAAAGTAAATATAACAAAAATGATATTTATAAATAATTCTAGACAAAAATTTAAAGGAATATAATTACTTTTTCATTCCTTCTTTTTTGTTGTTGTACATTTTTGCTATTAAAAGTCTCACATGTCTCATTGAACAATTCTTTAAAAACTCTTCCTATAGTTTAGATAAAATTTGGTTCTTGGAATCATTGGATTGATTTTTGTATTGTAAGTGGAAATAACGTCTATAGATTCTTTCCATTAGATCCCTCAAACTTTTGTAAAAAAATTTTCCCCTTTCGTTAACTTCCAGCACCACTCCAGATGTGCTAAGGAGCAATTCATTTTCATTTGCATGTTCTATTTTTTATTTATTTATTAAACATTCATTTTCTGAGTTGTTGGTCCCTGTAGAACATTAAACATATGTGAAAAAAAGACTGTTTGACACATGTTATCTAAAAATTTTAAGTATATTATTAATGATAATTAAAAAAATAAACTCATATTGGATCGATAATATTTTTTCATTCACTTGATTCATCCTTTTGCAATTTTTTCATCAAGATTTTATGCTCTTCTGGTCCTAGATCAGAAATAATCTTATCGAGCTTCGTCATTTTGTGGCTCTGCATGATACACAGTAAACAATACATATTATTTAAACTTACATATAGTTCAAAAATAATATTTTTTATAAATAATTTACAAATAACTTTCCTTTTTTGCTTTTCTTGATGTGTTATCAGTATTTTTGTCACTTGATCTCTTGTCAGTCATTTATCTATCAATCTAAAACCTGTACCATATCATTCATTAATATATTTATAAATAAATTGTCAAATTTTCAGGTAAAAAAAAATCTCAAGAAACTGGTGCGCCTTTCATGATGTACACACTGCCATCGGTGCATGGTAGTATTAAAAACGCACTGCAAAAATAGTATAATAGACCGTATGATACGTGGGGGTATTATAAACACACCACACAAACATTGTAATAGACCGTACGGTGCTATCCTCATAACATGGAGCACCGGTGCCCTATTTCAGATATGGCGCATTGATTTAAAAAAAAAATGTTTTTAAAATTTTTATTACATTACTTGCGCGGTGCGCTGTATAATGTAGCGCACCGGTACAGTAGGTTACACAGGGCGCATCGATAAAACAAAATCCATTTTTTCCAAAAATTCACGCAATGGCCGAATGTATTGGGATCTGACTATGGAAGTCGTCTCGTGGGTTGGATGTCAATCTAAAATGAAAATATCTAATTCTGAAATAACAGAAACAGGGAGAAGAAAGGGAAAAAACAAAAAAAATGAAGGGTTTAGGGTAAAAATGGATAAAACTGCAGAAAAAGTAAAAAAATTGCAGAAAAAGTAAAAAAAATAATCAAATTTTATCACAAGATGGCTTGAAATTCTATGATACAGGGTTTGAATCACCAGATGTTTGATTTCTGATTGTCTGAATACTTTTTTTTTAACGTATTTCGCTGCTCCACAGTGCCCTCATGCTCTCTTGCTCCAGGTATGTCTCTTGCAAATATCTGGGTAAAATTTTTAGCAAAAATAGTGAAATAATTAAAAGTGTTTAGTATTTAAAGAATTATTTTGTGAAATTAGATTTTCGAAAATATTTTGCCGCCCATTTTTCAATTTGTCGTTTTTTTCACTTGAAGAAAATAGTGTTGCGCTTTTTTTATTTGCGTTTATTCATCACCGGCGCATCACTTAATAACACCACACCGGTGCATCATTTTGTAACACCGGCATCGGTGCGGTTATATGTACAGTAGCACCGATTTGCGGTTAAGGTATCGAAATTACTTTTAGGTGTGTACACCAAAATTTAGTGAACTCCAACCATAGAAATTGAGAATTATAATTTTGTTTATTTTTGAGAATTAGAATTAGAATTAAAATTGAGAATTAGAATTGGATAAATTCTTGATGGAAATAACTATTCTTCCAATGCATTTTATTTATTGCAGGAGGTCCCCACTGATTTTGTGGAGAGAATGCAATGTGGGGCATGTGAAGATGCAATACTACAGGGCCCAAGTGGGAAATTGTGGCATGTGAACCTGTTATAATTGGAACTTAACTATTTGCAACCAATATGTTTTAGAATATAATCTGTAGATAGACGGATGGCCTGCCAGAAATTAGTACATATAATTTGCATAAGGGTAATGTTCTGGGAGAAATGACAACGAGTCCTTAATTCTGCATTTGTTAGCAGAAGAAGACCGATTTTTGACGAGACGATGCAGTTATTACATGTGGAGGCAATGGTTTCCCATAGAAAATGAGTATAGGGTTGAGCAGAGGAAAGACATTGCAAAATAGGATATTACATTAGTTTTTCTAATGGGAAACCGATTTGCAGGTGGAAATATGGTAGCTGCAGGTATCTATGATTTTATTCCCACAAAAATGGTCACTGGATTTCCATTTATAATACAAGAAGAATTTTCACTGGTTTCATCCACAGGACCACAGCTCAGACAAGTTAGAGACGCCATTCAGGTTCAATTGAAAGCCGAAGATGTGATTTTATGCGACGTCAACTTTGTCGGTAAAATTTTATGTAAGCCAACCGAAGCTTGGACAATACTCCCATCTGCTTTTAAACACATTCTGGAGAATCTTTCCCTTCATGGGACCTACCATCCCGATCAACAACGTCAATTGATCTTTCTCTGCTGCCCTTAAGGGAATGAGAATATTTCCCTTCATGGTGCCTCTTGGATTTATCAACTTCCTCCATTGATCTTTCTCTGCCATCAACTCTACTCTCCATTTCTCCATCACGAGACCTCTTAACCCTATCACCAGCCTCGATCGAATTCTCTCTGCCGGTCTCAACTTGTACTCCTCTTGTAATCTATTGAGATTTGTAGCCGTCTACATCCCTGTAAGCGTCTTTGTTTGTCTTTCTGTTTGAATCACTCATTTTCTTTGCTATAAACTTCTCAGCCGAAATTCAAACTCTCATATTTTCAAACCCTCATCGCCTCAAAAAAATGCTTACCCACGATTCGAACCCTCCATTGCTCCAATACTGTACTTTACAGAATAACCCTTTTCCAGTGTGCGATGTTTTATAGGCGCACCGGGGTGGTTTTTAAGATCGAGGTTTTTGTTTTGGCGCGGTGTTTTATGATGAACTAGTGCGGAAGCATTCTGAAGCACTGGTGCATCAGAGTAATAAGATGCACCGGTGCATGTTATGATGATAAGCGCACCAGACTGTATAAAGTTCTTTTTTTTGTATGTAAGATCATAATAAAATAATGATAATTATAAAGTACATGAATTTATTTGCATTATTTTCTAAAATTTATGATGTTACAAAAATTCATATTATTCTAGATTTATTATTTTACAATTAGTTACAAATTTACAAATTTAAATATTTTAATAAAATCATTTCACATTAATACAATTAAAATTTTACAAATATTTTACATACAATTACAATTAAAATTAGAATTAGAATTTTACAATTTCACATACAATTACGATTAGAATTAGAATTAGAATTTTAATTTTACATACAATTACATTTAGAATTTTACATACAATTAGAATTAGAATTAGAATTTTAATTTTACATACAATTACATTTACAATTACAATCATTTCATAGTAATACAATTAAAATTTTACAAATATTTTACATAGAATTACAATTAAAATTACAATTACAATCATTTCATAGTAAATTAAATATTACAATTACAATTAAAATTTTACAATTTTACATACAATTAAAATTAAAATTAAAATTACAATCACAACATAATATTTAATAAATATCATGGTTATTTAATATTAAATTAACTAATAAACATCACGATCATGATAACTATCGTACACACATCATATTTGACTAAAAAACACATTCAAACATAAAATTAACATTATATATTAACATCATCACAACACAAACATCAAATATATATACATCTCATGTCAAATAACTCATGCTATCACATACACATCTATCTGCAAGCTAAACATTAAATGAACATATCTAACATGACCTAACAATATACACATCATGATGATCACCAACATGTAAATTAAGTACAACTGCAACATGAACATAAAATACATAGACCATATATATATACAGCTATAATATTGTTAAAAATGTTAAAAATAATGTTAAAAATAATAATGTTAAAAATATACAACGGTAATATAAATGTCATAGATCAGCTGGTGGTAGTACATCAACATCAATAGTAGTACTAGTGGAGGCCTACTCAGTCAATGGTGCAGCCTCGACGGTCGATGGTCGATCCTGCTCATGATCATGACTAGTATTGATGGATGGATCAACTGGTGGTAGTACAACATCAATATAAGTAGTACTAGTGGAGGAGTGCTCAGTCAATGGTGTAGCCTCGACGCTCGATGGTCCAGCCTGCTCATGATCATGACTAGTACTAATGGATGTTGTAGGATGCTGATGACTGGACATGGCCAATGGTCCAACCTCATATCCATGATGACTGCTAGATGCTAGTGGAGCCTCATGCTCATCAGGTGCGGTGCGAGGTGAACGATCATCAGATGAGTCGCTTCTCATCGAATGTCCATCATGTGCTATGGCTCGACCACACCTATAACGTCCAAAAATCCTCCTCAGTCGCATAAACAACTGTTGTAGCTCCTACGACATGCCGCATCAGGCTGTACATGTCATGCGGCATGCCTCTCCACATCCGTATTAGCCTATCATTGGACTGTATGTCTCTGTAATGAGCAGGCATGATGCCCGCCTCAACAATCAATGCACTGAGCTGGTCGCCCAACTCCATCTTATATCGAGTATTAGGTCGACTGCACCTAGCAAAAGGCGGTACTGGTGCACCATCATGAGGAGCATGTCTCTCTCCACTGGCCTCCTCATCATGAGCCTCGGCATCTGCCATGTCCTGATCATCATCAGAATCCACACCTGGATCATGTGGTGGTTCCTGCATCTCCTAGCCATCAAAAGAGCCAATGTATGCAAAATATATACAAGTACACAACAATAATTAGACAATTTCATTACACAATTTAATAAAAACAAGTTAAATAACATGCTAGAATAAATTTAAAATATATAAAACAGTAATATTACCTCTATCATCTGGTGGCTCATTAGCTGTGAAGAGGATGTTGGCACACCCTCTCCAATCCAATCCAGCAAACGGAAAGGGGACCATAATGAAGGGATGTAGCTTGTCAACATTGGCTAGTAAGTCCAGTGCATCATGCGATATCCTGGCTGGAAACATAGTCTCTCCCCTCTTGGGCATCATCTGCCCCCACATGTGCATCCGGGCCTCTAACATCAGCCTACGAGACTGTCAAACAAAAGCAAGCCTCATCTCTGGAAACCTCTCAAAAAATAAACAAAAAATATCTGAAGTAAAAGGGAAGTTGACCCTCCCTTGTGCATGAGCACGACATCTATTTAAGGCCGTACAAAACTACCGCAAAAAAATGGCAGACCACCTGACAAGTCGTGGCTCCAGTACTAAAGAATTAACATAATATAGAAGCGGGAAACTAATGAATTTCCCATCACTGGTGTTGTGTGAAATGGTTGAAATGAGAAGTGAGAGGCACTACACGTCCTGTCTACCAAATGCACGAATACGTAGCTGAACTGCAGGGACCTGAAACTCTAAAGGAGACAATACATTTGCTCCAATGTATCTCTAGGAGTAAACTAACTGACTCCCTACTACACAACCAGCTAGAACCTCTGGGAATGAGGGAAAATCCACCCCTCTCCTCGATATCCCTATAATGAAATAAATATCCTCCTCAGTGGGTGTGTACCACTAGTCAGGACCAACCTGAAAAGCCTGTCGATGGACATTACATCTGCAGATAAGATGTCTCAAAAAGACACTATGGGCCTTTAGGGAAGTAGCCTCCTCATAGAACTTGAGGAGGCTTACCTACCTTAGGAGCCCCTGGGTATTCGCTATAATAGGGCGAGGGTACACATTTCTCTCCCTCTCTCGTGCCTCCCACTGGCGAAGCATGTAATACTGCTCCGCCTATTGTTGCTGCTGTTCCTCCTCTTCTCTCTGAATCATTTACATATTAAATTTTTTTTTTTGTTAAATCAGACATGTATTTAGGAATATACATAGATAATTGTTTTTGGAAAAAAAAACAAACCCATCGGTGCGCCACAAAAACAGTCATGCACCGGTTCTGGTGCAGCTTTTTTTTGTAGAGCACCGGAGGCGGTGCCCCAGATGACATAAAATGCACCATATGCGATGCACCTGAAATTTTCTCAAGCCCCGTTGACTATATATGGTGTCAAAAGAGCAGCGCGCTGACTAAAATATATGCCCCAGTGCATATAGTCTTGTCAACGCACCGACTTCCTGACAAATTATATAGTCAACGGTGCGGTCTTTTACCCGGCCGCACCATTGACCCTGTCGGAATTCTGAATGTGGTGCGCTAACAGATGCTGGGGTAGATATATCTGTCAACACACTGCATTCCTATTCCCATAATCAACGATGCACCCAGCTAAATGACTGCACCGCAAATGTTTTTTAAATTTTAAAATAATGCGAGGCACCTTTCGGTACTACCCCGGAAACGGTGCAGATACTGTTAGCACCGTTTGCGGTGTGACCTGTAAATTTTACAGGCAGCACCGCTAATCGGTGCGAGCCGAATGGCTCATGCGCACCGCGTGAAAATTTTTTTTTCTTTCTTTTTTAATGGTTAATTTTAAGGTTATTTGAAATTTTAATCTGTTAGAAAGCTTAATTATGGAAAAAATAGAAAAATACCTGTACATTTCACCGTCGAGGAGGCATATTGGCTGTATAATTTGCAAAAGAAAATTTGCCCACTGTTTTTCAAAATGAAAGCTGGAGATTGGTGGCCAATGCATAGCAATAGTGCGTGCAATGGGTGAAATGGGAGCACTGATGTCAGGGCGGCTTAGAGAAGGAGAAATTGCACCGGTGCTTGAGAGCTTTGGAGTACTGAGAAAAGTGAAAAATGCGATTTTTTGGTTATAATTTTTTTTTTTTTATTTAACCTTGTTTCGGTGCACAGGGTTTTATAGGCGTACCAGTGCAGTTTCTTAAGAATGCACTGGCCTATTTCGGATTTGGTGTGTTGTCTTATGATGACCCGGGGCAGTTACTTAACACTGCACCAGGCTATTTCAGTTTTGGCGCAGTGTTTCATGACGCACCGGGGCAGAATAGTGTTGAAGCCCCAGGGCTTTACAGTAATAGGACGCATCATGAATGTCTATATGGAGTGCACGGTGTCCTGTGTGCCAATTTTTTGTGCGAATGGTGCTTTCTATTGTAGAGCGCACCAGTGATTAAGAGTAGAAAAGTGAAAAATGTGGTTTTTTGGCAGTAATTTTTTTTTATTTAACCCTTTTTCGGTGCGCATGTTTTATAAGCGCACCGGTGCTATTTCAGATGAACGCACCGTTTCTCTTCTATTTTGGCGTGGTTTTTTATGATGCACCAGTGTGAAAGAGTTTGTGCGCACCGGTAATTGAGAGCTCTAGAACACTGAAAAAAAAGTGAAAAATCTGGTTTTTTTTTTCCGTAATTTTTTTTTTAACCCTTTTCCAGTGCGTGTGCTTTATAGGTGCACTGATGCTATTTCTTATGAATGCACCAGTCAATTTTCTTTTTGGTTCGTTGTTTTATGATGCACCGATGCGGGTTCTTAATACCGCACCGGGTGTTTTCAGTTTTGGCACGGTGTTTTATGATGCACTGGCATGGAAGAGTTTTGAAGCACAGGTGCTCTACAGTAATACAACACATTGGGTGGGTGTGTATGGAGCGCACGGTGTCCGGTGTGCCAATTTTTTATGTGCACCGGTGCTTTCGCTTGTAAGGAGCACCAGTGCGATGTTGAATGGTAAGCGCACCGAGTGGAAAACATCCGCAAAACCCTCCGCCAGCCAACCTCCTCTAGTAACTTCCGCTAGAAATGGATGTATGGGGTATTTTTGTAAGGGGTTCCTCAAAAAAATCTGCTAGAGGGTCTTTTCCTTGTAGTTTTTACTGGAAAGACTCGACAGGGATCCTACTATTATGTTTAACAGAGCAGGAGGTGGACCAACTGATGGCTGAATTCCACGAAGGGATATGTGGAAGACATTATAGCTGGAGATCCACCACACACAAGATCCTGAGGGCAGTTTTCTTCTGGCCTAAACCATTCGGTGATGTACATGCTCACATCTGAGCATGCGAGAAGTGTCAGACGTTTTCTGAAAAGCAAAGGTATGCACCTCTCCCATTGATCCTGGTAGACGTCGAAGAACCTTTTAAGCAGTGGGGAAATGATTTCATAAGAGAGATTCACCCGTCTTCCAACAATCAACATCGATGGATCCTTACTGCTACAAATTACTTCACCAAGTGGGTAGAATCCATGCCCACGATAAATGCTATAGATTCAATGGTGATCAAGTTCCTCGGAGAGAATGTAATAGCCAGGTTTGGATGCCCAGCTAAAATCATCACAGATAATGGCCAAGCATTCAAATCGGCTAAATTTGTAAATATTTGTCAAAATTACAATATCTTGCTGGGAAACTCCACTGCATACTACCCACAGGGAAATGGGCTGGCTGAGTCATCTAACAAGACGCTGATGAGAATTATGAAGAAAACCATAAAAAAAAATCAAAAGAACTGGGACTCTCAGCTCAAGTTCGCACTCTGGGAAAACCGCATCACTACTAAGTGATCTATAGGAAAATCCTCTTATGAGTTGGTGTATGGCAGGGCCACAGTCTTCCCCATTCAAATTTCATTCCCTGTGGCACGTTTCTTACAACAAATTGAGGAGGAGCGAAATGACCTTATTTGAAGAATGAATCAGTTGGTGGAGGTAAATGAAACCCAAGAACAGGTAAGCCTTAGACTAGCAGAGTATCAAGAAAAAATGAAAGGCTTATTTGACCAAAGAGCTAAAGATAGAGAAATCTAAGTTGGGGATTTGGTTCTGCGATGGGATATCAAGCGAGTAGACAAAGGGAAACATGGGAAGTTCGACCCCCTCTAGTTTGGTCCATTCAGGGTGGCAGAGGACAAAGGAAACAATAATTTCACGCTAGAGAACCTAGAAGGAGACATACTTGAGGCACTCGTAAATAGGCAGTTCCTCAAGTTTTACTTTCATCACTAATGAGGGCTAATATAGCTCACTATATATATATTTTTCACTGTATATGTCATCCCACTGTACTCCCTTTTTCTTACATTCCTCCCACTTCATCTTCCATATCATATTCCATTGTTTCCATTTTGTTTCTTCCATTGTTTGCATTTTCCATTTAATCTTCCATATCATCCTCCTTTTCATTTTCCATTGTGTGTCCACTTGACCGTTGGTATAAAAATTTGTCTAATCATTGTGCATTTGTGGCTCCATGTACCCAACAAAAGCACATACATGCAAGTATTCAGGTTCTCAACACACTTAAGATTAGAGCATTGCCCCTAGATGGAGCCAATGTTGGCCTATGACCGCACACAAAGGGAAGAGAGAGAAAGGACGGCCAATCTTTACTGCCAAAGAGCTTCAAAGGAATCAATCTGCATCTCAGTTCAGTAGAAAGGGGGGAAAAATGTAGGTGGCAAGGCTTAAATAGTGAGAAAACTTCATTTCTGCCATCTCTCATCTCATCTACCCTCCTTTACCTACATTTTCCCTCTCTTATCCTTCACTTTCCTTTTTTATAAAGCTCCATGTCACATTTCTTCCTTAGGAATCCCACCCCCCACAAGTTTTAACCTTTACATTTTAAAAGACTCACTGAAACCTATCTTGCCGCTGATGCGACTTAGTGGGACCCATCCAACCATGATACACTACTCACATCCACACGCAAACCTTCATATTCTAAATTTTCATTACCTTCCACCTTTTCTCACTTACTCGCTTTCAGCGCATCGCATGTCGCAGCTCGCAGATTTCACAACTTATCTATTAGAATGCCTGCAAGTTAAATATTTTAGCTTGCGAAATGACCCGATCACCAGCGCACTTCGCAATGCATCACAAAATGGAAATTATAAAATTTTCATCTCCTCCAACCTCTATCTTTTGCGATCACCAATGTGCGATATCGCATCGCGCACAATATAACTTTATGCTCCACCACGCCTCACAAATCTTGAAGTTTAAATCATATTCCAAAAATATATCCTATTCCGATTGCAATTTTGCGATGCACTTTGGGCCCCACTTCCTCGCCACGTCATCAAATCCTTCCCCACGGCCTTTGTCTCACCCTCTGTAGTGATAAAAACCATCCCGCCGTGTGTTATGTGCCACAAATTCCCTTCTAAAGTCCAGTCTCCACTTCTCACTAGTCACAATACAACATGAGTTCCTGATGTAAAAATGCGGCTATCATTGTTCAGTTCGTCCATTAACCTCTGTTGAAGAGTGGAGCACGCGCGGTACAGATGGATTTTCCATTTCGGTTAATGCGAATCATGAGAACATGGAGTGAAGGCCTTTCGTCAGTAGCTGAAATAAAGTAGTAGAAATCATACTGCTCACCAATTTTCAGTCACTTCTCACCACTCTACTAAAGATTCTTGGTTTTTGTCTCCCAGGCAAACTATTTTGTTCCTTGTTACTATTAGATAGTGATTAGAACATGTCCAAGTTATGAAAATTGCTCAAAAATGAAAGTGTTCAAAAGTGGTTGCATTCTGAATGATCGGAAAGGTCTCATCACTGCGATTCTGGCACCATGAACAGTTCTCAAAACCAAGGTCGTATGCAAAAGTTATTGAGGTTCGAAATCTCTAGTAAACTCCAAAATTCAGTTGACCAAGTTTGACTTTATACATTAGTGAAAAATTAAAAAAAGAATATTCTGTGAATATTCCTTAGAATATTCCATAGGATATTCCTTGGAGGGTGAATTAGATGTAGACAAGTGGCATTTGGTGATTGGTGGTTGGTTTGACTTATCATATTTTTGGCCTATCACAGGCTGCCACGTGGTGGCCTCCTGGTGATTGGTGGTTGGTTTGAATTATCAAATTTTTGGCCTATCACAGGTTGCCACGTGGCAGGTCCAGAGGCCGCCACGTGGCCCCAGGATGGACAGGTATGGTTTATTATAATTTTTTTTACTACACAGGAATTGAACTGGTGACCTGACTTCCCGCGTACACAAGCCCAACCATCTCTGCTACATGATAGTTATTAACTTGTATGTGGAATGAAATTTATTTGAAGTTTGTTGAAGTTTGGATTAGTGAAAAAGGGGGACAGCCCCCTCACTTCATGTGACCAGCATATGGAACGAAGTGCTTTTAAGTGTTGCAGAAATGGTTAAGCGCTAACCGCTAACCACAAACTTTAACGTGACCACTCATTTAAATTAAATGCCGCAGTTTTTTAAAATGGATTTTTAAAACGTTATGCCAATAGTTTCGGCGGGGGGTCATGTGACCACCCCACCCGAACATTTAATTTGACCGTTAAACGTTCCATCGAACTTGGATCGGAGTCCACCATTTTTGGAATTTTAATTGGAGTTCCTTCAGTTTTGGAGGAGGTTTTCTAGTGACACTAGGAAAAAATTTGTTTTGGTCATAAATTTCTCAATTTTTGACCAAACAAGATGAAATTTTAGTCAATTTTGGGTTTCTTCAGTATTTTGAAGAGTTTGGAATAGGTTTAAGAGTGAAAATAGGTGATCTACAACATATTTTTCTTCAGGGAAGAGGAAGGATCCATTAGGGCCATCACGGAGAAGGCACTGTTTTGGGTTGTATTTCACTGTTTAAGGTGAAACAAAAGCCATTTCTATATATTTTCTATATTCTGAAGTCGAATTTACAGTTTTTTTTCCTTTTTAGGCATATTTTTCACTGTTTAACCATTTTGAACAAATTAATTGAGCAAGGACATGCCATTAGGGAGCCTTGGATCGACAGATGTAGCCTAGGAGGGGTGAACTGCCTCAACAATTTGTTTTGTTATGTTATGGTGAATTTTACTTGCTATGTATTTATGTTTTGATTTGTTAAATAGTAAATTTAATTAACAAATCCTCACACATAAAACTTAGAAGCAAACCAAAACTATTTTGTTTAATCTGCAAGTCATGGAGAACACTTTGCACACTAAATTATTTGAGAATGGATATTTTGCATAGAATTACAAATAGTTCCATTTTCAGGTCAGTTGGTATCAAAGCTGGAGTTTTACCCTTCATTTTTTCTTGTGCAAAGATATAGTTGACTGTTTGCAAGTTTTGATGCTTACTAGGCTTAATCTCAAGAGAGGGGAAGGACAATTGGTTAGAGCTAAAAATAATCCTTAATCAAGGAGGGCCAGAGTGCCATTAACTCCACCTTCTAATTCACCTCCAAGAGCCACAGAAGAAGTCTTAAGCATGTCTTCAAAAGAAGGAGAATTTCCTGAAGACATTGATCCCAAAGAATAAAAACAAGTGTTCCGAAAGATGTTCCTGGACATGACTGAGATGGTGAGGATACTCTACCAAGAAAGGAATGAAAGGCTTAAAGGAGAAGGGTCAAAACACCACAAGGAAGGAGAGGGTTCTTCAGGAGGAAAGAAAAGTGATGACAAGTCAAAGAAAGGACACGGAGGAAATGGTGATCCACCATCCCCATATTCATCCTCTTCCTCTACATCGTCATCCTCTACTTCGGTGAATCAATCTCACAAGTCAAAAAACACTGGTAAAAGTTAATTTTTAAAGATTGATGTTAAGTTTGAGTTGCCTACGTTTAATGGTGAAGTCAATGTAGAAAAACTTGAAAATTGGATAAGATAGTTGGAAGTTTACTTGAGGATACATAACCTTCATGATGACGAGACCAAGATTCAGTTAGCTTCTTTTTGAATGGAAGGTGCAGCATTGGTATGGTGGGAAGCCCAAACCAAGGATGAGATTAGAAAACATGGTAAGATCACTTTGTCATGGGCTGATTTTATTTCTGCAATTAAAAAGAAATTTTATCCATTAGCTCAATTACAAAAGGCTGTCATGAATTGGCAAAGTTTTAGACAACTTAAGGGACAAAATGTACAAGATTACACCCAAGAGTTTAGGAGAAGAGCTATTTTACTAGGAATTGATTTTCATAGCCAAGAGCCTTTGCTGAAATATATAGGTGGTTTACACAACTATCTTATACATACTATCCTTATGCTCAATCCTACTAGTCTAAACGAGGTTTGTGTCCAAGCCACACATTTAGAGGCTAGAGGTAAACAATCTTTTGATGGGAATGAGGATAGTGAATTTAAAGGCAAAGGGAGAAAGAGAAATGCAAACTCTAGGAAAGAGAAGGGAAAATTCTTTTGTAAAAACTGTTCCAAAACAAGCTGTGATGAAGACCATTGCTAGAAACTTCATCCGGAGTTGAAACCAGAAATATTCAAAACCAAATATAAGGCCAAAGAAAAAGGCAAGACGGTTGCAATAGCTGAACAAGACTTAGGGTCTGAATCAAGAGATGAAACTAAAAGCATAGCTATGGAACTGAAGAGAATAAAGGGGAAAGAGATTGTAAATGAAACAAATCCTAGTTCTATCATTTCAAACTATCACATAGAAGCTCCAAATGAGAAGAGGAGGATTGAGCTGTTTCATGGGAGGATAATTTCCAAACACACAAAGATAGACACACTATTTGAAAGTGGGTCACAAGCGAACCTCATATCAGAGGACTTAGTCAAGAAGATGAATCTTGAAACCATTCCACATCCTTAACATATCCTCTTGGTTGGATTTGCAAGGATGAAAATTTACAAGTTTCAAGGAAGTGCATGTTGTGCTTCTCCATTACAGTTCATTATATTGACATGGTTGAATTAGATGTGGTACCGCTTGACATTACAAGTGTGGTATTGGGAAGTCCTTACTTATATGACAGGAAAGCGATCTTCCATCTCCATGAGAACAAGTACCATTTATTCAAGGATGGCAAGGAGTTTATTGTGAGAGCACATTAGAAAAAGCTAGAATCTTCTTTAGTGAATGCAGGGCAATTGAAAAGGCTTGTCAATGCAAGTCAAAATTTGACTTTGTTGATGATTAAGCAAAAATAATTTGTACATAATCCTTTTCATGTTATTGCTGATGTAAATGATGAGATGTTTCAGTCTGAAAGCAGGTCGTCTTTGGAAGAAGATGAAAAGAATTTTCCGCAAATGTCTTTGGTGTCGATCGGTGTATAAAACAAAGTGTCGGTGCAAAGTGGTGCAAAACTCCAAGAGAGGGTAAAGCATGCAAGCAAAAATGGCACACATCTCAGCATGGATCAATGCTAGTTTTATAATGGTAGAGTACTATGGTGAGAAAAATTGGTTGGGAATCGACACAAGTACATGGCTCATTCGGCAAAAAAATTCCATGAGGACAGTTGGCAAGGAAAATTTCAGTGGTTCAAGGTTGGAAGAGTGGAGAATCAGTCTCCTCATCTTCAGTTTCTGTAGTTCAGAGAAATTTTTGGGTCAAAAAGCTTCCCATTGGGGGGGTGTGATAAGGAGATCATGTCCAAGTTATGAAAATTTCTCAAAAATGAAAGTATTCAAAAGTAGTTGCATTATGAACAACCGGAAAGGTCTTGTTGCTACGATTTTGGTGCAGTGAACGGTTCTCAAAACTGAGGTCGTATGCAAAATTCATTGAGGTTTGAAATCTCTAGTAAACTCCAAAATTTAGTTGACCAAGTTTGACTTTATACATTTGTGAAAAAATTAAAAAAAATACTCCTGGAATATTCCTCAAAATATTCCCCAGAATATTCCTTGGAGGGCGAATTAGATGCGGAGAAGTGGCATTTGGTGATTGGTGGTTGGTTTGACTTATCGGATTTTTGGCCTATCACAGGCTACCACGTGGCAATCCTGGAGGTCACCATGTGGCCCCAAGCCAAACAGGTATGGTTTATTAAAAAATATTTTACTGCACAGGAATTGAACCGGTGACCTGACCGCCCATGTACACAAGCCTGACCATTTCTGCTACATGATAGTTCTTAACTTGTATGTGGAACATAATTTATTTGAAGTTTGATTTGGCGGCAAAGGGGGCCAGCCCCCTCACTTCACGTGACCAGCAGATGGAAAAAATCGCTTTCAAGCGCAGTGGAAATGGGTAAGCACTAATTGCTAACCAAAAAATTTAATGTGACCACTCATTTAAATTAAATGCGACGGTTTTTTTAAAACGGATTTTTAAAATGTTATGCCAAAGGTTTCGGTGGGGGGGTCATGTGACCACCCTGCCCGAACATTTAATTTGACCGTTAAACATTCCACCAAACTTGGAGTGGAGTCTGCCATTGTTGTCCTGACCGCCATTTTTGGAATTTTAACTGGAGTTCCTTCAGTTTTGGAGGAGGTTTTCTAGTGACACTGGGAACAAATTTGTTTTGGTCATAACTTTCTCAATTTTTGACCAAACAAGATAAAATTTTAGTCAATTTTGCGTTTATTCATCATTCTAAAGAGTTTGGAATAATTTTAAGAGCAAAAAGAGGTGATATACAATATATTTTGCTTCAGGGAAGAGGAAGGAGTCATTAGGGCCATCATGGAGAAGGCACTGTTTTGGGTTGTATTTCACTGTTTAAGGTGAAACAAAAGCCATTTCTAGCTATTTTCTATCTTCTGAAGTCAAATTTACAGTTGGCTTTTCATGTTTAGGCATATTTTTCACTGTGTAACCATTTTGAGCAAATTAATAGAGCAAGGACATGCCATTGGGGAGCCTTGGACCGAAAGATGTAGCCCAGGAGGGGTGAACTACCTCAAAAATTTGTTGTGTTACGTTATGGTAAAATTTAATTGCTGTGCATTTCTGCTATGATATGTTAAACAATAAATTTAATTAACAAATCCTCAAACATAAAACTCAGAAACAAACCAAAACTATTTTGTTTAACTTGCAAGTCATGGAGAACACTTTGCACACTAAATTATTTGAGAATGAATACTTTTCATAGCATTACAAATAGTTCCATTTTCAGATCCAATAGTGATGTTTTGTTGGGGAAAATACCGATTTTACCCATTCTCTTTTGATTTTTCTGTTGTAGGAGCGATTGCTTGAAGCACTCTTTGATAGTTTGTTAGGATATTTGGTTTCACCTGTGTGGGTCGATCCTGACAGAATATTCAGTCAGAAACCCTTAGGGAGAAATCTATATGTAGTGGGTTCTAAGATGAAACAAATGTTCTGGAATTTTGGAAGAATTTTGTTGTAGTTTTGTATGACTGTGCTCCCTGTGCTCTAAGATACATAGCTGTTTGAACTTATATAATATAGAGCTAATATTTGGATTCCAGATGGAGTAATGAGCAATATGTATTTGTTTTCTTTTGTTATCGGTAATATCCTTTTCATGTGTAATCATCTTTCATGCTATTCTTCTTTGATGGTTCGTGTAATGTAGCTGTCGGTGATATGCAATTTTATTCATGAATTTGTATATGTATAATGCTTAGGTGCTAACGCTCATGTATTAAGCTTGCTTCACTCCCTTAATTCACACTCCATAAACCTCTATTATTTTCCATATATCATTCATGTTCATTTCCTTCAAGTTCATAGGGGACAGATTTTTAAATCTCTTAAGCCTGTCTCTCATGGGTTCTATCTCCATTCTCTCTCAATGCCTCTTCATATTTTCAAGATTTATGCTCATTTTTTTGTACTTGGCCCATTTAAAATCCACCAAGCCGTATAGCCTCTTGAGCCCTCTCACAATATAAGGAATTCACATGAACCAACTCTAAAGTCTTCTCTGTCCATGAACCACCAAAACCATTTTTCTCTTATTCCATATTTTTGTTAGAGGAATTTCATACAATTGTTCACATTCAACCTATTATTTTTAAGATTTCCTAGGCATTGGTATTTTGCAACTCAAGGCTATCTCTAGGAGCTGCAACAACAATCATGAGGTCATTTATCAGAAGATGACTAACACAAACATGAAATTCCTGCCAAAACAGAGCATAAGCATAAATAATTATGTTTAAAATATTATAGGAAGATCACTGAAAATCATATATATGGAAAGAAGATGAATCAAGCATTCATAAAAGTGAGTTATAGAAGAAAAAATATTCCACAAAATCATACCACATGAATCCCTATATATTAGCTACAACTAAACTTGTATTTCTGCAAAAGTCAACTGTACACAATATTCCAAGCCTTCTACACACTGATGTCCCACATTGATTTTGAATGAAAACTAGATAAAAATATACCAAAACCATATTCCCCTCTCTCAGGGGTCGAATCCCTCAAGATAGGATCAGTTCACACAAATTTCTCCAAATTAACCTAAGATTAGGGAGGTTAAAACAAACTTTTCTTTTAGCATTTAAATGACCCACCCATCATAAATGAACCTCAAAATTACATCAATATGAAATTTAAAAGTCTATTTAAATTCATATACCTCATATAAACTCAAAAAAAGATGAATTGCATCATGAAAATGCAAATCTGAATGAAAAAAATAAAAAATTTGACCAATAGAGAAAAGCAGTGCCACCAGGGAAAAGCGCAATGCCATCCTGGAGGGAACTTTTGACAATCTTCCTGAGCTCCAAATCCAGATATGAAGGTACCATTGGAAATATTAGGATGTCTAGTTGTCATTAGACTCCTTAAGCAAGCAAAGCGGCCTCTCCAAGGCTGAGAAAACTGCATTTTCGCAAGGTCACTCCAAAAACACAACACATTTAGAGAAAAGTGCAATACCATATATGAGAGGGTGTTTGGAGGCCTTCCTAGAGTAATTTTTGGGTTCCAATGGTATGGTTCGAAAGCATATGATCTTTGCTACACAATGGAGTTATTAAGCAATGCAAACCCATGCTCCAAACCCCTAAAAAAATGGCTTGAATTCAAGCTATCCAAAAGTGCAGAACTCAAATAGTAACACATGTACATACATTGAAGGATATTTTTGTTCCTTGGTCTATGATGGACAAAAAACTCTTTCATGTTTGTCAGATTCATCTTTCTTACTTCAGAAAATAAATTTGAAGTAGAATTGTCCCTGTGTGCAATGTTAACCCTAGGCAACCAACATCTTGGAAAGGAGGAGCTACGATTTCTTAGAATTTGGTGGGATCGTACCTAATAATTTGACCTCCCTTATGTCTCTTTTTATTTTTAGTCTTTGAATCCATGGGAAACCCTAGCTCACTAGGAAGGGAAATTAGGGTTTTAGTGTAGGAAAACATGGGGATTTTAGGTAGTTTTAGGAATGGAGTGGGATGAAGGTGTTTGAGGGTCTCTAAATTCTTGGGAAAATTTAGGGGGGTAGGGATAGATTTTAGGGAGTGTAAGGAGGTGGAATTTTAGGAAATGAGTGAGGGGAAGGGGTTCAAAAGGGAAAAACATAGTCCTAGCCTAGGAAAGTGTACTGTAGGCTAAGGTTTGTAGGAAAATGGTGAAAATGAGGGATATGGATGAGGAGAAATTTCAAATATGGTATATAAATGGTGGGGGAGGGTTAGTGAGCATAAATTTGAGGGTTTTTATCATCAATTTTGACCAAAGTGACTTGCTTGAACAAAAACACAACATACCCTAGGAGAGGGGATTCCTAAGCTTTCAAGCATGAAATGAAATGGAAGGGAGGTGTATGATGACCCCTTAATTTATTTGATGTTATGGAACCTAAAATTTATGGAAAAAACCTTGGAGAAGAGATATTTCACTTCCTGAAGAAAAACGCAACAAGGGAGAGAAAAGCACAGCGCAACTAATGAAAAGCACAACATAACAAGAGAATTCTCCTTTCCAAGGAAATAAACTGATATTTAGAGGGTGGAAAGCTCCTTGGTGACTGAATGATGTCTCATGAAGTTGAGATGAGAAAATGAGATGCTTAGTTGGTCTTTTAAATGGCTGGAAATCGATTTTTTCTCCTTGGTGGTGATGTGGCTCCACCTTGTCTTTTCACAATTTGATTTGACTGCTTGTGTACTATAGCTTAGAGACCTTATTACATATATTTACATCTTGATAAAGGTCCAAATGAACTTTAGAAACCATTATTGGACATTTTTTCCTCTCACTACTCCTTTCAATGCTGAATTTGATGATGAAATGACCTATTTTCATGATTTTGACAATTTGACCTAATAATGACATTACATGGAAAGATAAGATGAATGATGACCAAGATGGCCAAGACACTCTTCCAAAAAGTAATGACCTTACCAAGATGATTTATATTGTACATGAAGATGAAAGGAATAGTACTGACCTAGGTAGACTAACCAACGATAAAAATTTTATTTGAAAACCTATTGAAACTATAAAACTTTGCCCTAGGATCCTATCAACTATATGAAAGAGCATAATTTGATCACTGCTGACTGACATGACTGAAAGACACTAACATTGGCTCCAACTATGGATGGAAGCTCCTTAGGAGGTGTCAAGAACATCATAGACCAAGTAGCCTTATCAATTGGGCATGGAGTCAAAAATAAAAAGAAAGTCTCGAAACTAAAATGACTCGACAACTGAAACTGACTACTAACAGACTCTTTTATGGTAGCCGACCTTCAAGATTTGAGGGCTTCAAATCCTGATGATAACCACCCGCCTACTAAAGATATATATATATACAATCATGTGAAATGATCCCTCTAGTGTAACCAATCCAAGAAATGACTACTTACTGGAATCACGCTCACACTTTCCTTGACCAAAAAAAAAAAAAAAAAAAAAAAAAAAAAAAATATAGGCAACTCCGAGTGTCCACTAAGGATGTGCTGTTGATCCATAAATACAAGAAAATACATCATCCTTATTGACTGTATGAAATCAGTGTAAGGATCCTAAAAAATATGAAATGTTACCTTGTCTTGAAATCCAACAGAAATACAAGCACTGCTCTCATTTTCCATTGTAAAATCTTTGCATCAGGGAAAGTATTTTCTTGAAAATATGCATTTGAGGCAACCACCTTATCAATAGCATAAGTTTCCATATCCACAAGATCTGGGACAAACTCCTCTTCTTCAACAGACTCTTTTGAACCTAAAAGAGGATTTTCCTATGCAAGAGGCTCTAAAACAATCTCTTCTTTTTCACTACTTTCCCGCAGCTCAAGATGGTCAATTTGAAGCCTAGCATCTTCAAAATGTGAAGCTACATGCATATCTCTTTCAGAAAATGAATTCACGAGTAATCGTTCATGTGAATCTGAATTAAGAGTTTCTAGAGCATTTGATTCATCAAATATTTGGTAAATATTACCTTCAATGCATTCTTCCATAATTGGTACAATAAGATGCAACTCTATGTCACATATCCTCTCAATCCCATCATCTTGGGGTGCATTCTCATACTGCCAAAGATAATAATTTTCTAAATGGTTTGTAATATGAATTTCCTCTATAATTTAACTAGAAGATGAACAAACCAATGGACTGTCTATTTCCTCTTTTCCTTGCAAAAGTAGACGATCCTCACCATAATATGGTTCACTGCTTAAGTTTTCTATACATGCAATTTCAGAATTATGACTTGGACCAATTCCTTCAAAGCTATTAGGATGTAGGTATGTTTCATCTTCAAGCAAAGAAGGGGTTATTGTGTATTGCAAATGATCCTTTGTATTAAGGAAACTAATATTTGTTATTTTATGCTGGGAAGAAAATTCATGAATGGCTTCTATGATCTCATCATCTAGACACTCTTCACCACCAGAAGCCTCTTCAAGGTATTTAATGAAATCTTCATAGGATTCGCAAAAATCTTCGAACAAAAAAAATGAATGATGAGATTTTCCATAAAACTAAAAGAATGTTTTGTGGAAATATTTAAGAGAGAATAAGCTACCTGGCTTCAACCCTTCATACCATGATCTTGCTTTCCCTTCTAGGGTAGCCATAAACATTTTCATCAAATAGTCCTTGAGAAAAAAAATCTGAAGCTTATGTATATGCCAATGAAATTTTATTAGATGTAGAATAGCTTCATCCTCCTTTCCATATATGAATTTAGGAAGATAAGTTTTCCAATCTATGCAAGGTATTCATAGGAGCATGCCTTCTAGCAACTGAATCTATCCTGAAGATAGTGAAGTCACCAAGAAGTTCTTCAAGCTACTGATTTTTGAATAGTGGAGTCGCCAAGTGAATGTTTTAGCCTTGATATGTATCCGACCATTGTCCACCATTAGTAATCAGATCTGATATTTGTCATTCTCATCCAGAGAAAATATGATCTTTCGTTCCCTGACAGCGACACCAAAAAATTTATCCTCCATAATGTTACAAGGCTGAGAATGAAAACCGACAGAGGTAACCTTAAACCACTTGGGGTTTGGTAGCTAGCCCTACCAAATCAGAGAGGTTTCTTTCTATGATCTTGCAGCCAAGAGATGACTGAATAGGGGTAAATATATTAGGCCAGGTTTGAGCTCTAGGGTTTTGAAAAATATAGGGTTTTTTCTAGATCAGGAGGAGAGGTCAAGGAAACTAGGTCAAAGCCAGAATATTATAGTTGCAGGGATACAAAGGGGCATGGCAGATATGTTCAATGAAACTTTAGGGTTGTCAATTATAGTGTAGGGTGGAAAAGCATAGGATCAAAATTAACATGACAAGCATGAGTTCATTTATCAGAATATGACTAACACAAACATGAAATTCCTACCAAAACAGAGCATAAGCATAAAGAATTATGTTTAAAATATTATAGGAAGATCACTTAAAAGCATAGATATGGAAATAATATGAATCAAGTATTCATAAAAGTGAATTATAATATAAAAAATATTCCAAAAAATCATACCACATGAATCCCTATATATTAGCTGCAACTGAACTTGTATTTCTGCAAAAGTCAACTGTACACAAGACTCCAAGCCTTCTACTCACTGATGTCCCACCTTGATTCTAATAAAAAATAGATACAAATAGAACAAAACCATCTTCCCCTCTCTTAGGGCTCAAATCCCTCAAGATAGGATCATTTCACACAAATTTCTCCAACAAAACCTAAGACTAGAGAGGTTAAAACAAACTCTCCTTTTAGCCTTTAACTGACCTACCCATCATAAATGAACATCAAGAGACATTTACAAGGATATTTACATTAATCTACCTCATATAAATTCAAAAAAATATGAATTACATCATGAAAATCCAAATCTGATTGAAAAAACTCAAAAAATTGACCAACAGAGAAAAGAGCAGCGCTAGCAGGGAAAAGTGCAGCGCCGCCAGGGAAACACACAATGTCATATTGCAGGGAAATTTTGACTGGATTCCTGAGCTCCAAATCCAGATCTGAAGGTACAATTGGAAATATTAGTATTTCTAGTTGTCATTAGACTCCTTAAGCAAACAAAATGACCTATTCAAGGCTGAGAAAAATGCATTTTCCCAAGGTCACTCCAAAATTGCAGCACATTTAGAGAAACACACAATGCCATCTTTGAGAGGGTATTTTGAGGCCTTCCCAGAGGATTTTTTGGCTTAAATTGGTATGCTTGGAAATCTTATGATTTATTCTACACAATGGAGTCCTTAAGCACTACAAACCCCTGCTCCAAACCCCTGAAAAACTGACTTGAAGTCAAGTTGTGAAAAAGTGTAGAAAACCTCCTGTAGCAATTGTAATTTGGGAATTTCTCTAAAATCATAACAATTGTGCATAAAATGAATGATTTTTTTTTTCCTTGGTCTATGATGGAAAACAAACTCTTTCAATTTTTTCAAATTCATCTTCCTTACTTCATAAACTAAATTTAAAGTAGAATTGTCCTTGTGTGCAATATAAACCCTAGGCAGCCCACATCTTTGAAATGTGAAGCTATGATTTATTAGACTTTTGTGGGCTCATAATTGATAATATGACCTCCCTTATGCCTCCTTTTCTCTGTAGTATTTGAATCCATGGGAAACCATAACTCACTAGGAAGGGAAATTAGGGTTTTAATGTAGGAAAACATGGGATTTTAGGCAGTTTTAGGAATGGAGGGAGATGAAGGGGTTTGAGGGTCTCTAAATTCTTGCGAAAATTTATGGGATAGGGATATATGTTAGGGAGTTTATGGAGGTGTAATTTTAGGAAATGAGTGAGGGGAAGGGGTTCAAAAGGGAAAAAAACACAGTGCTAACCTAGGAAAGTGTAGTGTAGGCTAGGGTTTGTAGGAAAAGGGTGAAAATGAGGGATAGGGATGAGGGGAAATGTAAAATATGGTATATGAAAGGTTGGGTAGGGTTAGTGAGCATAAATTTGAGGGGTTTTCTCATCAAATTTGACCAAAGACACTTACTTGAACAAAAACACAACAAACCCTAGGAGAGGGGATTCTTGAGCTTTCAAGCATGAAATAAAATGGAAGGGAGGTGTATGATGACCCACTTACTTTATTTGATGTTCTAGAACTTGCAACTGATGGGAAAACCCTTGGAGAAGATAGATTTTACTTCCTGAAGAAAAACACAACAAGGCAGAGAAAAGCGCAGCCCAACCATTGAAAATTGCAACGCAACAAGAGAATTATCCTTTCAAAGGCAAGAAACTGATATTTAGAGGGTGGAAAGCTCCTTGGTGACTGAATGATGTATCATGAAGTTGAAATGATCAAAAGATATGATTTTTTGGTCTTTTAAATGGTTTTAAATCAATTTTTCTCCTTGGTGGTGATGTTGCCCCACCTTGGCTTTTCACAATTTGATTTGATTGCTTGTGTAATGCAACTTAGAGACCTTATTACATATATTTTCATATTGAAAAAGGACCAAATGAAGTTTAGAAACCATTATTGAACATTTTTTCCTATCACAAATCCTTTCAATGCTGAATTTGATGATGACATGACCTATTTTCATGATTTTGACAATTTGACCTAATAATGACACTACATGACAAGATAAGTTGAATGATGACCAAGGTTACCAAGACAATCTTCCAAAAAGTAATGACCTGACCATGATGATGCTTATTGACCATGAAGATGAAAGGAGTAGTACTGACCTAGGTAGACTAACCAACGATCAAATGTTTATTTGAAAACCTATTGAAACTATACAAAATTTCCCAGGATCCTATCAACCATATGAAAGAGCATAATTTGATCACAGGTGACTGACATGAATGACAAACACTAACAGGTAGAATTCCCATAAATTATTGATTTTTGGCCTCTTTCAAAGAGAAAACTGGTATGGTGTTCCAAGTGTCCAATTATTCAAATATAGTTATGGAATTTTTAGAGGTATTTTTATATGTATCTTAATATCTATGAAAATTTTATTGTCTAAAAAGTCCCAAAAAGAAGTCATAAAAAAAATGTTAGGCTCACCTCTTTAAAATTGGTTTTAGGACATTTTTAAAACCCTCAATTCCTCAGGGAATATCTCTAAAATAATAGAAGATAAAAGTATAAATTTTTACCATGTTTACATAGATATCTCTCCTATATATTCTAAATATTTCATGATCTAAACCATCTCTGAAAATAAGTTATACTGAAAATGTCAAACTAATTAGTTTGAAATTGATTTCAGTAACATTCAAGAACCTTAAATTCCTTAGATCATATCTCTAAAAATATAGTGAACCAAAAAATAAAATTTATATCATAAATATTTCTTGTGTCTCCTCAAAATTTCACAATCTAAAACATCCTTAAAAATAAGTTACAACAAAAATTCCAAATTGATCTGTTTGAAACTACTTTCAGAAGCATTTAAGAACCTCAACTTCATCAGAGCATATATTTGAAAGTATAAAAAACCAAAATACAACATTTTAGATAGACATTTCTCGATATTTCTCCTCAATATGCTCAAATTTTAACATATGAAATTTCCCAGAATAAAATTTATATAAAAAATGGTAAGATGGCACATTTGAAGCAACAAAAACCTAGAATCATATGCTCTGATACCAAATGTTATGAACCTTGCACCTTATAAGTGTTAAGAAACTAATAATTACAGTATTTTTCAAGGGGGAAACCTCTTTTTATAATGAATACAATGTACATGAAAAAATTTGATGATATTAAGACCATACATCCTTAGTATATATATAGGAGAAAAAGGGTACAATTATAATAAAATTAGACCATGCAAGGTTCTAGCCTTCATGGAAATACAACAATAAAAATGAAATCTCTCAATATATAAGACTAAATTAGGGATTTTAGGGTTGATATGGGGATTATATAGGTATTAACACAATTGAATGATGAATATGAACACCCAAATCTGTAAGAAAGTGCAGAAAATATGTAACCTAAGTAGTAGCATTCGTTGCACTCCTATACTCCACCTTTGTGATGACACATCAATAGTTGACTACTTCTTACTTTAATAATATATCAGAGAAAATCCAAGGTATAGAACATAACCTAAGGTGTAACTATGATCTGTTCCATCACTGTTCCATTCTGAATTTTTGTATCCAATAAGATCTATGGAAGACCCTATTACATAGTGTAAATTAAAGCTAGTAGTCCATTTTGACATATCTTGAAATTTCTTTTCTTGCTTCCATTGTAGTTTGGTTGGCTGCTACATGTACCTAGAAACTATTCCAACTAGATAGGATATGTCAGGTTGAGAGTGAGTAAGGTACAACTTACTCCAAAGTAACTGTCAATACTTGATAGAGTGAACCAAAGGTTTGAGTATCACCATATTCTAGCTTAACCCCAAAAAGGAAGGGATTTGGAGCTATATTTCAACCTATTTTCTAAAATTTATCAATAATGTGTCCATCATACTTGGATTTGGACATGTTGATCCCTATATCAGCTTGGTTTATTTCAAGACCAAGGAATAATGCAATAGTATGATATCTGCCACAGAAAACCTATCATGAAAAACACACTTCATTACAACAATGGAGGAAGCTAAACTCCCTATAATGAGTAAGTTATTTACATATATTATTATCACTATGAGTGAAATGGTATTCCTAAATATATACAACTTACGATTTGACTTGATTCCAAGGAAACCGTATGATATAAGGTAATAAGCAATCTTTGCATACAGTGGTTGAGATGCTTACTTAATACCATATAAATATTTCATTAGTCTACACATTAATGAAGGATATTTTAGATACCCCTATGGCTGCTCCATATAGATATAATCATCAAGGTATTCATGTAAGAAAGCATTATTAACATCTACATGGCATACCTCTCACTTTCTAGTTATTGCAATAGATATAACTAATCGAATGGAGCCCATCTTAGCTATTAATGCAAAAGTATCCTCATAGTCAATGCCTTGTACCTTTGAGAAGCCTTTAGAAACCAACTGATATTTTTACTTTATATTGATCCCATTAACAACCCTATTGATCCTATAAACCCACTTACATTTAAAAAAAATTGTTCCATTACTAGCCCTCTTGATCCTATAAATCTACAAACATTTAACAAGTTTCTTATTTGGTGGAAGAGGAACCAATTCCCATGTGATCTTCTCTATATGGGAATTGTAATCCTCCCTCATTATTTTCTCCCAAAGTGGATTAGCTTCATCCTTTATGTAATTCTAAGGATCTGATACAAGCATCATATAATGGTGAATAGGTAATAGAGGATTCATGGCTTCAAAATCTTGTGGGAGGTCCACAAACTATGATTTGGTTCGTCATGGATCAACACCCACTAGTTCAATGTTTATTGTATCAATTTTGGTTTATACTCTAGATAAGAAAAATCACGATACTAATAAAAAATATCATATTATGAAATCTAACCAAAATATAATCCAAAGAATTATCTCTTATTTATGACCAAAAATGGTGGAGATGGAGAAGTAGATTTCTCCTAAGGTGGATGCAAGAGACCTTATTCAATATTGAAACTCTACTATATGAAAAGGTCATTTGTGAAAAAATATAATAATATGTATCCCTTCACCCTCTTTGGATATCCCACAAATATATAATCCTTACTCTGATGTTCCATTTCCTTCCTTTTATCAAACATGATCCTAGCCCATGCACAAGAATCAAAAATTCTGAAATGAGTAGCATACAATTTCTCCCCTATCAAGGATTCATGAGGAGTGATTCCCTTTACTAATTTATGAGGAATTATATTCTAAATACATCCTACACAATTGATGGCTTCAACCAACATTTTAGGATGAAGTACTCTAGCATACACCATACTATTTATCGTCTCTTTTAATGAGTTGTTCTTTCTCTTTGTTACCCAGCTACTTTGTTGTGGAGTGTATGGTATTGTATGTTGCAGCTCTATACCTACTTCTAAAAAAATATTTTTAATACATATATTGACATACTCTCCTCCAATATCTATATGAAGTTTCATAAACCTTTTCCTTGTTTTATTTTTAACAAACTGCTTGAAAGCCTTAAGGTTTTCAAAGAATTTATATTTAATATTCAGAAAATATGCCCATGTAAACCATCACCAATCATCATTGAATGTAAGTGAATACCCTTATTTTCTCATGGATGGGTGAGGTAAAATGTTTATTATTTATTATTTTGTTATACTTTAACAAATCAACTCCTCGGAACTCGTTAACACAACGATATAATGAGACAGTGTGCTCAAAATTTACAACTACAATTTATATGTTTTTTGGGTTTGTGCTTCTTTTTGTATTTTGAAAAATAAAGTTTATGGTACAATAAGGAAATACTTACATTAATAAAATAAATGAAAATATATACATTTGTAATATATAATTTACAACAAAGCATATAGTAAACAAAGATAAATAAAAATAGAAAATAAGATTCAAATTTTGTTAAAGTAGCGAGCTAGTAAAAATTTGGGTCTGATGGCCCTAAATTCTGTAGAGAATAGGTTGTAATAAATTATAAAAAATCAAAGAGAGGGTGATATTGTAAAATGTATAATAAAACATAGATATGACAAATAATAGAGTTATAAGAAGAATGGATGGTTTTATTAATTAATGAAAAAGTACAACAAAATCTTGAAAGGCAGACTCTGTGCAATCCTTTGACTAGTCTCAACACAAAAATACTATAATGTAAACCAATTCATTTACAACATCTCTAGAAACAAGCAAGAATAATAGCTGATTGAGATCCTTCGTGCAAGTATAAATATGGGCAACTTTTTTTTTCTGCAAAAAGGTAGTTGTCAGAATTGGTAAAAGGTAACCATATTTTCAAACATCAATAAATAGATGAGAAAAAAAAAATATACCTCAAAATTTCCTTGAAAATATTAATGGAGTCACCCTAATTTGTCTCCCCTTGGTGAAATGATATTGTTGTCACAATCAATATTAGCTTCTAACTTATAAGAGAATTAAATCAGACAGAAAAATGACAACAAATAATTCTTTAACATACCTCTCTTCACAGTTCTCTCTCTGCCTCCATAGATCCTTCCTCTTTTTAAAGGACTCCAAAACAGTTTGGGAAGTTTCTCCCATTAAAATATTGCATTTAATTTAATTTTCTAATCTAATTGATTAGAAAGTGGGATGAGGGATGTTTAAAAGGTAATAATTATTAAATTAGTTTATGATACATTTTTTTTACTCTAGTAGGTGGGACCATGCTTTCTATTGATTGAATTTAATAATTTCTTCATCTTAAATACATAAATAAAAGCTTTCGTAACTAAACACTTCTCTCCACACAACACCAATCATGGTCATAGTGATATAATATACCAAATAAAAAATCTTATCTATATATAATGTTCAACCAATCAAAATACATGTCATGTCATCAAATTGTTTTACATAAGATGTCAAAATCATATCAACACATAAAACCCTTGTGTATCCCATTTATGCTTGTTTCTTCATAGCCATAATTAGATGTATGATAAAAATGCATGAATAAAGTTTTGTATACATAATAAATAGAAATTCAATATGCATGACCACATATTCCCTTCCTCCAAACAAAATTCTTACAAAATACTCATACCATAAAAGAATCATAAATATCCACACATATATGCAACAAATATTATCCAAGTAGAAAAAAAAATATAACAACATTGTATCAAGATGATAGTAACAAAACTGAGTAGTATCTATAAGCACATCAAAACATACTCCAAGTACTACCCATAAACTATCATCTATGCCTTTGTGATGGAGCATATTTTTCCTGTTGCTCTTCTTGGTGAGGATGAGACATGATAGAGTGTGATGAGCCATGTGAGGAATCAAAAAGAGTGACCTGAGGTTTTTGTCTTTTTTCACTCACAATAGGTCGAGGAATGGATTCTTGTTTGGAATATTAACCAATGGGACCAACAAGCATAGTAGGTTTCTTGGAAACTCGTTCATTAGATAGAGAATGTTGATTGATAGGTGTGAAGGGTTGTGGTGTTGCACGGGAGAGTGGACTACACATGAAACAATGAAATATTAGTGAGAAAATTGTGCCTCAGGGGGAGGAGGAGGCAGTGAGATAATGGGCCAACCTTGAATTGAATGTAGAGGTTGTGCAGGGATGGAAGCTTCCAAACCATCATTGTCAGGGACTACAAGAGGCGTAAATTCATGCGGTGGGATAAGTATACCAATGATTGGTGCATGAGGAACATGAGGTTGTTGTGGTTGAGGTTGTGCCACAAGTTTAGGTTCAGGTTGACATAAAATATTTACCACAATATTACAAAGCAACTATCTCAATTCTTGTGAATCTACATCGAAATGGACTGTAGACTCTTGGCCTCGTGTCTCTTCTCACACCCAAATTGGTATTTATTTCCTCCCACTCTACCTCTTCCCCTGCGTCTATTCCTGTTGAAGAGTATCATACTAGAAATAAATTCACAATTTTATTTACAGGTAATGAAAGATGTGCAATATGTCATTGATAATTGAACAATATGAGTTTGGAAAGAAACAACAATAGGGGAACAATATTAAGATGAGAAAGGGGATGACGCTGGAAAGTTTTCACATTCAATTTGAAAGTTAGTTGAGGGTTAATAAGGCTCTATTTATTTTCTAAATAGACATTAAAGATAGAGGCAGGTTGAGCATGTTAGAGGTTGTATCAAACTATCAGATTTCTTGATGGATGGGATTGGCCAGAGACATGGATGGGACTGGTATTCCCTTTTCCCCTTACTTTTCAATATGTAGGGAATGTTTATATTACCAAAAAAAGTGATACCATATTGTTGTAGAGGTAAATCCCCTCTGTGGACAGAGGCGATCCCTACTAGCCCAGATCGGGTCTAGCAACAATCGTATCACGCTAAGGTGCAAGTTCCCAATTGCAATAAACCAACTTGCGATGAAGGCCTACCTCAAGTCCAATGGTGTTGTTTGTAGGGAAGATGGCGCTCCCGTTTCCTTGCTCCGGCAGATCAAAATCCTCTCGCTCACCGCGATCAGACACCTGCACATATAAGAAACACGACAAATACAAGCGTGAAACCCAATATATGAAATTATGTATCAGTCAAAGAGGACACAACTCATGATCATAATGAACAACACGAGTGGAACCATAACCAATAGTCGCTTATCATTAATTCATACAAAGGAAAATACAACCTGGCTCTGACGTTGAATCTTCCTTCGGCGGGTCATCAGCGGAATACGTCTCGGTAAAGCTTGTTGGGAATGGGGACAAGCCTCTCTCTTCGATCGTCAATCTCCTTGCTATTGATTTGGCACTATGAGGACTATCAAAGCTCTTGCAACATTCTTTGGGCTATGAAGACTCTTGGAGATTCTTGGAGACTAGCTTGCAAAGGGAAATGGAAAGCTTATATAGATGGTGGAAGAGGAGTTGGGATCCCTACAATCATGGGATTGGCCCTATCCTCAAGGAAGCTTCCATGAGAGGTGGGGAACTACTTCCTCTACATGGAAATCCGGAGCCAAACGTCCCAACCCAATTTAGAGACCAATTAAGGAGTTGGTTGGAGTCAATATTCCGCCATTTATTTTTAAAAAACACCCTTTATTAAGCCTGGCATGAGTGCAACTCTGAGGCAGAGTGCCAATTGGTGCGACCTCTTTGGAAGATTTCCCACATTGGCGTGGGTATAACACTGGCTAATCGCGCCAAGGATGAAAAGGCTATTTTTAGGGTTTTTCACAAGGAGATGTCTTCAGGGGAATGAAAGTCCATGTCTAGGGGAATTCCATGAGAGTGTTTTCAGATCATGTCACTGCTCACAGGTCACAGAATTAGCCCTCCAATGTGCGAGACGGGGAATTGCAAGGATAGTGACACATTTCTGTGTAACAGATGCCCCCTAAAGCATGAGGCCCGAAAGAGAGAGAGGAGTGAAATGCTTTACGAGAACGTGTCCAACTGAAAACACTGCCGCTGGAAAAATTACATAGAGAAGTACAACTGATATCTCAAATGCATGATATACATGTGGTATGGGCGCAGCCATCCATAATAGAGTATACAAGAATCCAAATCCAAGGCATGGATGCAGCCATCCAATAAGGATCGATAAAAGAGAATCAGGTATGGTCGTAGCCATCCAATCAGTGAGTCATGTAACCAATCATAATAATCCACAAAATCACAGCCTAGATTCCAACAGACAAAATCCAGGGTCTTGCGCTCCATCTCGACCCGAACAAAGTACAAGTTAAAGCATGCGAATAAGTGAGCTGAAGTCAAACATGCAAGAACATCGCCTGATTACTAGCCAATGATGAAAGCTGTTAACAGACGCGAGAGGTACCACCAATAATGACAATGGCCCTCAAGGTACTATAGGTACAATCTACGGCATGTGAATCAGTGAGCTGCTGTTGAACACTCGTAGAATCACTCGATCGAAGGCCAATGATGAAAACCTCACGTCGAATGCGAAGAACCTGCCATTGAGGCATGCAGGCTCCAAGGTACCAGAAGGGAGTCTCTAGATCATCTTCCTGGATAATGAGCTAAAGTCGATAGGAAGTGACCTTGATCGAAGGTGGGCCATAGTGTTTCCCACATCATCGACGCGAGACAGAGGAACATAATGTCTTTGTGAATCAAGATCAGATGAGAATTAAAGGAAGGTTGAAATTTTGCAGAGGTCAACTTCTCTTGAACATATCGGTGGCACGACAGTGGATTCGGCAGTATTTGACATCAAAATATCAGAGTTCATGATGACGAGGCAAAGAGTAGATGAGAGGTCAAAAGGGATCACCCAAACCCACGGAGGCAAGTGGAAAACAAGATGAGATGTTCCCAACCCGACACGAATGCAGACAAGTGCCATGTTCAAGAGCGACATACTGCCGACATGATAATGATGCTAGTTCCATTTTTCCCCACCATTCCTGGCGAGTACCTCTTTATTTTTACACAAGCTTGAAGAGGATACCATATGCTGGTCATATAAGTTCGTCCTTCGGATGAATCCATCCTAGTACATTTAACGAGCCCTAGGAAGGAGAAACTCGAATATCGTCATTACGACTGAATCCAATGTCATCAGGGTTTAACGAGTCTGACAAAGGAAGAACTCGGCGTCTTTTCATATTTAGAGAGTTTGAAAAGACAGCAGAAAAGTAAACTCCAACAGTCCCTTTTCGTAAATAGTTCCTCATACCAAAAAAGGTAGAAAACTATGTCTGAGAAAACCTCCTAGTTGCGATAGGCTAGGGTATTCCTTTTTCATAAGTAATCTATCCTAGCCCGAAAAAGGGGAAAATTTATACTGGGTAGATGTCATTTCGTGGCCACTTTAACGAGATCAAAATGACAAGCGACTCGACAATCTTTTCATGTTTAGGGAGTCAGAAAAGAGCTGAAATTTGACTCCTCCTGGAGGAACGAGTGGTATAAAGGGTAGCAACTAGTTCCGGTAATGACGGAACTTCTCTGAACAAATAAAGGTTAAGAGGTTGGCTAACAAGACCACTCATCACAGCGGTTCCTCAGGAACAGGTAAAACAACCAAGTGAAGGTATATGATCGGCCAAGTAGATAGTGACGATGGAGTGAGAAAACCAAGGCTCATCTGGCAGAAACAGGCTAATAAAATGAAAATCACAAGAGGTAAAATGGGGATGATTTCATTTTTACGCAATCTTGGAATCAAAAAACTCTGCTTGAAGTTGGTTTGATTTTTACACAAGCTTGAAACAAAGATAAACTATGCTTGAAACCAGTTTCATTTTTACACAAACTTGAAACGGAAATAAACTATGCTTGAAAAAGTAAGCATGCCCCCAGCATGGTGACTCAATTAGAGGTACATTCCCCCCAAGCTTCAGTCCATATGAAAGGTAGATGGAGTGAAGGTTCAAATTACGAGATCAAGAGAAAGACTCGACTGGGATTTTACGAGATCGAAACAAAGACTCGAATTGAACGGGAATGTGTTTCATTATTTTAACGAGGTTGACACACCTGTTGCATGGTTTAAGGAGCTTGACACAAGCAGACGAACCATGCTCTGACAACCTTGTTTCATTTTTTAAGGAGCTTGACACAAGACAAGGAACTCTGCTCCAAAAGACCCGGTTTCATTTTTTAAGGAGCTTGACACAAGAAAAGAATCATGCTCCGACAAAATTGTTATAATGAACAAGAAGTCATCGCCTCCAAGAGTTCAACTCCTGATGGAAGGAAAACATCTCGGAAATCAGGACCCAATGCCCCCAGCACACTATGCACGACAGCATCGTCACTGAGTATAGGGATGGGGTAGGTAGCCACATAGTTGACTTGCGGTGGGGCAGATATAACAGGTGGATAAAAACCAGGAAGGGATGATGGCAGGCCAGTTGCCACATCAGGACCAAAGAACAAAAGTTGATCAATGGTCACGATTCATCCTTCATGCGGAAAACAGACCACGCGAAAAAGGGAGGAGACAAGCGCTCCCATGGCATAGGTGTAATCGTGCCCCAAGAGCAGATTGAAATCCAAGGGGCCTGGAACAACCATCACAACCATCACATCCATATGGATGGTTTTACCTCCCAAAGTAATAGGTAACCTTGGAAGGATCCCTAGCGGTTGACTCGTTCTTTTTTTAAATGCCAACAGATTCTGCGTAACAGGCACAAGCGGAGGTGAGCCAAAATATTGCCAAGTAGTTGAGGACAAAATACTAACAGACGCGCCTTCATCTATAATGGTTCTGGGTACGACCAGATGGGAGGCCTGTACCGTGATCTCAAAATGCACATAAGACGGAAGGCGGTATCTTGCAAATCGACTCCAGTCAAAGGAAGCGACCAAACTACTCGGAGGGGCTACCATCAAACCGAGATGGTCTTCCCCTGGTGTTACGGAAGAAGAAGGAGCATCCTCCATGACCTCCATCTCGAAGGCGGGAGGAGTATCCTCCGGGACCTCCATCACGGGAGGTGGAGGAGAAACTTCTTGAGGTATAGGGACAGGAGAATATTTCTCCAAGTCTGAAGAATCTGAAGAAACCAGAAGGACATGGGGGCTGTGAGATCCACTCTCTAAGGAAAATACCTGGTGGACCGTAGATGGGGCCAGCTCAACCAATCCCACGACCAATGGTTGGTCAGGAACAGATTCCTGAATTTGAATTTCCGGGGGAGCGGGATCAACCAAGGATGACTCTTGACCAATCATTAAATCAACTGGTGGAGGACTCAAAGAAAGTTGTTTGTAACCAGCCGGAAGGCGCGGTGCAGAAGTAGTTGAGTTGTCCAAAAATCGCTTGGCTTCATCCATATATGGAAAAAGGTGAATGGCATGGTGCCCTTCACACAACTTACAGGGATTGGTAATCTTACCTTGCTTCTTAAGAGTCTTACCAGCACCAATTGAAGACGTGCCCCCAACTTGACTTCCGGAAGCCAAAGGCAACGTCGGGCGACCATTGGACCATACTTCAAGCACCTTGGGAATGCCAGGGCAGTCTCGAAGAAGATGGTCACCTTGACAAAACATGCAAGGGAACTTGAATTTCCACGGAGGGTTGGAAGGTTTATCAAGAGGGGGTGCTTTAGAAGCAACAGCTGTAGCTTTAGCCTCTCTCTTATCGGACTTCTTCTTCTTTGTCTTCTTCTTCTTCTTCTTAGCCACCTGGTTACTTGAATCCAGACTTTCACCAGGCGAAGTAGAACAGGATGATGCAGAAATAGGCGAAGAAGGGGAGAGGTCCACCTTAGAATCAACATGATGTTGTTCAGGCGGAGGAGACAGTTGAACAATAGCCGAGACATTCGGGACCACAGAGGTTGAAAACAACCAAACAGGCAACCCAACAGTTAACCCAGGAAGGGACAACGTTGCCATATAAGGAGCACCAACATTCCCAAAAGGGGGAAGATGACTAGGATTCCTATCAGAGGGGATTCCTTGGTTGGTGAACTCTGGAAAATTTGCCATCAGAAACGACCCAAAACAACACCCTAAGGAAACTAACTTTAACCAAGAATATTTCGTGGGCAGTTAATTTTTAAAACATTGAAACAAAAATCTACCGTTTCATCTTTTAAGAGTCGAGAAACAGGAAAAAGGTGACTTTATCACTTTCAGATTGGAAACAAGCATGAAAGGACAAGCGCTTGATGATCCTTTCAAAGTTAAAGAGTCAGAAAAGATCAAAATGACTACTCTGGTATTCTAGGCAAAGGGTGTACCAAATAACTGTGAACTGCAATATACACCTTGGTTTCAAAATGAAAGAGAAATCAACCAAGGACTTGACGTACATGCAGGCAATCTCCCCGAATGTTGTGTCTGGTGTATCACGGGTATAGGGTGGCAAACTCGGCTTCCTATGGATAAAGGATAACAACCTAGTGGGGTCTCCCTTATATACACGATGGTACAGGGAGCACAAGTCCGTACTAGTGTTGTCTAAAGCCAAAAGGTGAACGACAGCTACTTGTTTTAATGACGCCGGAACACGTCTCTAGCCTAGACCTCTAAATATATCGTTAATGTTTCAATGTTTCCTTAGTGTAAATTGAATAAATTTTAATGTTAATCTTCAATTATGTTTCAATTTTCAGGCCCTAGCGAGTGTCATGTCTCAAAATCTCCTATATGCAGCTATATGATAAAAGAAATCTTTCAATTCGATGAATGCTATCTAGTTAAGGGAAGAGCTTCAAACAATGATGCAACAAACAACAACACTGTAAACAAAATTTTTCCAAACTAGATGACTTTCACTATCCAAAATTAATTTCAAACATTCAACGATGCGAATAATGCAATGTAATCTATGCAAAATCCTCTTCTTCTTTTTTCGAAAACTATGCAATTGTAATCTATGCACAATTTCCTTTTCCTTTTCAAATGATAAGAATGCACTCAATGAATTTTTCAATGGAATGAGAATCTACTTAATGCATGCTTTTAATGAAAGAGAATGCACTCAAAGCAAATTTTAGTTTTCAATCATTAAACAATGTGATCTAAGTTCAATGATAAATCTCAAAAAATACTTTTCAATGCAATGTGATCTAATGCATTTTAACGAAAAGCAAACTATGAGACGAAAACTAAAAGAACATAAATCTCCTTAATGAAGGATGAATGCAAAAGAGATGTAAACAAACACTAAGAATGCAATCGTTGTTTCAAACACTTTGTCACGAAATCCCTCAAAAGGCAACAAGACATATGAGGTCAAACACAAAGGGGACTTCCAAAGCATGAGATCAAAACAAGGCATTCATTCCCTTTTACATCAAATAATCATGGAAAGAATACATTTCAAACAATGAGCAATGTAATCTATGCTCATACAGTGAAAAGACTGGAAGGGAAAGACACACTGGTGAAGGATTAAGGGAAAAAATCTCAATTTTCACACACCCTGAAATTGGCACGACTTTATCATTGAAAACTAGCGCCAACTGGCGCGACTTGCTCACTGACAACTAGTGCTAATGGAAAATTGGCGCGGGTTGCTAACTGAAAACAAGCGCCAATGCCTAAAAATGAAAAAACAAAGAATATATCCCAACCAAGACCAGACTCACCACTTCAAGCAGAATCTCCAAGACTCAAATGAACCATGTAATCTAGGCTCAAAGTGAGACAAAGTGGAATTCGAATGAAGAAGAAACCAATCACTCAAATAACACAATAAAATGATAGAAAACCACCAAACAAATGCAGAAAAGCAATCACAAATTTGATTGAATAGATAGAAACCACAAACTCCCAAGGGAGGCTCGACACACAATAGCACCTAGATGCCCTAGGGCTAGAATGTAAATTTGATAGAAACGGGAAAACAACCAAAGGATGAAGGTCACAGTCAGTCAAACAATTCTCCAGAACACTCAGGCAATCGAAAAAAGAAACCAAAACCACAGATCAAGCTTAGAAAGCTCAAAACCAAGCAAACCCTAGCACCTTTCAGCATTGGCGCAACTATCAGGCTGAAACTAGCGCCATGACAGGATTGGTGTGGGTAGTAAACTGGAAACTAGCACCAATTGGTGCGACTGTCAGGCTATTAAGTGCGCCAGTCAAGTTTACTATGTAAAAATAAAAATAAAGCAATCCAAGAAGCAGACCAGTGATGTTGAATCTCAAACCAAAAACCAGATTCACGAAAAGAGCCAGCCAAAAGAGCTAATCAAGCAAGCAAAGTCAAGAATCGACCGAAAAACAAGACAATACTCCAAGTGTTTAGTTCATAAACTAGACCGGAGATTGACTGAAGCGGCATTCATCTACTTCCGCTAATGCAGAGCAAAAGCATTTCGAAGGCTATCTGGCTAACTTTAGGCTCTTTCTGTAGTTTATAAAGCAAACAACAAGCTAACTCCCCTGTTAGCCCCCTGTAAATTTTTGACAGGCAAAGTAGGGGGCTAAATTGTTTCTGAGGCTTCAATGAATGCATCTCCTCTGGAAACACATCATCCTTGAAGTCTCCTGTGCATTTTCCCTGTGATGAAATCCCCTCTGCTGATCCCCATGATAAGGCCTCTCTGATTGCAAAAGCTGTGCTCCAAAGGACCTATTTTTATCCCTTGTACCCCTGCAAGATCCCCCTTTCACTCTGTTGTCCCTTTTTCTAAGTTTCCTTCTCACCCTTTCCCCCCCTTCTAAACTTCCTTCATTAATCCTCTACTCCTCACAAACCCCGTTTAAACCCTCCAAATACTCTTGGTGTGGTTTAATAACCCCTTCTTCCCTCTATCGTTACCCCTTTTGGCCTTTAATTTCATTAAAAATGTGCCAAAAACCATATTATCCATGTATGTGGGTCTTAGCCCCCTTTAGCTAGCCCAAAACCGTATTTCCCCCCCATGTGGCTTGGCGCTAGAACTGAGCGCTAGCACCAGGCGCCCAGGTGGAAGGTGCTTATTGCATATGATATCGGGGGCAACATCGACCGTTGATCTTCGCAGATCGGACGGTCCCCGTTAACTCCGCAAGCGGTCGTCGTTCTTCACGTTCACCTCTCCAACCACATCCACCGTTCGCTTAAACCACAGATCAACGGACAGATCTTCATTCCCGCCTGGTGGTCCCTGCACCTGCAGACACTATTCAGAAACAACCTGGTTTTCATCGCACCGCTATTGGGGGTCGGGCGGTATTTTCCCATGGCGTAGCGATTCCATTCATTGATCGACGCGTGTCAGGCGCACTATTTCAAAACCGCTACCTCATCGCGCGTTATCGTTCGAATGAGAATACGTAGCAATATCGCTGTGCACTGTTAGATCTGGGACAACCCATCCAACGGTTGTCACTCCCCGAAGCTGTGCGGAGGTTAGCACGAGGAAACCGTACCCCTGGCCCACTGTCCATCGCCCTCCGACGCGTCCTCAGCCATCGATCTCCTCCTAAGATCGGACGGTCCAGATTTGATTGCCCCCGCCAGTTGACCCCGTACCGCCACGTCGCCCTTTCCACGGCATTTTGTCGTATTCACCCGTCCCTCGTATATAATCAGTCAAAGGTTGATTTTTAAGGTTTTTTACTTGATTTTACATCTCCGTCAACCTTCGCCAGAGCATTTCTCCACCATTCCTCTGCATTTTTTAGCCATTTCTCCGTAGTCTCACTATCATCCTCGCAGTCGTCCACATCATCTGACTCCCCATGCATGGTTTTCTTAACCAGTTTTCGTATTTTTCAGGTTTACAGAGAGGAATAAAACCGCCATGATCCACAATCCCGTTATAGTGACAGAAACGCAGAAAGGATTTTTTTCATAGGCCGAAATTATGGAGAAAAGCCTAGAGAGTGTTATGACATGACTGCCATTAAAGAAACAGGGTTTAAATTCTGCAAAACCTCTTCGGCGCCATTAAAGCATAGATTCTGAAGATAGAGATTTAAATTAAGCAGCAAAGAGCTTAAGGCACGCAAATGAAGATATTTAAGCCTTATGTTCAGAGTTTTAAAGGTAAAGCATCAGATTGAAGACCCATGGATCACACAGAAGGTACAGCACGAAGAAATCAGTGTATCAAGGTTTCTACATCAGCAAAATGTTTTTCCCTAAGAAAGGACGAAGCACCCATGCGTTCTTTATTCTATGCCGTGTCCTAGAAAGATTTGCTGCCCTGAAAACAGTCCAGATACTATCAAAAGCATTTGTTTCACAGTATGGAGACCCTAGCATCGTTGTTTGACCTTTGTTTAAGTCACCAGAAGTACCACAGAGTCCGGTAGGCCAGTGTACATCAGGGTCAATATCATAGTAATTAGAAGCCTGAAGAAGATCATTCGTTCACCCAAAAGAGTGCCAGAGATAAATGCACAGAATTTATACAGAGTGGGCTTCGGCCTTCTACCTTTCCTGAGTGTTAATGCTACATTTAGTTTTTCACCTACCTTTTCTGCTCCACTGGAGCTATAAATTCATGAAGAAACTCATTGTAAAGGTTGTTGATGAGATATAAAAGAACTGCAAGCTGTTTCTTTGAGATATAGTTCTGTGTAAAGTTGTATGATAGGCTGAAGAAAGATGTATTTAGGCTGAATGTTCAAGCTGTGGGCAATGTTGTACATGACTGGTGTTGTTTTTTAATATGACAAGCACATTTCTTTGGATCCTGATCTAAAGCAGCTGGTGATGTTTTTCTATCTCTGTGTTTTATTTCATTTCATTACACTTCTTCTGGCTTTCATCAGAAATCTGGCATAGGATTTTCCCTTGTTAGGCACCCTATGTTTCTGCTCTCCTTGCCTTTATGTTTTCTACTAAATGTGTTATCTAAGGATTGATTTCAATTAATTTGACCAGTGTAGTGGTCTGATATATTGCTAGCTGATGTATGAATTAATGGAATCTGTCTTTAGATGTTCTTGTTTAGATTTAATTAAATGAGTTGAGAACACTGGGGGGTTTAGAACTCTGTCTCTGCCTCATTAGGATCTTTCCATTTCAATTAAACTTTCCAAGTTCCCTCAAGTTGCCTCTGATTATGTCCAAGTAGGTCTAGAGTTAAATGACCTCTAACCTGATCTATAGACAGAATTGGATGGTTTTCCTCTTTTCACTTTCAATCCTTAATGTTCCATGCCACAAAATAATTTTAGGATCCAATGCTTTAGATGACTAGCCCAACTGAAAGCTCGCACATTGAACAGCAAGTAAACCCTTTCCTGACTCCATTTCCCAATGGCCTTGATGTTCTCTGAGTTATCTACCTTAGCCTAAAATCCTCTCTGCTCATTGCCTTGTCTTATATTGAACCCTTCATTCCTGATTCCCAACAACCAAACTCAAACAATCAAACAAACAAACTCTGAGCCTTATAACTAGCCTAACATCTTAACATTTGAGCTTTCAAAGACATAAAACTTTGCTCACATAGAAAGATCCCTCTCTGGACCCAGGAGGGCTAGATCCTGAGGTCTGAAAGTGGTTTTAATGTTGTCTCATCTTTTGGTATTGCCAACCTTGCCAAACCATGGGAACTCCAACATCCCCAGCGGAGTCGCCAATTTTGTTGTAGAGGTAAATCCCCTCTGTGAACAGAGGCAATCCCTACTAGCCCAGATCGGGTCTAGCAACAATCGTATCATGCTAAGGTGCAAGTTCCCAATTGCAATAAACCAACTTGCGATGAAGGCCTACCTCAAGTCCAATGTTGTTGTTTGTAGGGAAGATGGCGCTCCCATTTCCTTGCTCCAACAGATCACAATCCTCTCGCTCGCCACAATCGAACACTTGCACACACAAGAAACATGACAAACACAAGCGTAAAACCCGATATATGCAATTATGTATCAGTCAGAGAGGACACAACTCATGATCATAATGAACAACACGAGTGGAACCATAACCAATAGTCACTTATCATTAATTCATACAAAGGAAAATACAACCTGGCTCTGACGTTGAATCTTCCTTCGGCGGGTTGTCAGCGGAATACGTCTCGGTAAAGCTTGTTGGGAATGGGGACAAGCCTCTCTCTTCGATCATCAATCTCCTTGCTATTGATTTGGCACTATGAGGACTATCAAATCTCTTGCAGCATTCTTTGGGCTATGAAGGCTCTTGGAGATTCTTGGAGACTAGCTTGCAAAGGGAAATGGCAAGCTTATATAGATGGTGGAAGAGGAGTTGGGATCCCTACAATCATGGGATTGGCCCTATCCTCAAGGAAGCTTCCATGAGAGGTGGGGAACTACTTCCTCTACATGGAAATCCGGAGCCAAACATCCCAACGCAATTTAGAGACCAGTTCCGGATTTGGTTGGAGTCAATCTTCCGCCATTTATTTTTAAAAAGCACCCTTTATTAAGCCTGGCGCGAGTGAAACTTTGAGACAGAGCACCAATTGGTGCACCCTCTTTGGAATATTTCCCACATTGGCGTGGCTATAACACTGGCTAGTCGTGCCAAGGATGAAAAGGCTATTTTTAGGGTTTTTCACAAGGAGATGTCTTCAGGGGAAGGAAAGTCCATGTTTAGGGGAATGCCATGAGAGTGTTTTCAGATCATGTCACTGCTCACAGGTCACGAAATAAGCCCTCCAATGTGCGGGACAGGGAATTTCAGGGACGGTGACAAATTGCTGTGTAACACATATGTAACAAAACACTGTGAAAATAGTGTTAAAAAAAATATAGATATATTTTGAATAGAGACATGATATAGTTTAGAGAATGGATGCATACAACATGAATAAATATCAACTTGAATCAAAGTATATATATCTACTATATCAACATGATCGATTATTTGAAAATACATTTAATAGAGATGGAGGAACATTAGCAATTGTGAAAATGAAACAACAATTTTTATATCTCTTTTCATGACAAGGGAGTGATAGAAAACAATGAGCATGACATCGTCATGGTTTCTTTCCCGAGGCTACGTTGCCTCAAAGGCTCCCACGAACGGAAGTTTGGATTCATTTTTAGTAGGATTATGGTTTTAACAAATATTTTTAAAAGAATACAATTAGCACATTCATTTATCATATATTTAAATGAATATAATTAACTTAATTTGTTAAGAAGTGTAGCAAGAAAGTCTCAATTTCACTTTGCCTTGGTCAAATTGAGAGAATTTTAATTTTTACATTGACAGACAACTTGGAAGCAATTAACTTGTGTAACATGGTTCTTGTCACTCAGTTAGCTCAATAAATTTGAATTAGAGGGCTTGGAGTTCAATTAAGCATGCGTGATTTCTAATTTGTAGCAATCCAGTTAATTTATTTCTAGTTGTATTCAGTTAAATTGGTTCTAACTATTGATAGAACTAGTTGGAGGGAAATTATGTAGTGGGACAGTATTCTAAATCATTGATCATCCAGTTAACTAATTAAACAACCAAAAATAGATAATGCATGCAGAGAATTCAAGTTCCCCAGTTGTGGTGGAGATTCCAAGGTAGTGTAACAAGCAATTGTAAACAAGTTTGAGTGTACAGGTGTTGCATACATCAAATGATCAATCCTTGGAAATTGAGCAATCAATTGGAGGAATATTCCTGAAAAATAGGGGCTAATCCATTAGGATATGTGCAAGGAAATAGGGACTCAAGAAGAGGAATAAATTAAATAAGTTTGTGCGAGAGCTTCTCATTGAGAAAAGAGATAGGTTATTCACTCGCAGGTTATGCTCAGAGTGGGAAAGAATTTGTAATACATTATCTATTCATCTCATTAGTGCAAAGATTCTTGAGGGTTTTTTCCCAATTGGGTTCCCCTAGAAAAATATTGTGCAAGTGTTTATTTTATTATTTCATGTTTGCAAATGTTGTTCTAAATTGTGAATTAAATTTTGTAGATCAATAGAGTAGAATTGTGTATCTTTATTTTAGATTAAACTTATTGAGAAGTTGAAATTATATCACCATAATTATACATGTTATCAGAGCTTGATTCACATTATAACAAGAATTTGAAGTTGTTCCTCAGGAGGTTCTAATTTTCCGCTTAAGTGTAGCAAGATCTCTTTAGAGCTTAAAGAAGGACCTTCAACGGGTTGAGATTAAATTATGCCTTGGAAGGCAGCTCAAATTTCATTGCATGGAAGGATAACATGGAGGTGGTGCTTGATGACAATGGATTTTTGGAATATGTCAAGACAAAAATTCTAAAACTAGGATCAATTGATGCCCATAACCTGGCCCAATAGAAGAAAGATGTAGCCAAGTTGAGGGGAATTATCTTGGAGGGAGTGCGATACCACATTGTCTCAAATATCCATGTGAAAGAAAATCCTTTTCAATGTCAAAGGCATTGACAGAGCTATTCGAGAATAACAATGACCATAAAAATTGGCCCTCAAAGACAAACTTAGAAATATCAAGATGAAAAAGAATGACACCATTCTGCAGTATCTCATCATATTTACACAAGTTCAGGATGATCTTGGAAGGGTTGGTGTGAATGTTGCAGAAGATGAACCGATCATCCTAGCTCTTCTAGGCCTTCCCAAAAGCCGTCATAGTTACTAGAAACAATAATTCCTCGGAAGGAAAAATGGGCGATTTTTATTATTTATAAGTATAATAAATGGGCGAATCCCCATGATACATAGGAAAATGGAAGGTGATTTTATCAATAATATAATATGTATATATATTTTTTTGGCGAATCTCTCACCAAATTATATTATCTTGTAAAATCATGGCAAATTTTTCACTGAATTATAAAATCTTGTAAGATCTTGGCGAATCTTTCACTAAATAATAAAGGCTTTGTAAAGGGCTAGCAAATTTCATAATGATTATTTCTTGTAGTGACTTGAAGCCTTGTTAAGCAATCCATCAAGAACCAAAAACAACGTATTCCTTATAAGTATATTCCTTATATGGAATATAAGGAATATAAAGCCAATTAGGTTTAGCATAGGTGGTAGTTAGAAATCCTACATGTGACGAAGTGATGAACTCATAATGAGTATTTCTTGTAATGGCTATGAGCCTTGTTTTCCAAGCAATCCCTCGAGGACCGAAATATGTATATTCCTCATATGAAATATAAATATTTTTATAATGTATTGGTATATAAAGATATGAGCAAGGAGTGGGAAATGAGCCACGAGAAGTCCTTAGAATATTGATAGGAAGAAGATAAGTGCAAAAATAAAAAAGGTAAAAAATGCAAAAATGGAGAAGAAATACAGGGTAAAAATGGTGAAACAACGAATTTATAATCCATGGGAGGAACACTGATTAGAGATAGTGAGGGAAGATTTTCCCTTAGCCTAGGGGTAACAAAGGAAGACATTAGAACTATCACTTATGAATGTGTAGTTAAATAAACATTAAGCTCTATACCAATCATGAGAGGGAGGAAATATGGGAAATAAATGCAAGAATGAGAATCTAAATGGAACAAAGCATTGGGATTACAATCCTTGCTCACCAAGTTTGGATACTTCCTTTGAGGCCTATTGAAAATTTAGGTTTGATCTATCTATTTATCTTGTTATCTAATTAGTTTGTAAAATAGTTTCCAAGTAGCTACGTTAGAACTTAGAGCATGGATTTTGTAAAAACAAATTCATCATCCTTCCCATCTTGAGATGGAGATGGACAAATATGAGTATTGCTTATATAATTATCCCATTTTTTGTGGTAACAAGTTTTATAGGTACAACTACAATCCCCTAATTTTAGTTCAAACAATATCCATTAGTGCGAGAAAAAATGTTTGATGTTTTCACCTTGCCCTTTTTATCCCTATCGATGTTTAATAAATCCAAGGATAAGATGGATTTATGTTAGTTTATAGTTGCATAAAATTTAAATATATAAATTGAAATAAATATGATGTCATTTCATTTTTATTTTATGGTGAAGTCTTTAAATAAATAATACGCCGATTTTTTTTTTTTCATTTATTATTATTATTGACACAACCACACATGGGGATCTCCCCCACCCTGGACTATCAAGCACCTTTCATCCATTGGCGCAAAGAATAAATATAGCATGAAAAAATTCTGGTCCTTACCCATTTTGAACTTGGAGGCCGGTTACAATTAAATAACAAACATTTAAGCTCTTCTAGTTGATTATTTATCTTTCATCAACATATCCGCTTGTTATAACACCATTTGGCTACTTTTTAAGAAACCATAAAAAATATGACCGATTGCTATGTGAATTTAACTCTCCAAAGGTCAATGATATGAATATTATTTTAGGCTATCCATACCCTTTAGATATTTAAATCTTTTAAGCTCAACATAAACCTTTGATATGTTTCATTAATCTGATCTTTTTCTCCCAATATTCCATCCCTCCACTTGACATACTTCAACGGTCTCCTTTGTGTTGTTATATAGTTAGGTGTTTGTGCTTCAACCTAGATAGCTAATTTTGTATTTGAAGGATATGTCTACTTTTCAGTTAATTTTAATTTTTCTTTTAATTTATTTCGGAATCTTCAACGACCTCCTTTATGGAGTTCTATAGCTAGGTGTTTGCGCTTCAACATAGATAACTAATTTTGTTTTTGAAGGATATGCCACCTTTTTAGATACATTTTTATTGTGCTCTTAATTTATTTCAGAATCTTAACAACACTTCCCTCTTTCCTTTCTAACAAAGAATTAATTTAATTCAGAGTATTGATTGTAGTTGGTGCTAATACCACATTAACATCAACATGGATTTAGAAGTTTCTTAGACTTGATGTTGAATTTATATCTATTGTAACGAGTATAAGGATGTAAATATTTCTCTCTTTTACCAGTTTAATCTCTTTTACTTTTGTGTACTCACAGTCATCCAAGACTCGATGAAGAGAGCTGGAAAAATTTGATACAACAAAATTCAGAAGTGTTGTTCCAGAAATATTATTTTTGCATAGTTGATCATCTTGGTCATGCATATTATTCTAGATAGACTCAAGACTTTAATAAGAAAGATGACATTATAACTTGATCCTGCTGTGTAGCTCCTTGTTTGATGCATCCTGAATTCATTGAATTTTTTATGTAGGTGAGTTAAAGTGGAACACCTTTGCAACTTAGAGCCTGGAGATTCTGAATTTTATGAACTTCTATTAAGCATTCATGTTGCAGATGGAAGGTGGGATAATGCAAGAAAAGTGAGAAGAGTTAAAAGGCATTGTATTTCAAATGACAACGAGTTGGAGTTTGGTGGAGTTAAATGACAGTGTATACAAATTCATTGTGGGAGTTAAATTAACACCTTCAATTTGAGGAATTTTATTAAAATTTGCCAATATTGGCTGAGCATATATGGAGGTGGTAGGTAATGTTTGTAAAACAAGATTTACACTGCATACCAGGAAATTTTTTTGCCTCCTTAGAGATTTGTGAATGTTAATGGTCTCACATAATGGGCATTTCCTAAGATGACCGTGGTCTATTATAAAGCCAATAGATAACACCTGTAAAACCCCTTATCACTCCTTAATGATAACAATCTATCATAACCACTAACTTCACCCCTTTCCAAAATCCCCTTAGGTATCTGATCTACAACCGACATTTCCACATCTTGTTGCTGATGATGAACAATATCATCTTCCATAACCTACTCCTCAATATGAGGTCAAAATGAAGCCATACTCAGTGTTTCTAGATTCTTCTAGAAACAATAATTCCTCGGAATGCATTCTATCAATATTAGAAAAAAAAATTCCTATTATTAGGGATGAAATCTTCTTGCCTCCTTTAGCTCTGTGAATGTTAATGGTCTCACATAATGGCCATTTCCTAGGATGATCTTGGTCCATTATAAAGCCACTAGATAAGACCTATAAAACCCCTTATCACTGCTCAATGATAAAAATCTATCATAACCACTAACTTCAACTGTTTCCAAAATACCCATAGGTATCTGATCTAGAACCGAAATTTCCACATCTTGCTGTTGATGATGAAAAATATCATCTTCCTTGACCTCCTCCACAATAGACCCAATTGACTGCATAGTATTTGAGATCGGAGAAATAGGATTTTTGACCAACACCTAAATTCAATATATCATTAAAATATTTGGATTACCCACAACCATATTAAACCAAAAATTGAAATCATGGATTCCTATAATTGTTTGAGACATCACTTTGGATAACATTCAGATAGCATTGAGATCTTATCGTTGGATAGCACTGATATAACACTGAGATCTTATCCTTGGGATAGCACTAAGATATCATTGAGATCTTATCCTCGAGATAACGCTGAGATTGTAGAAACACCATGAATTGGATAGAACCGAGATCTATGGAATCATGGTGCCAAGGCCCAAGACTTTAGAATCATCATGACTGAGATAGTCACCAAACTATGATATCAATTAACCATGGTGGCACCGAATTACACCGAGATCCTTACTGTGATATAGTACCAAGACAGTGAGGGAATGTCACTGTGGCATCACAAAAAATTTTCCTAAGTTCTCTGCTCTATTATGCATTGTAATATTAGCAATGACACCGAGATTCTGTGTACCCTTATCCGAGCCTCTTCCTGAAATGATAATCAAACTGTTGACTGTAATTTTCCATCCAAATTTCAGTGTGTGATCGTATCCTTGGGATAGCACTGATATATTCCTTGACCTCCTCCATAGTAGACCCAATTGATAGCCTAGTATTTGAGATCAGTGAAATAGGATTTTTGACCAACACCTAAGTTCAATATCTCATTAAAATATTTGGATTACCAACAACCATATTAAACCAAAAATTAAAATCATATGTTCCTATAATTGTTTGAGACATCAAATCTCTAACTGGTGATTTCATAGCTCACTACATTCAAGGCTCACTACTTCGGAAATAACAGTGCTCTCCCCATGGTAGTTAAAATGGTGTGACGATCTACAACATTAAATATTTTGTAGATAATACTGTCTCCATGACCAGCCCAAATTATTACTTGATGCAAAATTAAGGTCAGAAACATATTAGTTGCATGGGTGGAAGTCCTCTATCTCACATTTTAGGTTCTTTGGATCAACACACTTGTATCATGAAAGACATGACATATATCACCTGTCTGTTAGAATCCTCATAGGAATTTGGTTTTCTACTATGTAACGTTTCAGGGGTATCATCTCTATGACCCCCCCTCTCACCAAGTGACTAAGCATCCTGATGCTATCTTTGATGAGCCTTTTCATGGTGACTGCTAGGATCTCTTTTATAGCTCCTTTCTGGTGATGACTCTCAACATGTATCCATGGAACATACCTCTTTTTCTCTTGTTGGGTTGATTGTTGATGACTTGCAGCTGGTTATAGTGAACCTTTCCACATCTCCATCTTGGGTTGGTCCACCTATACAACTGTCAAACTCCTCTGAGTTCATCATTTGTAGTTATTTAATAGTCTATGGGGAGTCAAGACTAAAGGGATTACTTCATCAACTAGTACATCCTATCCTTTGGATGTTTCTTCCATCCTTCCCTTACTAGATGAGGTCATCATTGTTGGTACTTAATCTTGAGGTTTACAACCTAGAAATGCTTCTCCTTCCAGAATGTAGTGATGCCCAACTTTGAGCTGATATTGTTCATGTGGATGTATAGAAGTTTGATGATGATGATAACAAACCCTCTACTACACCAGCACGTGCTCAAAGAGCTTCAACAACCAATAGGCTTCACAATAATAAGCCATGTATTCAGATTCAATAGTGCTCCCAGAGTAATAGAACCAAGTAATATAACACTAGGTTTGCATTCATCATACTGCCAACTGAGCTAGTATTAGAATATCCATGGAATATTATATCCCGACAGTGAATTTCTGACCATAAGTAATAGCATCATAGAGATATCTCAACAAGCAACTATCCCCTATGTATAGATCCACACAGAGACATATGATAGGTGTTTATCAAGAGCGCGAGGGATCAACAACTTCTCCATCTCATCATATCTTTAAGTGCATTAGGGCTAGGTCTTCAGATCTTTAACTTCTACTTTCTTTATAGCCTCTAAGGTAACACGGATATGAGCCATCATAATCGGTTGTCATAAAAAAAATATTGGGCAAGAAAAGTCTTGATGGATTTTATAGTTCCCTCTGAAGCATTGCTATACATCAAATTATCCAATCCATGAGGTGACTTTCTTTGACCATCCATATCTATAAAACCATTCTTCATGAGATCTTGGCTCAATGCAATCAAGATGTCAGAGTCAAGGATTTCTTCTTGTCAAGACATAGAATTTTTCATGCACTTTCTTCATGGTACCTCTTTCACGCTGATAAGGGTTATTATAAAGAACTGATCCAAAGGGTCATGTTCTTCTTCTTCTCGGAGTTCTTCAAGCATGAAAGCTTCAAGTGTGCTACACCCCTGCAATTTGTTTTACTAGCAGATCTTTGTAGCTTATTCATAGTATAAAATCTATCCAAAGGTTACATCTGTCTTCTTCACAAATTCGTTTGTGAACAAAGCTCTATATAAATTTTCACCAATTTACTAAGGCTACAACATACTGCTACTGTACTATAATGATCTTATACATAATGTAGGACAAAAAAAATTGAATATGCTGAGAATCCATTAGAATTAATGCCATATATAACTAATAAGGTATATGTGTTGTTGTTCCATTTTCTACCATATGTCACAGGATTGCATTCTAAATCATATCATTGCTGCCAGTGGCTTTTTGCAATCCATTGTTTCTGCTAATACTATCATTAAAGAACTGATCCAAAGGGTCATGTTCTTCTTCTTCTCGGAGTTCTTCAAGCATGAAAGCTTCAAGTGTGCTACACCCCTGCAATTTGTTTTACTAGTAGATCTTTGTAGCTTATTCATAGTATAAAATCTATCCAAAGGTTACATCTGTCTTCTTCACAAATTCGTTTGTGAACAAAGCTCTATATAAATTTTCACCAATTTACTAAGGCTACAACATACTGCTACTGTACTATAATGATCTTATACATAATGTAGGACAAAAAAAATTGAATATGCTGAGAATCCATTAGAATTAATGCCATATATAACTAATAAGGTATATGTGTTGTTGTTCCATTTTCTACCATATGTCACAGGATTGCATTCTAAATCATATCATTGCTGCCAGTGGCTTTTTGCAATCCATTGTTTCTGCTAATACTATCATTTTTCAACATCCACTTCTACTAATTCTCTTACTGGCATTCTTCCTTCATCATACCACTGTTCCAATTTTGTACAATCATATCTATTGTGTACATTTATTGTCAAATTGTCACATACATGTTGTCTAAATGTCACTTACATACCAGGATTTTGGCTGCACATGTATCAAAGGATTGATTGACATATGCATTATTGTTTGATGCATAGATACCAAATTTACTTAGACCAAGAACCTATCTTTGAAAAGATATTAATTCCAAGCAAGGTTTACTGTTGATTAAGGTGAGACTATCACCCTATTCTTGTCAAGAGATAATACTAGTGTGATTGTCTCTCATTCAAGGTCAATTCTATACAATTCTTGCATCTGAGTTAATAAGAACGTGCTCAAAGAGCTTCAACAACCAATAGGCTTCACAATAATAAGCCATGTATTCAAATTCAATAGTGCTCCCAGAGTAACAGAACCAAGTAATATAGCACTAGATGTGCATTCATCATACCTCTTGTGTGTTTTGCACTTTGCTCCAGGATTTCCTCTGATCCAGTGGTACAATCAGGAAGCCCAATAAATGGTCATTCTTAAAATTGATTTTATTATTCATATGCCATATTTGCATTTTGATACACAATTTCACTATACCCTAGGAATTTTTGTATATTTTGTAAATTCTTTAGATAATAGTGCAATAACTGATTTTTCATTCTCCCTTTTTCTTTGTTTTATATATTTACTTGTGGGATAGGATGTCTAGAAGGGCTGAGATAGAGACGTGGGGAACCAAAAACACATTCCTTTTACTTTATTAAAATTGACTCTTCTTGAGTTGTCTTTTTTGAAAGAGATGAATGAATTGATTGCAAAATTGCGTTTTGCAAACCATTTCAAATATTGTTATGCCATGATTTTAATTTTATAGTTTGATTTTGAGTAAATTGGGCTCTAAAATGATCAATCCCAATCTTCAGTTCTAGAATTAATAAACATGTTTATCATGGAAGCAAATTGGCTCTAGTATTTTTGTAGTCTTAAGTAATAAGAAGCTGAGCCTTTATTTCCTTGATCCCAGAAATATAAGTGCACATTTGCGTTGAAATTACATAGCTTGTTTCTAGGACTTTTGCAGATTGTTGCTCTGAATAAATCCAAACCCTTAGCTAACAGTTAGATAAGAGAAGAAAATGTAAAATTTCAGTGAAAACTATATAGTTTGCTTGGTAATCATGCTAACATGCTTCCTCCTGGAGTATGAGGTTAAACTTCTTTTGGTGGATTGACTGCAACTTGCCTGGATTCGAAGGCACAAGGGAAGTACCTGAATACCAAAAGCTTGAAGGAATAAGGGAAGTACCTGAAAACCAAGAGCTATCTGGCAGAGTAGAATCCTGGTTCCCCCTTTGAAATATTTGGATTTATTAAGATATTGCTGAGATTCTGATGTAACACAAGAATACTTGAGAGGGAATCTCTAGCAAGTTTTACTTGAGGCACCAACTGTTTCAGATACTTGCAATAGCTTCAACAAGGTTTCACGCTGACAATTTTTGTTGCCTACTGAAAAACTAAGTATGTTAACATGCTCAAATCTTATAGATGTGTTGCCAGTCAAATCAAACCTATCTTCTTGACCTGCTATATTGCAGTGATATCAGATTTTGGAATTGGTTGTGTTGGAACCCTGCAGGGACTTTGTAAGGGTTGTTGAAACTTGAAATTGGTATCATCTCCTTGTGAAATTTATTTTCTTGCATAATGTATGGTTTGAGTAGGACATGCTGACCATTTATTTGAACTACAAAGGCTTTGTCAGGGTAATGGAAACTAGAAGTTGGAGTTGTCTGCTTGAGATATTGGTTTTTATTGCATTATGTGTTTAAATATTCATGTAGGCCCACCGCTTATTTGAATTTTGAACTATACTTTTCAGAATAGTTGATTCTTATTCAATTCCAGAATAGATGTGGTTGATCTGACATTTGAGGAAATTTTTGTGAACTTTATTGCGTCCATAATGTTTTATCTCTTTGACAAGATTATCATGCCAATGCTATCGTTGCATACATTATTTCAACTTTTTGAGTCTGTGAAGAAATGGTGAGAAACTGTGAATGAAAAGCTTAAAATGTTTTATTGTCATGAGTTATTATAGCCCCATTGCTGCTGATGTCATGGAGCTCTGAGTCTTCAGAAGGCCATGAAATATCACATGGAATATATAAATTGTTAAGAGGCTTTAGGTTTCTATGTACTTTACAAATCACTTTAGCCTTTCTTCTCCAGAGAAAGGAAGTCTTGCTATTTTAAAGTTTTTCCTTTTTTACATTCATGAGGATATTAGTGTGCTAGTATTTTTGTTTTGCGAGGATTTTGTGTCTGTAATCATTTATTTGATATCGGTGGCTCCTGCAGGTACGTGTTTACATAGCAAAGAATGTCTACCAAGAGCTTGAAGTTGCAAAAGAAGAGTACCTTCAAGCAAGCATCGGTATTAGGAAGGAAAACAAAATTCTACTTCCAAGAGTTTTGGAAGGTTTTTCTCGTGAATCATCTCTGAGTTTATCCAAGCTTGTGGATGTGGCATGCCAATCTCTACCTGAAGCACAAAGAAATGCTATAAGAAAATTTTCACAAAACAAGCCTCATAAAAGCATTGAATGGTTGCCTTACAATTTCAGCTTCCGATACATATTTTCTAGAAAATTAGCTAGATGGACCCCCCCACTTATTCCGTGATGTGAATGAGAAAAGTGATTCTTCATCTGTATATTGGGTTTTGTATTTGATCTACAAATGACCTGAATTGAGAATGTTGCAGAGTTCTTAATACTTTCCATCTACTTTGTGGAGTAAATATTGAAAATGAAAGTGGCACACGAAGTTTTACTTCTACATCAAATCTTGTACTTCAGAACAGTGGCCTTCAGGCTGTTTTCTTTAGTGTAACATAGAAAAAATATATTTTTCAAGGAAGTGTTATAAGGTCACATGCGGCATTGTTGATGCTAATTTCAAGGTGGCAGTAGGGATGTTCACCGTGTTTTCAAATCAAGGAAGGAATCATTTTTTGAAGGTTTAAAGGAAAAGAGGGAATCTTGTCATGCAGATACTTTTTATACAACAATTACTCAAAACAGGTAAATGTGCAGGGATGATGCCTATGCACTAAATTATTGCATTGTCCTCTAGAAAAAAAACATATTCAAAATGTTGAATTCAAAATAGAGGTGGGAAGCGTACTTCTAGAAATAAATGCCGCCCCTCAGCTTTGTTGAAGTGTACCTGCGTTGTTGTGGTTGAGGATTTTTGAATGTAGAAGTTGTTCTTTTTGTTAAACCAGATTCTCTTCTCTAGCACATATATTTTCACACAGTAAATGCATTTCTCCCACTTGCAGTTTAATTACGTACTAGATGTATATCATTATTTGAACACTTTATAAGTTACAAAGATTCTGAATCATAGATGTAAAGTTGTCAATAGATTGAGTAATCTGAAGATTTAAACATAAACAAGGCTCATTAAAATGATAAGTCATTTGCCTACTTTCTTTGAAGCAAAGATCTATATATCACTTGGTGTAGTAGCAAAATTTTGATCCATGAACATGGAGTGAAGATAAATGTCAAGGGACTCAAACACGAGATGATAAAAGTAGTCAGTTAGGCTTTCAATAAGTCCCTCCAAGTTGATCAATGAAATGGGGTGGAATGTAGTCCCTGTGAAAAGAGAATCTACTAGTTGAATTTTGAGGCCATTAAGAGATTTATTATAATCAAATTGTCTTATAAGACAAGAAACATGGGTAATCAGTTGAATCATTGAGACCTACAACTGGACAAACCACAGATTCAGATAGGGTTGTAGAAGACATCTTTTTCACAATGGGCATACAAGGTGCAGAGAGGAAAGATAAAAAATCTTGCATAATGCATAAATTGTCAGTGGGTATAGAGTAAGGATATGGACCTAGTAGGAAACGCGTCTGTGGTCCAAGAAGCAAACCATGGCACAGTAATCAGGGATAATCATGCCCCCCCAGAGTTAGCCATTGCATTTTACATTTTCAATGCTGTGGATTAATAGAATTTTAGAATGGGACGCTAGAGGCCTTTCAACAGCTTACAGACAAATTCAGGAGATTGATTAGAGCTTGGAATCCTTATTATAGTAGTTTATTGAATGCTTGGGCAAGGAAAATATAGATAGAACAGCACATTGAATGTGGTTATTGAGAAAAATATGGTTTGTTGGAGCAAATGCAGTAGAATGTCAGATATATGGAAGGAAAATAATCCCCTTAAAGTATGTAAGATATATCACAAACAAAAGCATGATTAGCAATAGAATTACAATGCTACAACTATTTGTGTACAATCTTGTATAATTATGTTGCAGCAATCCCAAGGAAAGAGAAAATTTGTGGGAAGAAATGTGGATGCCTTGCTGGCATCAAATATGCAAACTCCAAGATGGCCTTCTATGTAAAGCACTTTTTCAGTTGAGAGGTAACTTTATCATTTGACTCCTTTACACGTACGTCGGCATCAGATGCATAATCTTTGTATCCCCTTCAAGCAGTTTTAGGTTGGTTCTCATTGTCTTTGCATTGAAACTGGCTACCATATTCTAGGAAGAGGATTTTCCAACCTGATCCTCATGACACTGAGATAGAGGAGCACTTCATCTTCAAGGGTTCCTCTGCAATGAGATCAAAGGACAATATTATTATCTTTTGGGAGTCCTCGAACTCCCTATCCACTTTCTTCTACCTTCTAGGACTAGAGATGTTTGGCACTTTACACGAGGGAGGCCTTCAGACTTGGATCTTATGCATTTCTCCCACCGCAATGTAGATTGGACCCTATTGTGTCAATTATAGCTTATTTTTCATGTCTCCAATAGCTAGGGGTACTAGTTTATAGGCATATGTCAACCATCAGAGTTGTGATACCTTGGGAGGTCATCTACACTTGACCAGCTTAACCCTTGTGAAAATGTTGCCTTGGATCATAGGATAGCTTATACTGCACCAACATCAAAGACACCTCCCCATATCTTGGGCACAAGGTGCAACATCTTGACAATGAGATATCTTAGACCAGTTCTCACTATTCTAGTTTCTTTGGCTAGAGGTTTCTCATGAGTTTCTTCCATATGACTTCGAAGGATAGAAGAGATTTCATCAAGAGAGGTGGATTACCCCCTACAAAAGACATCCCCTTGATAATGTTGTTGATTTGTTTCTCCTTTCCATGATTTTATGTTGTAGACTAGGTATTTTACAAAATAGGGTAGTTTTGCTTATGTCATGTTTTTCTAGGAGAAACCTCTACGCTTCTCTTTGTATCTCACATCTTTGTTCCTAAAGTGCCATTGACCCATTCATGGTTATTTTTTGAACATTACTAAAATCATCTCATATTTTCTTATTTGGGAGGTTTCAATTGTATAGATTAGGGATGAGATTCTAGGTGCAAAATCTTGGTTAGTGAAAATGTTTCAAACAACTCTAAAAGATTTAAGATATCCAATATAGAAGAAATGACTTGAGAATTTGATCAAAAGATATCTTCAGAACTTAAGATGATGGACATATTTAAGTGCTCTTACTACACGTGTGAGAATGCAAACATGTTAGTTTATGAACCCAAAACCTTGACATTTAATTGCTAATATAAAACTTAGTGAATAAACACACAACTATGTTCCTAACAAAATAAGCGTAATTACACAACCAATATCAATCACATATGACATAGATTTTTGCTTAATCACAGTTCCTCTTTAATAAATTAATCTGAACCTACTTGGGCTCCTGTCCTAGGATAATGGCCCAACTAAGGAATTACATATACAACAATAAACCTAGAGTTATCCACTTGATCAAGCCCTTCCTCAATTGATCTAGATCTATCTCCCTCACTGCTCCTTGCACCTTCCTCTGGCCCAACACACTAGAGTATCACACTCCTCCTCCTAAAGCTAGTGTCGTTGTATAGTGTGTCTTCTCCCTCTCCCTAGTTTGTTTCTATAACTTTAAATTGAGCTAAAACCCTAACCTTAACCCTAATCTCAAAGTGATTGACGGACGAGATTAGATCTCGCCTCACTTGAGATCAACGGTTAAGATTAAAACTTACTAAAGTAAATTAATTTACTTTTCCTAAGTTTCATTTAGGTCAGTAAGCCAACAAACTAATATAAATTTTTTTCTAAGTTAAACTCGGGCTAAGTTACATCAGCAACTTCCTCACACTAGATCAAGTGTTCTATGGAGACTCTGGATGACTTTTGCACTCCTAGACACAAGGCTTGTGCAAGTACCTGCCCAAACTACAAAAATCAATAGTTTTGAATTATAAAAAATCCCTCTGCTAAACCATAATATGTTAGAAACCCATCATTGAAGCACATGCAATACTTTCTATGAATAATCAGTTGTTCTATGAAATCCAAGAATGAATAACATGTTGGTGAAAAGGGATAGCAGGCTAATAATTTATTAACAATTTAAATGATATTCTTGTTGAGAGTTCTTCAGAATTTGATGTTAAGTCGTTCTTTTCATAAGATCTTCCAAAGGGAACAATTAATTTGATGTTTTCTAGGGGGATGTCTCAAGACTATTGACACCCAAAATCCATGCTGAACCTTCAATACTCTGCTCCTTTCAGTTGATACCAAAATTAAGTAATGCATTGTCAAGAGTGAACTGTACCCATCAATTTTCCAAAACAATGTACCCCATGTAGGAAGAATTATTCCTAAGGTAAGGATCTTCGATATCTTTTCCATTCAATGAAAAATTTCCATCCTCACTATTAGCCTTCATAACATCTTCAAGTTCTACAGGCAATCTCCTATAACCTTCTTCATAAATTTGACATATTTTGGAAAACATTATTTCCTATATTTTTGGTTATAAAATTCACATAAACCTGGATATTTTGGAAAATATTCTTCATGATTTTTTTCGTTATTAAATTCACATAAACCTGGATATTTATTACTCTACCTCTCTTTAGGGAAATCTGTCATTTTTGGTGTTGCTCCCAAAATACCAAGAAAGTGGCTCTAGGACCAGTGATATGATATGAGCCTAGTCTATAATCTAAACTGTGACTGAAAATCTAATCAATTAGGGCTACAATACCACTATTATGAGCCGACCAAGAATTATACTATCATAACTGATATCTAAAAAGAAATTTTTGTAATTTAAAATCCAGAACTGTATCTGAAGACTAGAAAGCTACAACAATCCAGAATATGAAAAATAAAAAGGTAACAACTGCTGCAAGATATTTAACATTTGAAAGAGTATTAATAACAAAGAGATGAACGACAGTAAGAGCAACGGAATACCAGATATTTCAGCTAGAATTGAACACAGACTTTGTAGAGCATAGGTAAATCATGGAAGGAGATAGCTTGTAACTGGACGTCATATAACCAGAAAATAAGTACGTTGAATAAAAACTATCATGTGAAGGCATGGACACCAAGGAAAAATCTGCAGCAGTATGGATGCTATGCTCCTATTACTCCAGCTTTGATCAGTCTAGAAAAACATCAACAAAATAAGTTCCATAAAATTCTTACAAAGCAATTTTCCACAGGCTGTGACACACAATAAAAAAAAAATTCCCAGAAGCTTTCCTCCTAATAGATTCATGGAATTTTCGTGCAGAGCTCATCGTCATGTTCGTACCTCGGGTCAAAATCCAAAGCTAAGGTGTTGTACCAGGAAATATAGATAGCATATATTTATTGCTTTCTCTAAGCAACTCAAAACGGAAAGGGCCCTTGATTCCATTGACACATTCCACCAACCCATTTCAAAGTGTATACCAATTTTATATATCTGTCGTGCAACCGATTCTCTCAGTGAATCTATCTTATTTATCAGAATAGACCCAATAACATTGAGGTAGTCTTTCATTCTCGAAGTAACATAATATGAAAAGCTGAGCATAGAACTGCTCCTCATTTTTCTGATCTCAATCTCTATTAATGGGCCGCAAATCGATCACCGCCTACAATATCATTACATGTCATAAAATTTTTCAAGTAGAATCCATGGCCCTTTAACGACCTAGACGATAAATGATAAAAAATAAACTGGCTAGACCAGTAAGGCCGAAAAATGATAAATTGGATTTTGAAAACCCTAATACAGAGAGCCCAATTTATCCAAACCAGTTTATCTACCTTGTTCTACCCTGAAATGCAGCACAAACTAATCCTAGAAGAAAAAACTGCCAACCCTTGCACTCTGAAATACAGGGTGAATTCAAGGTTGGGCTTGATTTTCAAGAAATTGAGAGGGCGAAACCAGTCCAACATAACCAGTCCCATTTCTAGAAATTGGGCGATCTGAATAAAATTTTCCAAACAAACTAGGCGAATCAGGCTAGAAAGGTTTATCTGCCCTATATTTTTATAGGCTAAAATATAATAATAATTTATTTATTAAATATTTTTTGGGCTAATTATTTTAACTATTGAAAATTGGTGTAATTTAAAAAATTCACCCCTTAAAAATAGGAAATCCCTTAAATTTCTCCCATGGGCTAAGATTCACCCCTAAAAATTTCCCTGTTTGACGATGGCGATCAAAGGCTTGAGTTGGTAGCATAACTCTATAGTTACGATTTTTGCCATGGTTATTATGATTTGTTCACATGATGGCACAGTTTCGACGCGATTTACAGGCTACGGTTAGGGCTGTACATTGTTTATTTGTGTTTATACAAAGTTCGATAATGGGTTTTTACATAGTTTGTTTTTAGCACTAGGATTTAACACCATGGTGCGCTAGGGATTTAGGTTTAAGGTGTTATTTATTTAGGTCTAGGTTTTAGTGCTATGTATTAGATGTTTAAGACTTTAGGAATAAGACTTAAGTCCTTTACATAGATTTTTCACCATATCCATTTGACCCTTACAAATAATTTTGTCACTAATGACATAATTTTTTACCACATTTTCACCATGAAGACAAACTGGACCATGATCATCTTGAGGACTTCCTCCTCGGACAACACTAGAAAAATTAATGATACTATAGGATGAATCAAACATCAAACAAACTAGAGTTGACTAGACCTCTTCGCACTGAACAAAATCCTCCTATATCAATCCTCTCCACTCGAAAGCTTTTGGACCACAAAAGTTGATTTAAGCAGACATCAGGTGAGGGTACAACTCCCTCATTTTTCCGATCTCTATCCATCTCGCCTTGCTCGGATTCATGCCCTTGAGTCCTACTCAAAGATATTAAACATCTCCTCACCTAGAAGTATGAACTCTCCTATCCAAGATGGTATCTTCTTGCAACTTGTTCATATATTTAGGTGCTAAATCATCAATAGTAGGAATTTGTGTATCTTCCTAGGGATTAATGATCATCGGAGATGCATAAAACTTTAGATTTTCTACATTAACAACTGAATAAATACGCATGTAAGGCGGTAAATCTAATCAGAATATATTATTTCCAATTTTCTCAACAATCTTGAAAGGACCATACCTGATAGATTTCAGTTTCTTACCTTATCTTTTCAACTTGTCTTTGCTAATATACAACCATACCTGATCGCCGACCTGAAATTGATGATCGAATTGATGTTTGTCGTGGCGCAATTTATATTTAGCCTGACTCGATGCTTGTCGTGGCACAGTTACAGAATAATGTAAGGCTTTATTGTAAGCATGCTGCACATAAGGTAAAGATTCATCCCACATTGATGTTTATTGCAGTAATCTCAAAGAATATGTATCACGGTCTTGTTGACCATTTATGTCTGTCCTTCAACAAAATCCATGGAAATATTGTCCCATGGTCACAAAGGAACTAGAAGTGGCATGTGTAAACCAATATTTTGATTGCTTGGCTTGCTTGTCGAACACATCACACATCCTTTAATGTACTTCACAATTGTTTCATACATGTGAGGCCAGTAACAATACCTTTGAATTTGCACCATAATCTTGCTTACACCAAAATGTCCTGCAATTCGAGAAGAATGAGCTTCCCGAATAACCTACGCCTTTTTTGTGTGTGGTATGCACAACTTACCCAGATGATATAACAACCTGTCATGAATATGATGATTTACTTCTTCTATATGAATATCATGAGTTAGTGATTCATTAATATATTTGATATCAACATCAATACTATACTGGTCTACATAAATTTCAAGTTTGAATGAACTATTTTGTACTTCTACTGAAGCATTAAAAGATGGTCTAGACATCATATCGACTACATTGTTTGTTACACCTTTCTTGTCCTTAATTAATAAGTGAATTTTCTGAAGAAATCCCATCTATCTATAGTGGCGAGATTGTTGCAACTTAGTCTGCGAATGAAGGTATTGAAGCAGCCGATGATCTGTGTGAATCACTGTTTCCTTAACCATTGCATAACCACTAGCATATGTTTCAATTTTAAATGGTTGTTGAAAATTTAATAAAGATAAGATTGGTGCTGTGAAAATTTTCTTCTTAAATGAATCAAAAACTTTAAATTCGACACACAGTACCCATATCCCATTTTGCTTAGGAACTAAAATTATAGGTGAACCACACGGAGATTAACTGGGTCACATGGAGTCTTTTCCAACCTTCCCTTGGATTTGTTGCTTTATTTATTCCTTCTCTATAACTGACTTGTAATACATTCCAATATTAGGAAGAGGGGCAACAAACATCAACTATTTCTCATGTTGTATTTCCCGGTTATGTATGAAGTAGATGTTTTGGTTCTTTAAATGGAATTTGAAATGCATATACCACTTTAACCAAACTATCTTTAAACTGATATTCACAACTTGGAAAAGCATCATTAAGATCCTTATGTTGTTCTTTTACAAACATGAGTATATATCTCTTACTTGAACTTAATAAGCGCTCCATCTGATTAGCATTAACTAAATCCAAGAGATTTTTGATTTTATGTGCCCAAACGATGTATTCAATCCCATCTTTCTTAGGATGATACTTACAATCTTTCCTATGAAATAATGCATCACGATCATAGAGATAAGGACTCCCTAGCACTATTCCACATATGTATAACACTATCACATATAAATTCATTTCATCAATGTAATTAGCTGTGATGGAAAAATTTAAACAACATTGCTTTGTGACATTAATCTGAGTCTATTCCTTTAGCCTAATGGGTATGGTCTTGGATGATTTTGTGTCTCCAAACCCATTTTATTAAATAATGATTCAAATATTAAATTTACCTATGACCTAGTGTCAAACAATATATCTATTTTCATGTGATTATAAGTTACCCTTATGTGAAATAACTCATCTCTTTTACCTTCATCCAAATGATTAATGTTTGAAGAAGAAGCAAAAGTACTTGAACTTGAACTAGCATCATAATTGTTACCTGTCATAACCATTGCGGTTATTTTCCCTTCATAACTTGAATCAGAGCATAGATCTTGTTGGATTGCTATCGTAGCATTATTTTCACCTTTCTTCTTCTGGAACTTCTTTGGATTGAGTTCTAGGTGAAGTTTCCAACATCTAGCTTCATCATGCCAAATACTTTGGCAGTGAGTATAGGTAGGTCTTTCACCTTCCTTTTGAGTTGTAGTTGTCTTCTTTCCCTTCAAACCACCCTTCTTCTTGCTGCCTTTGGACTCCAACTATTTGGATGTATCTTCGGTGAAAAATTGAATGGTCTGCCACTTGATTCGATATGTATGGCTTGAACACATACTTCATCAAAGTCATTAGGATTGAACATCAATAATATATGATGTAAATATGAATGTAAACTGATAATGTAATTTAATAAAGTTTCTCGTGTATCCAAAGGAATACCAAGTGCCAACGCTTTCTTCCTAAACTCTAGAGTTAACTCTTGAACATTCTGTCCCTTACCTAATCGCAAACGCTACGAATCAATAACAGTTTGTTGTGTGTATCCCAACAGATATAATTTTTTCTTTAAAGCTTTCAAAAACTTAGACCATGAAGATATGACTCTACCTTTACGCTTTAATTATATATGTGTTTTAATATCCCACTAGATTAAAGCAGCTCCCCCCATCCTAAGAGTAGCTAACTGGATATTTTTCTTATCATCAGAAATGTTTTGAATCCTACAATACACTTCTAACTACTTTATCCAATTATCTAGTTTCTTTGGGTTCATTTCGCCATCATAAACAAGTAACTCAAACTCCACATCAAGTTTCAAAAGATATTTTTGAGGTTTTTTATCTATTTCAGATTCCAAACTAGAAGAAGAAGAAGAAGAACAAGAAGAAGAAGAAGAAGAAGAAGATGATGATGATGGAGATGATGGAGGAGAAGGAGGTTTATCTGATTTTCCATTTCCCTTGTCCTTCTTCGATGCATTTGAAGAAGAAGTTGCATCTCTCGCCTTCTTATCTTTATAGTTTTCCCAACATTTGTTGCATGTTCAAATACATTTTATGAAATTGATTCTCGTCCATGTGCTTCACTTCAGGCGTTTCACCGATTTTAACGTTTTCAGTCCCTGTCATCGTCGATTGATGAACGAATTTCCGCTTTCCAATTTCTGGATCGAAATCCTCAAGAGTTTCTTCTCCACGTTGCAATCCAAAAATGGTTAACATCTAATGGAAAAAATACTACAAAAGTACAACCCGCTCTGATACCAAAATATATGATATGAATGTCATCGATTATGTGCTGAGGTAGTTTTGATTAGTTTTCCATTAAGTGAATTGATCGTTAACTGATGAATGCTTAATGTGGAAGGCTGAAGGAAATCATTTACAACTTAAACCAGTAACAAATTAAGAATGAAAACAAAACAAATAATAGAGAGAATAAACAACAAACATTGATTACAGAGTTCGTCCCTGGTGGACTACGTCTCCGGGACCGCTTTATTAGGATTAATCCAAGGAAGTCTTTACAAAGAAAAAAATTAGTTTGACTATTCTCATAGGAACATCTGGTCACTGAAAATAGGAAGCTCTCTCTCCTAGCTTTCCAATTCCTGTCTCTGCACTCTATTCCACCTTTGGACGGTCGAGCATTGCTGACAAAAAAAGCTGCCTCCAACCCTCTGAATCTAAACTCAAATAACTCATGTCTGTCCATTAAGGAAAATGTCATGGTTTTATAATGTTTGTCTCAAACCACTAAAAGCCAAATCAGGCATAAGGTTGATCAAATCATGGAAAAAGGGTTCAGTCTTGTCATGTAATGACACCTAGAAGATTAGGGATAAGGTGTTAATTACAACCTTAGTGCAAATTAATTTGAAAAACTCAAAAATAATTTGGATAAGGATTTAACCCCAAAGGTCAACATAACTACATGGAGGAGAAACGATCAGCATGTGAATAGGTGGGAATTTGACTGCAGGTAGTTATCTCTGTGGTTTGATTCGACGGTCACGATCAACATTATCTACATGAATTATCCCTTAACCGCCTTAACATTCACATGAAAATATCCAATGGTGGTGATCAAAGGCTTGAGTTGGCGACATAACTCCGCAGTTACAGTTTCTGCCACAGTTATTCTACTTTGTTCACATGCTGGCACGGTTCCGAAGCAGTTTACAGGCCACGGTTATGACTATACATTGTTTATTTATTTATTTTAATAGATCATTGTGAAGAAGAGAGAGTTGTTGATATGATATGTATGTTTGATGATGTGTTTTATACCGATGAATTGCCTCAGTTTGATCAGTACGATGATGATTATGTTCTCCAAGAAGAAGCCGATCTTGTAGACAAATCAGTAGTTGATTTTTCGAAGGATGTTCATTTTCAGCAGCTCGAGTACAGTGATCAATCGATACATATCAGCTATGACAATGATGAGGAAAGTGCATCAAATTTTGAAGTAACTGAAGGATCTTTGCCTTTTTGTTTTGATTCATTTCAGTTCATTAGAGATAACTTCCATGCAATCAGAAATCAAAAGTCAACAAGTCTTGATCTGGATCGTCTTGAGGGCAATGAAAACTTCTCATATTCAGACTTGCAGCCCCCGAAAGTCATTGATTGTCAAGTTGCAGCTAAAGACTTGGAAACGGGCACACATTATTTAATGATTCAAGATGACTCTATACCATTCTGTTTTGAATCATTTCATTTTTTGAAGAACAAATTGCATAGTAAATCTTCAAATGAGCAGCCTGAAAGAAATCAGCAATCTCTCAGTGTTAATGTTGAGGATGAGACAGATAACGAAATTCTTCAGCAGCCTGTAGCATCAAATTTGCAGCCACCAAATGAAATTGAAGGTCAGATTACAGATGAAGTCGTGGAAGATGAAATACATGATTTGATGATGCAGGAAGATTCTATACCCATTTGTTTCGAAGCATTTCAGTTCATAAAGCAGAATATTCGTAATCTCTCTAAAGAAAAAAATGAACAGCTAGAAGGAGGTCATATAGTTTCAATGGATACATCGCAGCATTCTTCTCAAGTTTTTTTGGATCCTATTGCTCGAATATTGGATGATGTTTGCTGTAAAAATTCTTCTCCGTTGGTTAACCATGTGTCAGAAGAGAATGTTGATAATGATCTTATTTGGCAGCCTACTTTATTGTTTTGTTCATCTCATGTTTCATCACGAAGTCCATATCAAAGTTTGCGGTCATATGAGGAGATTGACAAAGAGGACTTGTGTTCTGCTTCGCATCAGCAATAGAGTTTGGTTATTCACGAATTTCAGGATCCTTTCGACAGTTTGCTGCAATCACCAAAGAAAGACAGCACAGAGGTGAGGAAAATCTTAATGTCCAGCTATGAAGATTACCAGGATCAGAGCAGTGATGTGTTAATGGAAATCAATAGCTATGTTTATGAAGATCCTTTTGCAGTATTCTTGAAGTCATCCAGTCAGTTCATGCTTTGCAAATTTATCAGCGGTCAACTTGTTTACAAGTTTTCACGGGAGTTGCCTTTCTTGTTGTTCACAAGCGAGCACTTGTGGAGAAATCAAACGGCAGCCAGGATGCTTACATGGTTGCATTGGTTGTTCCATTACACTTGATCAGGTGGTGAAAAGAACAATTAGAGTAGATAAATAAGCTCAATTCAGAGCATCTTTCCAGTTTATAAATTGTTTTAGGTCAGTTGGGTTTTATTATGGTCTTTCAGTCTTAGTCAAAGTCGGTTTGCGTAATGTCAGTTTTCATGTTTTGACTCCATAGCCCAATGGATGAAGGCACTGTCTGCTCTTCCAAAGATCTGCTGTTCTTGGCACCTCCATGGAGCTGGAGCTACCATCCCCATTGGAGCCAATGTTAGAGTCGGTCTGGACAGCCCTCCGTCAGAGATCATTTCGCTTTTTGCATATCATTTTTAGGTGTCTCGCTCACTTCACTTCGTTGCATTTCGCTAGGGGCATGCCATTGACTGATGAGAGGGTTTGGTCTTCTTGTATTCCCTCATGCTTGTACCTGCTGGGCTAATTAAAACTCCTCAAAAGTCATCGAAGTTCAGGTCATGTTATTCATGGTCATAAATGATTATTTTCATCAACAAGAGTCTGTTTAGTTTTAGAGTCTAGGGTTCAGTCTTTTGATGTATTTAATAAATGCCCGCAGGCCGTGAGGATGGTTTTGAAAAGGTTCTTAGTTCAAATTTTCATCATCAAACACATTTGGGGACATTTCTAGTTCAAAACTCTGTTTTGAACAAGAAACTGTCAAATTCATTCTTTGTAACAATCATGTATTTTTCTACCATAAAAATTTTTCAATGCAGCCTCTGGTCTTTGCCGAAGTCCAAATGCCAACATCCCTGTGAAAATCAACAAATTTCATTAGTCCAAACTCAGAAAATCAATGAAAAAGCCAAAGGACAGAGTTTCCTTAAATGATAAAGTGCCAAAATTGCAAAACATTACAAAGTGGGTTGTGGAGGAAATAAAAATAAAATCCAACTCTTGTGTGATTTTTTCAACTATAAATACATTTACACAGCAAGTTATTTTCAAAGTTTTAAGCAAAATCGAATTGGAGTGTTTGAAGAAGCTAATCTTGTTTTGAAGCTGTGAAGCCCAGCAGTCGCGTGCAGCGCATACAAGCATGGCAGCGCCCAGGCATCAATTGCTGTATTTTTACACGATCGCAACATACAATGGCTAAACCTAAGGCGACTTCTGCTCCTGTTAATTTGTGTAAATATTCTACCTTTAAATGGTTAAAGTTATTCACGCCTGCTCATTGATTCATGGATATGCTATGGTGTTTCAAATGTGGAGAAAACAAGTGTTTGTTATGGTGAAATGTAAACCCTATATTCATTTCAAAATTCGCTCCATAGGGTTTTGAAAAGAAGTGCTGGTGATATTATTGGGGTTTCAAATCTTATGTTATTGACATATATGCTCTCGCCATCTACTGTCATTGGTGTCACTGCTTATTATTTACCATAGCCTTAGGCTCTCTCTCTCCTATCCCATCATTGCTGTCACTATGATTACCATATCATTGTCTCACTGCTTATCATTTATGTTATAGCACAGTCCCATATTCACTATCCTACATCCCTCCATTAACAAAGCCTAATTGTCAAACACTGCAAGGGCTATTTCTTTGTCCTTGATTTCACTTGCCTCATATATATGTTGCCATTTCATTTTCACTTTTGTTCCTAATAATTATTTCTCCCATTCTACGCATTCCTATTCGCCAATAAATCCCCATGTGAGTAAAGCGATGCATTTTCCATTCAAACTCACTTAATGATGTTTTATCATTAGTAGTTTTCTATATCACGTGATACATATGTGACATTTGGGTTAGAACATGTTGAACTATTGTTTCTGTGCCACTGTATCAGCATATATTTTTCAAACATCTTGATTTCAGCATCATGTCAGAGACGAATTCAGTTTATGAGCATGGGTATGACAGTGATTCCACAGAAGAGGTTAATGTGCCATGGAGGTCTCACAAAAGTGGCAAAAGTGGTAGATATGTCAGGGAGGAGCCTACTTCTTTGGCTCAATTGCAGGCTTGCCCGCTTGCAATGGATTGTTTTCAGCATTAGTCATGTTTCCAGTACTATGAGATGATTTCCCAAATTCAGCATCATCATGAGCTATTCTTTAGTTGTTCATTTACTTGATGAGTATGGCGCCTTCTTGGGGTAAGCATTACGTCACGGAACCATTGTAGAACTGGCAAGGATGCTAAAAATAAAGAATGGAACAAGCAGCAGTAATCTGTTGAACCCACATATGTCGAGACTTCAGATATATGACGGTGGCTTGATATTTATTCGATTTAGAAGAAGTATACATTGATGAGATTGATCATTCGATATTTCAGTTGCGAGGGCAGATTCTCGCGCCTCTATGCGTACCATATCCGTTTGTTGATGCATTTCACGAGGGTACGTATGATGAGAATTCCATACTTCATGTACCGTAACATAGAGCGGATGACATTTCTTGTACAAAAGAAGACCCCAGCACAGCAGCATAACAGTATATATCATTACGCGCTGATCAAAATCATGGTGGTACATTAGCTAGCACAGCAGGGCATCGCATGGGATGAGTTCATCTCGTGACGCTATGACATATGACCATACCTCTGGTGGTTCGGCCATGCTGTAGTGGCGACCATGCAGCAAAAGGTACTATTGTACTATCATTTATACAAGCAGATGCGGTCACCACCAATTATTGTTTGCTCTTATACTTGGTGCATAATGAATACTTTACTTGATCAGTCTAGGTTTAAGCATGAATGTACTTATGATTTCGCAATTCTGATGTATCTTGTCGAATCTGATGTTGATGGTTGATGGTGGACAGCGATCAGACATAAGAAGGCTGAAATATTTCACCTGGTGACTCCAATTCAAAGTCTAGAGGACTGACTCTTTCTCTGAGAAAATGGAAGGATCTTACACAAAGTTCAGGTATCTAAAGTGGAATGGTATTCAGGATCTAATCTGCTTTCTTGTAAATTACTTCTTTGCTGGTCTTGAAGCTGTCCTGAAAGTTTTTCAAAATTTGTTGTATGATAAAGGTGATCAAAATCTTCACTCGACCCATTCAAAAAGTGTAAATGCTGAGTTTCCCTTTGATCCTAGTCTCCTTACTTTTCCCACATCTTATGATGACTCTCTTCAGAGTGATGAGCCTAAAGAAAATCAAGCTGATCCCGTAGCTCTTGTATATACTCCTACACCATTTGTAGTCCCAGATAGGTATAAACCTCTTGTTTTACCTTCTGTTCTTCATGCTTTCCCTACAAATTATGACCTATATCTACCAAGATTTGACGGTGAATGTAACAATGTCAACGCTGAGCAACATGTGCAGAATGTTGAGACTTTTCTAGTACGAATTTGATGAAAAGGATGTTAATGCTCGGTTTTTGCTCTTTCTTTATAAAGGCAAGTAAGAAGTTGGTTCAAAAACACAATCCCAGAGCATGGGATTACAAGCGATTCGTCAGTTTTCATGTGAATGGATGATTAGGCAGAACAACCTAACCGATTTGAACAAAGTATGCAATTACGACGATCAGAGGAGCAGTCTATGATTTCTGTGATTTAATGTAGAAAGTATGTTTTGATACTGGTGATAAAATGTCTCCTAGAATACGCTCTCTTGCACTATAAAGGTACAACTGATCTGATAAGGTTCAAGCTGAGAAAAATGTTGCAACACTTACGAGATCTTGAGCGATTAAAATTAAATATGAGGAAACTCATTGCTGATCTTGAAACAGGTTGAAGGAAGAAGAAAAGAAGAATGTTTCAGAGCAGCTGACACCTTCAGAGGAAAAGCTTGATCTTTTCGTAAACACAGTAGAAGAGATGGTGCGGAAAATGACTGCAAAAAATGAAAATGACATTCAAGAACAAGCGGCTGACCCAAAACATTTTGTTTCTTATCCCAGTTGTCCTAGTGATTGTTTTATAGATCATTGTGAAGAAGAGAGAGCTGTTGATATGATATGTATGTTTGATGATGTGTTTTATACCGATGAATTGCCTCAGTTTGATCAGTATGATGATGATTATGTTCTCCAAACAGAAGCTAATCTTGCAGACAAATCAGCAGCTAGTTTGTGCAAGGAGGAAGTTCACTTTCAGCAGCTCGAGTACAATGATCAATTGATGCATATTAGCTATGACAATGATGAGGAAAGTGCATCAAATTTTGAAGTAAGTGAAGGATCTTTGCCTTTTTGTTTGATTCATTTAGTTCATTAGAAATAACTTTATGCAATCAGAAATCAACGTCAACAAGTCTTCAGTCTGGATGATCTTGAGAACGTGAAAACTTCTCATATTGACTTGCTTATTTAAGTCGGTGATTGTCAAGTCAGGTGAAAGACTTAGAAGCACGCTTTATGATTTAATGATTTAAATATGACTCTATAAATACATTTTGAATCATTTCGATTTTGAAGAACAAGTACTGGTAAATCTTCAAATGAGCGACTTTAGCAAAGAAATCAACAATCTCCTGAAGGTGTTAATGTTGAGGATGAAACCGTGGGAATGTAGGAAATTCTTAAACGGCACAACATGGTTACGACTAAATGAAATTAAGTCGATTCGAATGAAGTATGGAAGATGAAATACATGATTTGATGATGCAGGAAGATTCTATACCCTTTTGTTTCGAAGCATTTCAGTTCATAAAGCAGAATCTTCGTAATCTCTCTAAAGCAAAAAATGAACAGCTAGAAGGAGGTCATATAGTTTCAATGGATACATCGCAGTAGTCTTCTCAAGTTTTTGTTGATCCTATTGCTCGAATATTGGATGATGTTTGCTGTAAAAATTCTTCTCCGTTCGTTAACCATGTGTCAGAAGAGAATGTCGATAATGATCTTATTCGGCAGCCTACTTTATTGTTTTGTTCATCTCATGTTTCATCACGAAGTCCATATCAAAGTTTGCGGTCATATGAGGAGATTGAAAAAGAGGACTTGTGTTCTGCTTCGCATCAGCAACAGAGTTTGGTTATTCACGAATTTCAGGATCCTTTCGACAGTTTGTTGCAATCACCAAAGAAAGACAGCACAGAGGTGAGGAAAATCTTAATGTCCAGCTATGAATATTACCAGGATCAGAGCAATGATGTGTTAATGGAAATCAATAGCTATTTTTATGAAGATCCTTTTGCAGTATTCTTGAATTCATCCAGTCAGTTCATGCTTTGCAAATTTATCAGCGGTCAACTTGTTTACAAGTTTTCACGGGAGTTGCCTTTCTTGTTGTTCACAAGCGAGCACTTGTGGAGAAATCAAACGGCAGCTAGGATGCTTACATGGTTGCATTGGCTGTTCCATTACACTTGATCGGGTGGTGAAAAGAACAATTAGAGTAGATAAATAAGCTCAATTCAGAGCATCTTTCCAGTTTATAAATTGTTTTAGGTCAGTTGGCTTTTATTATGGTCTTTCAGTCTTAGTCAAAGTCGGTCTGCGTAATGTCAATTTTCATGTTTTGACTCCATAGCCCAATGGATGAAGGCACTGTCTGCTCTTCCAAAGATCTGATGTTCTTGGCACCTCCATGGAGCTGGAGCTACCATCCCCATTGGAGCCAATGTTAGAGTCGGTCTGGACAGCCCTCTATCAGAGATCATTTCGCTTTTTGCATATCATTTTTAGGTGTCTCACTCACTTCACTTCGTTGCATTTCACTAGGGGCATGCCATTGAATGACGAGAGGGTTTGGTCGTCTTGTATTCCCTCATGCTTGTACCTGCTGGGCTAATTAAAACTCCTCAAAAGTCATCGAAGTTCAGGTCACGTTATTCATGGTCATAAATGATTATTTTCGTCAACAAGAGTCTGTTTAGTTTTAGAGTCTAGGGTTCAGTCTTTTGATGTATTTAATAAATGCCCGCAGGCCGTGAGGATGGTTTTGAAAAGGTTCTTAGTTCAAATTTTCATCATCAAACACATTTGAGGACATTTCTAGTTCAAAACTCTGTTTTGAACAAGAAACTGTCAAATTCATTCTTTGTAACAATCATGTATTTTTCTACCATAAAAAATTTTCAATGCAGCCTCTGGTCTTTGCCGAAGTCCAAACGCCAACATCCCTATGAAAATCAACAAATGTCATCATTCCAAACTCAAAAAATCAATGAAAAAGCCAAAGGACAGAGTTTCCTTAAATGATAAAGTGCCAAAATTGCAAAACATTACAAAGTGGGTTGTGGAGGAAATAAAAATAAAATCCAACTCTTGTGTGATTTTTTCAAAACTATATAAACCATTTGCAACAAGTTATTTTCACAAGTTTTCCAAGCAAAGATCGAATTGGAGTGTTGAAGGGCGAAAATCTTGTTTTGAAGCCGAGGAGGTGCACTGACAGTGCGTGCGGCGCATACAAGGGGCACGCGGCGCATAGGGAGTCCGCGACGCACTGGGCATCAATTGCCTTTGTATTTTTACACGCGCGCGACGCATACAGAGCGCGCGGCGCATAGAGCCCTAAGGCCAGAAAACTACACTCCCTCACCCAAATTCGTGCCAAATCGCCTCATTCACCTTCAAGTAAGTTATCCAAGCTTGCTCATTGATTCATGGATATGCTATGGTGTTTCAAATGTGGAGAGAACAAATGTTTGTTATGGTGAAATTGAAACCCTATATTCATTGCAAAATTTGCTCCATAGGGTTTTGAAAGAAGTGCTGGTGATATTGTTGGGGTTTCAAATCTTATATTATTGACATATATGCTCATGCCATCTACTGTCATTGGTGTCACTGCTTATTATTTATCATAGCCTCAAGGTCTCTTTCCTATTCCTTCATTGTTGTCACTGTTATTACCATATCATTGTCTCACTATTTATCATTTCTGTTATAGCACATTCCTATTCACTATCCCACATCCTCCATTGACAAAGCCTAATTGTCAAACACTGCAAGGGCTATTTCTTTGTCCTTGATTTCATTTGCCTCATATATATGTTGCCATTTCATTTACACTTTTGTTCCTAATAACTATTTCCCCCAGCTCTACACTCATTCCTATTCACTTGTCAAATCCCCATGTAGTCAAGCAGTGGCTGTTTTCCCATTCAAACTCACTTGACAGTACTTTTATCATTGTGGTTTTCCTATAGCACCTTGATACATATGTGACACATTTGGGATTAGAACATACACTGAACTCTTGTTTTTCACCATACCTATATCAGCATATATTTTTCAAACATCTTGATTTCAGCGCCATGTCAGAGACGGATTCAGTTTATGAGTAGGGGTATGACAGTGATTCCACAGCAGAGGTTAATGTGCCACGGAGGTCTCACAAAAGTGGCAAAAGTGGTAGGCATGTCAGGGAGGAGCCTACTTCTTTGGCTCAATTGCAGGCTTGCCCGCTTGCAATGGATTGTTTTCAGCATCAGTCATGTTTCCAATATTGTGAGATGATTTCCCAAACTCAGCATCATCATGAGCTAGCTCGCCTATTTTTTCTACATTTACATGATGGCCGTGTAAACCTTGCCAGAGTAAACTTCATTCTGTCACCAGAGACCATTGCTCAGGCCACCGGGATACCAAACATAGGAGAGGAATGGAACAAACGACAGCAGCTAGAGAAATCCTATTATGAGCCCTATATCAGACCTGGATATATGAGGCAGCTGAGTAGGGTATTTCCATTCCAATTTCTGAGAGATGAGTATGCACCATTGATGAGATTGATCATTCGATATTTCAGTTGTGAGGGCAGATTCTCGCGCCTCTATGCGTACCATATCCGTTTGTTGATGCATTTCACGAGGGTACGTATGATGAACATTCCATACTTCATGTACCATAACATAGAGCGGATGACATTTCTTGTACAGAAGAAGACCCCAGCACAACAGCATAACAGTATATATCATTACGCGCTGATCAAAATCATGGTGGTACATCAGCTAGCACAGCAAGGCATCGCATGGGATGAGTTCATCTTCCGTGACTTCTTTGCAGTGCCACAGCCACCTCCCGAGGTAGTTTCGAGCGCTAACAGGATGCGGAGTTAAATTCCACATCCAACGAGTACCCATTATGCATACTTTTGAGAATATCCAAATTGATAAAAATTGAAGATACATTAAAACAACATGTATCTTCATTTTTTTTATCAATGTGGGTCTTCTCAAAAGTATGCGTAATGGGTACTCATTGGATGTGGAATTTAATTTGGCATCCAATGAGTATCTACACTTTAAATTTTAGTAAACCTATAAGGAGATAAGCCAAAAATACAAGTAAAAAAGTAGTTTTCTTCTTTTCCCTCCAAAATTCATAACTGTTATTTTATTATTTTAACTATTATTTTATTATTTTTCCTTAGGAGGCCAATTTTAGGATGAAATTTCCTCTAATGATAGGTGAAGTAGATCAGGGTTCGTGTGAAAAATATGTATAAATTGGATGTGGAATATTGTGCTACATTAAGTAGTAAGGCAGATAAAGTGCATAGTCGCGATGTGGGTGAACTATGGCACAAGAGATTGGTCCATTTGCATCATGGTGCCTTAAAAATTATGCAACAAATAACCATTGGCCTCCCTAAATGATCACTTGAGCAACACGATGTTTGAAAATGTTGTACCTTGGGGAAGTATGTAAAATCCACATTCCATGATATAGACAACAAAGCAAATGCAGTCTTGGAGACAGTCCACTCTTATGTTTGTGGACCTTTCTCAAAAGGCTCCACTACCATACATAAGTAATTTCTTATTTTTATTTGATGAATTCTCAAGGAAGTGTTGGATCTTCTTCAAAAGGAAGAAGGATGATACATTATCAAAATTTAAGAATTCAAGACACTAGATGAGAAAGAGACAGACAAGAAGGTGAAGGCTCTCAAGAGCAACAATGGAAATGAGTATGTTTCAAATTACTTCAAGGATTTATGTGCAAAAAAATGCATTTAAATAGAATTGACAGCTCCCCACAACCCACAATAAAATGGGGTAGCTTAGAGTAAACATCAGAGCATTATGGGAGTTGCGAGAGTTATGCTACATGACCAAGGCCTGGCACTGAATTTGTGGGCAGAGGCATGTAACACAATATTCTACTTGTAGAACTAGATTACTCATTGGATTCTTGGTATGATTACACCAAATGAGTATTTCTCGGGAATAAAGTCGGATGTGTCTCAGTTCAGGATTTTTGGAGCCTATGTTTACAACCATGTCTCCAAAGATTCAAGGAAGAAGCTTGAATTGACAACATAGTTGGTAGTTTTTTGGGTTACATAGAAACTCCAAAAAATTATAGTGTGTACATACCTTCCCTCGAAATGATATTTGTACAAAGGGATGTAAATATTGATCAGGAGAAAGTGGTACAGTGCTCTCTTGAGAGGTAGGTTCATTTCCCACTAGAAGAGGAGCTTTTAGCTCCAAAGCAAGAGCCTCGGGAAGTTTTTGAGTAGCCACAAATTGAGGAGAAGAGAGGAGGAATAGTGGAGACATCCACTCAATAATAAAATCCAAATAAGGAAGGAAAATAACCAAGGAAATTGATATATTGGTGCATTATGCGAGGGAGAATGTGGGAGCTCCTTCAAATTTGCACAGAAAAAGGAGGTCACCTGATAGGTACACTGGCTACATGGATCTAATGATTGAGATTGTAGAGATTGATCCATCCTATTTTGAGGAAGTAGTTGAGAAACCAGTTTGGGTTCATGCAATGATGGAGGAATATGAATTCATCATGAAGAAACATGTTTGTGAATTGGTCCCAATACTAGCAGATAAATCAATTGTGGGTTCGAGATGGATCTTAAAGGTTAATAATGTATTAGATAAAAGTATATATAGGGAATAATTTGAGCCCAAAGGATTCTCTCATTTTTGGGAATTGAATATGAGAAAAAAAAATTTCCCGTAGGAAGGTATTTATCCATTAGATAAATTCTTACACTGGTTGTGCAGATGGGGTGGAAGATCCACCAGATGGATGTAAAAAAAACATTTCGAAATGGTATTATTGAGGAGGAAGTGTACATCAAGAAAATATAAGGTTTTGAGACATTTAATCAGGAGTCTCATGTGTGCAGACTCAAGCGAGCATTATATGGTCTCAAAAAAGTACCCTGAGCTTGGTACACTATGACCGAAAATTATCTCACTAGATTTGGATTCACCAAAAGGGAAGTTTATGAAAACCTCTATAATATTTTGGTAGAAGGTAAATTTCTTATAATTGTTTTATATGTTGATGATTTAATATTGACAAGTGATGAGCAGTTCATCAACTCTTATAAGGAGGACCTTGCAAGGGAATTTGAGATGAGGGACATGGGTTTCATGCACTACTTGGGATGGAAGTATGGAAAATCTGTGGGGATTTTTTTGTGGCTCAAGGAAATTTTTCCACCAAGATACTACAGATATTTCTCATGGATATTTGTAAACTGACGGAGACACCTCCAACGACCAACTAGAGGAAAGAGAATGCCACTTCAGGTGAAGAGGTTGATGTTACCATTTACCGGAAGATAGTGGGTTCATGGATGTATCTTGTGAACACATGACCATATATGTGCTATACAATCAACCAACTGAGCCAAGATATGGTTAGGCCAACCAAATTTTATTGTAAGGCAATGACACATGTTTTATAGAACCTCAGAGGCACTACCCAGTATGGATTATGGTACATACAGAAAAAGGGAGTGAAGTTGTGTGACTTCACAGATGCATATTGGGTAGGGATTCCATCTGACCGAAAGAGTACATCAGGTGGAATTTATAGTGTTGGAGTCTACAGTAGTTTCCTTATACATTATGAAGCAGAGATCTATGCCACTCAGCTCGACAAAAGCAAAATACATGGCTGCAAGTCAACCAACATGTAAGGTGATTTGGATGAGAAAGATGCTTGTCATACTATTTGTTCAAATGATGGATCCAAATATGATATATTTTGATAATCATATTTTCATTAAGCTCTCTGAGAATCCAACAGTTCATGATCGATCCAAGCATATAGATATCTGGTATCATAATTTACGAGACTATGTGCAGAGGTAGAGAATGTTGCTACAATACATTCCGACAGAGGAACAATACGTTAACATCTTGATGAAGGATTTGTGTAGAGGGAAGTTCAAATTCCATGAATGCAGGATAGGGGTGGTTGATAATCCCTTTCTTGCTAAGAGGGAGTGTTGATAAGTGTAGCAAGAAATTATTAATTTTACTTTTCCTTAGTCAAATTGAGAAATTTTGAATTTCCACATCAACAGACAACTTGGAGGAAATTAACTTGCGTGACATGGATCTCGTCACTAAGTTAGCTCGATAAATTCGAATTATAGGGCTTAGATTTCAGTTAAGCATGTGTGATTTCTAATTTGTAGCAATCTAGTTCAGTTATTTCCAGTTGTATTCAGTTAAACTAGTTCAAACTATTGATAGAACTAGTTTGAGGTCAGTTGTGCAGTGGGACAATAGTCTCACTCAGTGATCATCTAGTTAACTGATAAATCAACAATAAGTACCTAGTGCATGTAGAGAATTCGAGTTCCCCAGTAGTGGTGGAGATTGAAAGGAATTATAACAAGCAGTTTTGAGATTGAATGTGTTGCATGTAGTCAGATTATCAATCCTTGGGAATTGCACAATCAATTGGAGGAAAATTCCTAAAAAATAAGGGCTAATTCCTTAGGATTTGTGAAAGGAAATAGGGGCTCAAGAAGAGGCATAAATTGACTAAGTCTAGTTCTTCTCATTGAGTAGAGAGATAGGTTATTTACTTTCAGGTTATGCTCAGAGCGAGAAATCAATTGTAATACATTCTCTATTTGTCTGATTAATGTAAAGAGGCTTGAGGGGTTTTTCCTAGTTGGGTTCCCCTAGAAAAACATTTTTCATGTGTGGTTTTGCTTATTGAATTTTTGTAAATGTTGTTTTGAATTGTGAATTAAATTACTTAGACCAGAAGAGAAGAATTGTGTCTCTTGATTTTAGGTTAAACTTCTTGAAAAGTTGCAATTTTATCACCATAATTCTACACAATTAATTACTAGAATTATTAACAATGCCAGGGTTATGAAAAACATTATAATGTGTAGACCAATATTACTGGGTATAAAGAAAGAGAAATTGGATTTATGAAACCCATGTAATTAATATTTTCATACTATGACAGAGATAAGGCATTCTGTTTATCACACCACAATAGGTCATACCAAGTGGCAGTTTAAAGAAACTAAAGCCTAGTGTTGTGTACCAGAGGATTTCCTCAAGGGAAATGTACCATAATACATAGGTTTTCTGAATGAAGAACCAAAGAAATTCCTTTTAAATTATGTATAAATATTCCAGATAATGAATGTAATTTTGTTGTTTGGGAAAATATTTAAAGGTATTGGACAAGATGAAAATATCGACAACCATATTTAGAATAAAAACAACTATACCTGTGTAAATTGAAACGAGAATGGGAATAGGGTGAATACAAGAAAAAAACTCAAACAATGACAATTTGTTGATGAAAAAATACATTAAAATCAAACCTAGAAAATAACGTTCTCCTGGAGGAATTTTTTGGTTTTCCGGCCACAGGCTTCATATTTCTCTTTACTTCATTTCTTTGACCTGCAATGAAATTTCACCCAACTTTTATTAGAAAGAAATCAAACTAATAGAGAATAGAGGGTAACCTTCTAAAGGTTTGCAAATAGAATGAAAAGGCCTAGGTGATGGTCATAGTAGTGCATAAATGCAACATTCAAATTCAGAATAGAAAGGTGACATATCAAACAACAAGCCGCGAGTTTTTTAAAAGCCAACGTAGCACTCCTCATGCCAAGTCTTTAATTATTCAAATGTGAGCCAATAATAATATGCCATGGGGGTAGGGTTAGATGAGAGAAGTATTGACTTGTAAAAAAGGTAGGATGGTTGGACCATGATGCTTTCAAGGCCTGGAGAGGGACTTTAATTGCAAAATTAATGTTATTAATAGAGAGCCGACGTGGAGGGTGAATCACCATACGCTAAGGTGTGAGGGAGGTTTGAGTGAACTAATAAGATTGTGAGGAGGAACCCATGTAGGTTTCCATGTAGAAATTAATTGTAGATTCAATATTTCTCATGTAATTTACTAAAACTTGAGACTCAAATCTGTTCTACTCATCTGCGAAAATAAATTCATGATTGCGAACACATATAAAAAACATGCATCATGATTCAACACACTTACACAGAGATTTATCTAGGGGAAATAAACTACTCAAAAAACCTTCCTACCTGTATTCCATAAATCAAAGAATATGGATGAATACAATATGCTTGCTCAAGCTTGAGCACAAAATGCACGTGTATCTTCTATCCTTTGCCTGATGCTAGCCAATACTTAGACAAATTTCCTCACCTCCAAGGTACTATTTCCTTGCATTGTTTGATGATGAATTATCCCCTATTAATTATGGAAATTACTCATTGATAATTGTGCAATTCATTTAGCCCTTATTTGACCGCATGCACCACCTGTACAACTTGGAAAATTCTACAACTGATAGTACACTGCTCTTGAACTACAATATCAACTAGGTAACTCAAATTATCTGCATATATGAGTTAATTTAGGCTCATTGATCAGTTAAATAGTTGAACACTATAACAACCCTGGTTAAAAATCCATGTAAAATATATAAGACCAAGGTCATGGAACACATATTCCAAGCTGCATGTTGGGAAAAACATCCTAGCGGGTGTACATTTCAGTTATTATGGCTAAAGGAAATTGGTAAAGGAAATGTCAAAGGATTTGGAAAGGCATGAGGCATTAATTGACATTTTATTTATGAAAATAATGGAAACTAGGAGAAAAGGGAGGTGAAAGGTCATAGGTTTCATGTGACGAGGAAAATGAAGGAAAATAATGGAAATTGAAGAAAATAGAGGCCTCATTGATAAAATGGCATATAAGGATTAGTTGACAAGCTTTTGGATCAAGATTTTACTCACACTTATGACTCTCATTATATTCTCTCTCTCTCTCTCTCATACTCTTGGATACTTCGAGTTTTCTTGGAGTACCCTTGGAGGAGTGTGGTATATTTGGAGATTTTGAGCAAGAAGGCAGAGGAAGAGAAGGAAAGTGTAAGAGGACATCGAGATCAACAACTACAACGAGTTTTGGTTGCAGGTACCAAGTTGCATGTATGTTTTCCTCTCTTATTTTTGCATGCATGGTGTATGCATGTGGTTCCTTGGTCATGATTTGTCATTAGCATTGAGGATTTCCTAGATTGAAAATATATTTTCCTAGCCTCACCATTTCCTAGATAGCCATGGTGTTTTGGGATTAGTTTCATTGTTAATTTTTTGGTTGGTTCTCATGTTCCCTTAGCTATGGATTGAGTTACTAGTTCCTGGAGCCTTGGTTGGACAAACACTCTGGAGCCTGGTGGACAACTGTGGTTTGAGTTACTAGTCTTGGAGCCTTGGTTGGAAAAATTCTCTGGAGCCCTAGGTGGTTGAGTTACTAGTCCTAGAGCCTTGGTTGAAAAAAATGTTCTGGGTCCCAGAAACAACTGGGGTTGAGTTACTAGTCCTCAAGCATTGGTTGGAACAAATGCTCTGGAGCCTTAGAAAAATTGGGTACAGACCACTCTGGTGATGGTTTTGATGTCTGGCTGCGAGGTGATATCACTGGTTGAGGGTTGAGGTGGTTTGGCCTTTGGAAGGCCTGTTTTGGTTTTGATGAATTTGGTTTGTGAGATCCCACATTCATACTTGGAATATGACAAGAGGGTGACTAGCTGAAGAGAGATTTGGCTTAGCCATGTATATGGTCGAGTGGAACGAGGAAGTCCCAGACTTGGTTTTATTTTGCTTATGGAAATAAGAGCTCTTATTCCCTTGTATTAATATGTAAATATGCTTGTTGTTATATGGTTATTATGTGCTTGTCATTTCTATTGCTTATATGATGGTTATGCATGAGCTTTATGATGGTGATGAAGTATGGCTCTCATCATGTTTTGATTCGTAATTGAGTGATAATATATGCCTAAATAGACTATAATGGAGTTAATGTGATGTAGCAACAGTGCTTCTTAGCGATTCTCAGATAAGTATGAGACACCTATGTTCAGATTTGTTGTTTACACTTGTAGATAACATATTTGTGATATGTTTGACGAAATGCATGTCATGGCTAGTAGGGGTCCAATCTAGGCCTTGTCATCATTTTTTAAAATACATAATTTTTTCATTGTTATATTTTATGTCTGAGCTTGTCATTGAGTTCTAGGAAGTGTCTTGGGGTCTAGGCCTGAAAAAGTGCCTTAAATACCGCGGAAGAAGGAACAGGTCTATGCAATTTAGTCTTTGGACACATGCATGCCCATGTCATGGGAGAGTCCATAGCATCCCAGACACACCCACACCCATAATGTGGGAGCGTCCGAGGGTAAAGTGGGTTAAAAACTTAGTGGGACCTAGGGGATTGTTACACAAAAATTTGTCACCATGACATTTAGCAGTCTGTATGTGTTCATCATTACCTATTTTATGCTCCCTTAGAGGTCCAAAACCATAAAGTTCCTAAACAAAGTCTTGGAATTGGAGAAAAGCTCATTAAAACCCTAAAAATCCCAACTCTGCACTTTTTCTAATTCTTACCTGTGGTACCGCGGTTTCTTGCTCTATAACCTGCGGCAGCCCGCACGTTCTACTTACTAAAACTGCGGACCCCCATAAAAGGTAAAATAAAAGAAAAAGTAAGTTATAGAAGCCCATCTGGTCAAATATTCTCCCAGTTGGAGGCTTCTAGAAGCGTAATTATGTCAAGCTTCACCCCTTCATTCATGAACCTCTATCCCTTCATTAATGGAGATTATCCCTTGGTATTTGGAGCTAAAATCCCTTTATGAGAGGACTTTATCCCCCTCTTTATGGAACTGAAACCTCCTTCATTCTCCTATAAATTGAACTCATGTTTCAGTCTCAAGGGTAGACTGTAGATTGGTAGACTTCTTAACATATAGAAGAGAATTGCTGAAGAAATTATACTCTCTATACTTGGCATCATTGGTATGAGAATGATCACATACTCATATCCATAGTTTTATGCTAGTTCAAAGAGGATAAGGCTTGTCAAACCGATGGAAAATGGTTGTTCATGACCCCGGAAGAACCTGTATAACATCAAGGCGACAAGGTTGTAAGGTTACTTCTTATTATACAAGTTAATACAAATGGATTCTATTTTCTCATTAAATTGTTCATCTATCTATTTGAGTAATTCAATTCTTGGATTCCTTGATCACTGAGATATATTAGTGTTTTCTGAATTATTATATCTTGCAGGTGCTTTTGATCCTTTTTCTGTCTTTGGTTGCAGGTCTTATATGCTGAAGTGACCTCTTTTGGAGCGACTGGATAGAAGATTTCAACAAGCATTGGACTTCAGGTAGCAGCATGTCATCATACTTTGTTATTTAATAATTTTGAATCACAAATGATCTCAGTTTTCCTTTTTATTTTTTAGTTTGCAGTTTAAGAGTCTTCTGATTTTAATTAGTCTTAAAACTGGGTTAGGTAAATAACTTATCAGAATCCCTGAAAATAAAATCTGAATTTTTATTTTTTCTATACTTTTCGTGGCCTTCGCGGTTTTTATTTAAAGATAGTGTGGTAGCCTTCGCAGTTTTTAGTTCAGAACAGTGTCGTACTGCACTTTTCTCCAGTGAAACCTGCAGACTTGTGAAATTTTTTGAAAAATTAAGAATTCTCTTTTTAGGAGCTAGAATACCACATTTTATGTCTTTTCCCCAACTTGTCTTGACAATCAAGGTCTTATGTGTGAGTTTCTTTCAGCAACTTTTGTCTCAGTCTTTGCTAAGCTAATTGGGTGTTTTAAGTCTCTTTTTTGAGAAACTCTTAATTTTATTTCCTTTGGTCATTACTATGACGTTTTTCTTAGTCTCTTAACAATTTTGCATCTTTTTGCTTTTGTTTTTGCTAAATTGTGTCTGAGTGTTAATCGCCTTTGAGTGTTTTTATTTTTTGACCTTTGGAATTATCACCCAATTTTCTTTAATTACACTTGATTGGTTCTTTAGATTACATTAGAATAATCTTGTGTCTAAGAATTCTCTTTCATAGATCACATTTTCATAATTATAATTCTCATTTTCAAAATATGAATGAAAAATGTGCATAGATTACATTTGCATACTTTTCAAGTGAATTGTGCATATATTAGAGCTGCATAGTTTACATTCTGGAAAAATCAATTGTAGATTTAGATAATTTTCTTTGATTTCAATTTACATGTTTTTATGCATGTTTTAAAAACATAAAAATAAAATTGAAATTGATTAGCATTAGTTTTTCTTGATAAAATTAGTGCATTAGAGAATTTTTTATATTTTCTCTTATTTATCAATTCTTGCATTGTTGGAAGTGAATGGAACCTCTCTCCTTAATTTAGTTAGGATTCATCGAATTGAAAATATTACATTATCATATTCGATTGCATTCAATTTTGGGTCAGGTCATAACACCATTGGTTTCATATCCATTTACCCTTTGAGTAATAACAACCCAAATAACACAACGCTTAATAAAATTCATTTATAATTTTTTACATTTTCTAGGGCTCTTTCCACCAATCTAGTTTAGGCTAGTGCTTTGGAATAGGTTGTAGTTAACTTTCCAAAGCAACTAAACAAACAAGTAGCATCTTGCGGTAAGGAAAAATTCCAATTGTTGCAATTGTGCTCTGGGAAGCTCTTCTTAAAAGAGTCAAGCACGAGATCATGTCAGAACCAGTGAGGTAATCGTACCTATCTCATTGGGAAATATAGCAGATGTGCACGTATTAAAAATGGTAAACCTCAGATTAACCATTTTCGAGGAGCCTGGGGTCACTTGTTGGTAAACCTTGGATTATATCAAGGAGCCTTCAAGGGGATTGAGATTTGATACTCTGCCCTTACATGTATATCGGATCGTAGACTATTCCCCCAGTGCAATTGTCTCATTTGGTGACCTTAGTGGCCATAATATTTAGGATTTTTCCCAAGGTAATGGTGGAGGGAAGGTCCCACTGTACCTTGAATGGATGTTGACTAGACTCACTTGGACTTTCTAGAGGGTGCACTTCACTTCGAGATGGCATAGTGGAGGTACTTGCACCAGTCTGTTTCATTAAACAAGTTGTCAGGGTAACTGTTCCGACTGCTAGTTTTTCACATTGATCTCTACGACGTTGGATTTAATCACCAACTAGTGATTTCACTGTGAAAACAAACTGTTTGTGTGTGGTTTGACTCCTAGATTTGATAGCAGGTGTTCATTTGTTTGTTTTTACTTTTTAGAATCCTTAGGTGTGAATTGTGAATTTTAATTGTTAGGTGTGAATTGTGAATTTTGAATATTTTTAATTTGTTAATAAAATTAACTGAAGTTGAATATAATGGAAACTGTTTCGGAATTTACCAATCAAGGAATCCCTCTTAATGAGAATCCTAGTAATTTTCCTTGATTTGGAAATGTTGGTCCTCCTTATATGGCTACATTGTCATTACCTGGATTTACAATAGGTTTACTGGTATGGTTATTTTCAACTTTGTTGGCCTCGAATACTCAAATTGTTCCACCTCAACCAAATGCTTCACATCAACAAAGTTCACCATCTCAACATCACCAACCTTATGTTCAGCCTTTACCTTTTTTTCCCAAGATGTCTTCCTCCCTTTCTTCCTCTTCGCTTGGTAAAAGCCTTGACACTAGTAACCAGGTGTCTAAGAAGAAGAAGAAATAGAAGAAGAAGAAGAAGCAAGATAAGAAATAAGTCAACCAACCAACCATGGTTGTGAGTGTTAGTAGTGTTGAGGAAACCTCCAACATGCATCGTAAACCCAAATACGCTTGCAAAATTTGTAAGGGTGACCACTTCCTTATCAATTTTCCAGGTATTCGAAAGGTCTTGGAAGTATGGTCAGAAAATTCTCATCAAATTACTGTTGATCCATCAACCAGTGATTGTCAGTTCATGGGAAAAAGGGTAAAGTTAGGTTTCCTTGTAAGTTATGCAAAGGGAGTCATCAAACTCACATTTTCCCTCACATGGATGAAGCCTCAAAATTTTTGGAAAACCTTACTATTCCACAGCAACACCTTCCAACTGGTTACCATAAACTTTCTTGCAACCCACCATCAACTGATGAGGTGATTGATCTAATTCCAAGTACAGTCAATCCCACTCTTCCATTGGAGAGTGAAACTGGTATCACTCAGGTTGATGATCCATTTGTTGATCAAGTGGTCGACTCGATTTCACATTCGTTCAATCCCACTCTCCCTATAGAGAGTGAAATTCATACTGCTCAGGTTCTTCTTGTTACATCAGATTCTTCTACACCAGGAGGCATTTCACCTATTTCCACAGAACCCCCTCCAAGTACTGAAGTCTTTTCCTTTCTCTTTTCAAGACTCATTAAACTCATGAAAATCCTGAGATTGTTTTGCTATCTTTCATTCTCGTAAAACACATGAAAATGCCGATTTATTTCCATATTTTCCTGCTCGTAAATTAAATTGAAAGTTGGCCACACATGGGTACACTTTTATCACTTTTTCGGGCTCTTAAAAAATTATGAAAAAGCGAAACCCTGGAGTTCTCTTTTAAGCCCTTTTCCAAATCTCTAAATATGAAAAGATCACTGAGTACTTGACTATTCAAACTCGTTAAAGGAAATGAACAGTCATCGCTTTAGTATAAGTTTACCCCTTTTCCGGATTGAAATGGACTAATTATGAAAAAGGTATACGTTGACTAATCATGGTCAATATAGTTCTCTCCTGTATTATTTTATTCTTTTTCGGGCTTGAGAGACTAAATTTACGAAAAATTACAACCACAAAGTTTTCTTATGTTTTTCTTCTGACTCCCTAAAATTGAAAAACACTAAGTTTCACCTATACTGGACTCATTAAAACTTAACAGTAAAGGACCTGTAAATTACAAACAAAAACGAACCACTCCTTCTTAGGGTTTGATTTTAATACTAATTTGGACTCATCTAAAGGATGAGCTTATACAACAAGAAAATGTTATCCTCCTCAAGCTTGTCAAAAATAAAGAGGTACTTGCCAGAAATGGTGGGGGAAAAAGAGAGAAAATGAATCCAGTTGTCACACTTTGTTCCAAAAAGTAGTATACCACTCTTGAATACGACACTTTTGTCACACTCATACTTGGGTTGGGAAAATCCTTTGTCTAACAGTTAATCAAACCACATTGAAAGTCTTCAAGCGGTTTCTAGGTATTAGCTTTAGGTCAATTGTCACCAAACCATCTGTGGTGTCGTTATGTGTTCAAGGGACAGTTCAAATAAACCATTCATTGAAAACATTTGTCTCCATTCGCGTTGACCATCCCTAAGTCAGTCCTTGCTAAAACTTCTTCAAAACTTCATCTAATGGTTTTGTGTCGTGGGCTTTCCTACGACGGGTTGCTTTCTATCGACGACAACACATCATATAGAAAGTTGATCTACAATCCTATCAATACCTTGGGATTTGCATGCCCTAATGGCAGGTTTCTCGCCTTCGAAGACAGGTTGCATCATTGACCTTCAATCGAATGATTTTGTGAAGTGTTCGACTCCAAATCATTCATTGACACTTCATGGATTGTATTGAGTATTTTGAAAGCCATTGTGTTTATTGGTGGTTTCTCTCACACTTGTTAACAGTTCACATCATTGACTGGTAATCAAGTGGTTTCTATCATATTCGACTTCGACAGAATCCATCGCATGGATAGAATCATACTAGTTGAGGAAGCAGAAATCAAGACCCTGGATCTAGTTTCTACCATCCAGGCTATGAGGAGTTTTATTATTCGTGATACAGTAGTCTACTTATGACAGATGGTTGCGTCCATGCTGTGTCTACTATTGATGTAATTCTAAAATCATTTGTGTATCGAAACATGTAGTTAGCTTTGATCTGAGTATGGGAATGCCTACCTCAGCGACGATATACACATATATGTTTGCATTGAATGTTTTTACAGGTTTCAACCAGTATGTCCGCAACCCAATCCTCGGAATGATAAATCACTTCACTCCTCAGAACTACTTCAGACTTCGCACTTTAGGGGTCAATCTGTTACACTAAAATTTGCCACCATGACATTTAGCTGTCTATATGGGTTCATCATTACCTATTTTATGCTCCCTTAGAGGTCCAAAACCATAAAGTTCCTAAACCAAGTCTTGGAATTGGAGAAAAAATCATTAAAACCCTAAAAATCCTAACTCTGCACTTTTCCTAGTTCTTACCTGCAGTACCTCGGTTTCTTGCTCTAAAACCTGTGACACAGCCCGCACATTCTACTTACTAAAACTGCAGACCCCCGTAAAAGGTAAAATAAAAGAAAAAGTAAGTTCTAGAAGCCTAGCTGGTCAAATATTCTCCCAAATGGAGGCTTATAGAAGCGTAATCAGGTCGAGCTTTGCCCCTTCATTCATGAACCTCTATCCCTTCCTTAATGGAGATTATCCCTTGGTATTTGGAGCTAAAATCCCTTTATGAGAGGACTTTATCCCCCTCTTTATGGAACTGAAACCTCCTTCATTCTCCTATAAATTGAACTCATGTTTCAGTCTCAAGGGTAGACTATAGATTAGTATACTTCTTAACATATAGAAGACAATTGCTAAAGAAATTATACTCTCTATACTTGGCATCATTGGTATGAGAATGATCACATACTCATATCCATAGTTTTATGCTAGTTCAGAGAGGAGAAGGCTTTTCAAACCGATGGAAAACGACTGTTCAGGACCCCGGAAGAACCTGCATAACATCAAGGTGACAAGGTTGTAAGGTTACTTCTTATTATACAAGTTAATACAAATGGATTCTATTTTCTCATTAAATTGTTCATGTATCTATTTGAGTAATTTAATTCTTGGATTCCTTGATCACTGAGATAGATTAGTGTTTTCTGAATTATTATATCTTGCAGGTGCTTTTGATCCTTTTTTTGTCTTTGATTGCAGGTCTTATATGCTGAAGTGACCTATTTTGGAGCGACTGGATAGAATATTTCAGCAAGCATTGGACTTCAGGTAGGGGCGGATGTCCTCATCTTTTTTATTTAATAATTTTGAATCACAAATGATCTAGAGAAAATGGTTTGCATTTGGATGTTTGTTTCTAGATATCCTTAGGATACTAGGGAGATCACTCTTGTCTGCAAGAGGGATTAATCTGCCTAACAGGGTTATCTGCCTGAGTGGTTGGGATGGTTCTTGGGAGTCCTGTTGCTGATGTGGAAGGTTTGTATGATGTGTTTCTGTCGGTTCCACTTCCTTAAGGTCACCTATGAGGTTGAATATGATCATAATAGCCTCTCATCACATGTTTACCCCAGTTGGTTGGTTACTTGGGTAGATATGGGAGGAGGCTATTACAGAATGGTATCACAGTGTGGTTTCGCTCTACTTGGGAAGTGTCTAGTTTCCATTCTCTTTGGTTGATATCTAATACCACATAGTTGTATCAGAGCGGGTTTTGTTCTCTTTGGGTGGTGTCTAGTTTCTTGTATTTTGTGTGATATTTGATACCAAAAAGTGGTTTCAGAGCATGGTTCACCCCTTGGACTGGATGGGCAATGTGTGTTGGTCATGCATTCATGTGGATTGCATATGTGTCCTTATTCTTATGGTCTATGTTATTTTTTCATATGCATGGTGTTGGTCATAGTTACAATGGTTTCGCCATGTGAATGTTGATGGTGTTGTTGATTGGACGTGGTCATCATGAATGCATGTCAGTTATATATGCATTTGTTATGCATGTCAATATCTATATGTTGTTAGATATGAATTTTCATGGTTAAGACTATTTCCCATGAGGTCATTATATGCATTTTAGGTCATCATGATTATTTTGTATGTTATGATGTTCATGTGTTGGTTGAGATAAAGCAAGAGATGCAGATCATAAAAGTGAAGTTGCGGCACTAGACTTTGGGGTAAGAGCATATCGTCATATAGGTATTGTATTATTAGCACGCAGGTATGTTAGTTAATGGATTTTTATATGCATTAGGGTTATATACATGTTTTTCATTTTATTGTTGTTGTGGTTACATGCATGGTAGATGCTAGTGAATCATTGTGGTCATATGCACGTGTGACGAATAGTCATGAATGATAGTAATGTGTTGTTATATGCATTGTTTTGTTTTTTTTTTATGTTAGTTAACTTGATGATTATTACATATGTTGGTGATAAGTATGTTACATTTTAACTTGTTGTTGTTATATGTTAGTTAACTTGATGATTAGGGTTATTGCATTAATATATTGATGTTATATGTATCGTGTTAATCTAGATTGGCCTATGCAAATGGTTATGGTTACGATATTCAGGTATGATTCAACCTAATTATGGCAATGTGATGTACTAATCTAGACTGATTTTTCATTTGTAATTGTTATCCATGAATGGAAAGTTTTTGTGAGTTTATGACGTGAACATGTTAGTTAGTTACTGTTATGGATATCATGACCTTACTTATGTTTGAATTGATATGTTGTGAATTTATATCTTGCTAATATAGACTAATTGTGCAAACAAGATAGACTCCCCTAAGATACATTAAGGTATGAGTTTTTTTATGTCATCTACTTGGTGATTTACTATTTGATTATGTCACCTATTTTGTGTTTTAGTGTTTGATTATGTCATGTAGTTGATCTATCTAACATGATACATTTACAATTGTCTGAATGTTTGATTAATTGCATGATATGAGCATGCGTCTATAATATTGCATGAAGTAATGATATTTCTTTAATATGTTTGTAATAACACGTATGCTTTGAGACAATTGATATGTACTTGAGTGCAAATAGGTGATAGTTGTAGCATCATGTATTATGACTAATGATTGTGAGTTTATTGTTGATTATGACATATTTTTTAGACTAGCTAAATGTTAATTCTAAATTAATAGATATGTTGTCTTGATATCTGGAACATGTGACTGACATGTGTGTGTTCAGTTACAAGGCAGTGTGATTGACACAACAAGGTAAGGTAACTAGCTTGTTGTTATGTTTATTTATGCATCTACATTTATGTTTTTATGGTGGTATGATGCAGGGGATTACATGGAAATTGACACTCTTATGAAATATTGAAGAAGGATCAGGTTGATCTTTCCTTGGGAAGCACTAAGAACCATGGGGATTGATTCATGGTGTGTGTTGATAAGTCTTATTCTTTTGATTGCTTGTGATTTTTTTGCACTTGATTTGTAGTTTTGTTTATGAGCAATGCAAGGCCTTGCCAATTTGTTTGCGGTGTCTCTTACTATTGTTTTTTTGGTTTTTTTTTTTTTTATTGTTCTTTCTTTTTGTTTGAGAGCCTTGGGAATTGGTTGGGAAAAAGGAAAGTTAATGGAGCCTAGGGAGAGTTTTATGGTACCCAATAGATAATGTAAGAACTGAATGAAGCTCGATGCATGAGTAAAGGGCAGTGAAAGGTAATAATATGATAGTCGGTTGGACTGGTTGGGTCCATTGTGGTAAATCGACAGTGGTAGTACACACATGAGAAAGGCAACATAAAAGGTAAAGTGAATGGATTTGAGGTGTTATATGCCTTGGCTATGTTGGGAACTGTTGTTCTCAAAGTTGTGCATGAATAAATGAATTTCTCTTAACCTAGACCTTATGATATCTAGAAATTGTGTTGTGATCATGATTATGTTGATGTTTATATATGTATATCTGTATGTATGTATGTATTTCATGCCAGACAGGGTCATCATGAATCATGATTATTTAATGATAATGTTTATATGTATATATGTGTGTATGTATATCGTTTTCTGAAAGGATCATGATTTCCTTACGACTATATATATGTATGTTTGTATGTATCTATGTCACTGTATGACATGGTTTTCAAGGATCATTCATGTGGAGGAATGATTGCTTATTCAGGTGAATGGCATGAATAGGTTCTTGGTCTTATGAGGAATCAAGTGGGAAGAGTAACCTTGACAGATCTATGAGGTTAGTATCATGTGGACATGAATTGATATTATATGCATGTACTATGCTTATGTTTATGTTATGGACAGGTAATGTTGAGGGGTACATCAATGAAGTGAAAAGTAGTGTGATCTGCAGCATGCTAGGATAAGCATGGATAGTGGAAAGATACTTGAAGCAAGGTTGCTTGTGGGTCAGTGTGTGGTCTATGAATGTGTATTACTATTGTTGTGCATGTTGTATATTTAGTGATTGTACCTATGGTGATGTGTAAATGCTGTATGTGTAGTATTGTGCACATAGATGTTGTGTGCCTATTGTATATATGGTTTTGAGTGTATATTGCATGTGCAGTGTTGGATATAGATGGTGCTATGTACATGTTGGATATGCAGTGCTATGTACATATCGTATTGTGTGCAAGTTGGATATGCAGTGTTGTGTGCATGTTGAATATGTGGTGTTGTGTACATACGGTGCTATGTACATATTGTTTTCTGTGTGTGTTGTACATATGGTGTTGTGTGAATGTTGTACATGTGGTGTTGTGTACAGGTGGTGTTATGTACATGTTGTTCATGTGGTGTTGTGTACATGTGGCGTTGTGTGCAGGTGGTGTTGTGTACATGTTTTTCATGTGGTGTTGTGTACATGTAGTGTTGTGTACATGTCATGCATATGGTGTTGTGTATATGTGGTATTGTGTACATGTGGTATTGTGTACACATTGTACATGTGGTGCGGTGTACATTTGAATTTGTGTACACATTGTGTAGGTGGTGTTATGTACATGTGATGTTGTCCACACATTTTGTAGGTAGTGTTGTGTACAGGTGTTATTGTGTACATGTTGTGCATATGGTACTGGTATACATGTGGTATTGTGTGCATATCGTATATGCCGTGTTGCGGGCATGCAGTACTATGTATGTGCATGGTGTAGTCGTGGCATCATGACATGTGTATTATTTATGTTGTACACATGGTGCGGGTGTATGTGTTGTGTTGGACACCAGATGTATGTGTACATATATGTATTGTGTTGTACACCAAGTGTAGGTGTATGTGTTGTGTTGAACACATGATGTATGTGTATGTATTGTGTTATATCATGCACTGGGTGTAGGTGTATGTGTCATATCTCGGTGTGGGTGTGTGTATTGTATGGTGTTGTATGTCGTATGTGGGTGTAAATGTTGTGATGTACACTGTGTGTATGTGTACATGATTGAAGGGAAGCAAAGATATTGATAGTTTTTCAGGTGTTACAACTGATCAAATGTGCATACAAAAAGGACCAGTTAAAGGATAAGTATCAACATTTGATTTCAGTTTAATTATGCATGTGACCTATGATTCTAACTTATGATGGTTCATGTGATTTATGATTATTGTTGATGGCGATTTCATGCGATTCATGATTTTAATTTATGATGGTTGTGTTTTTAGCTAACGAGATGTGATATGTTTATACATCATTATTTGATCAAACAACTAGTTTGATTTTTTGTTACATAAAGTAAACACAAGTGAAACTGTACCTTATTGATGGGTTACTAATGAGGTATTGAATTTATTTCAATTTATTTTGAATCTACTAGAAATTATGTGCTTGGTATAGGAAAAAATGCAATGCCCAGTTAGGTGGTTGAAACCGACTGGAAGAACCAACAATGATATGAATGGAACTATTTGTAATGCTATGCAAAGTATCCATTCTGATATAATTTAGTGTGCAAAGTGTTCTCCATGAATTGCAGGTTAAACAAAGTAGTTTTGGTTTGTTTTTGAGTTTTATGTGTGAGGATTTGTTAATTAAATTTATTGTTTAACATATCACAATAGAAATACATAGCAAGAAAATTCACCATCACATAACACAACAAATTTTTGAGGCATTTCACCCCTCCTGGGCTACATCTGCCGGTCCAAGGCTCCCCAATGGCATGTCCTTGCTCTATTAACTTGCTCAAAATGGTTACACAGGTACAAATATGACTCAATAAGCAAAACCAACTGTAAATTTTTCTTCAGAAGATAGAAAATAGCTAGAAATGGCTTTTTTTTCACCTTAAACAATGAAATACAACCCAATACAGTGCCTTCTCATGGGCTACGTCTCCTTTTAGCTTGGTCATCTTGACTCCGCTCTTTGGGATTATGGTAAGTTTTTTTACAAGTAAATACTTAACTCCAATGAATACAACAATGATCCAAAGGACTGAAAATACCATCAATATCCCTTTGATGGCTGTCCAAATTCTGCAAATAGCTTTAGGCTCTTGTTGACACGATTCCTTCTATCGGTGCACTATGCTACTCTGAGCTTATAAATGGCACAAAATCCCTTAGAATTTTATTTCTATCACTGAAACCACTCCTGTTGTATCCAAAACACATCATACACCAAATACCAACTGATAAATTTCTCAAGTCGAGCACAACATCCCCAACCTAGGCTATCCTCCACAGTTTGCCCAAGGCTTCCCAAAACTTCAAATCAACTTCTCGAGCTCTAGAAGTTCTCAAAATTTTCTGAAACCACTTTCATTGGTTCCAAAATTTCTGAAATAGTCAAGATAGACTTTTCATTCATCAAAAATGGTCTCCAGATGCTCTGGTTTCGCCTCAATCACCTATCGGCACCCCCTGGCACTAGGGTCAATGAAAACTTCTCTATTGAGTTTTCAACCTCTATAAGTCTTCAACACTTACTGAAACCTCAAATAACTTTCTTGCAACTAGGGTCAATGAAAACTTCTCTATTGATTTTTCGACCTCTAGAAGTCTTCAACACTTACTGAAACCTCAAATAACTTACTTGCAATTGTCTTGCCTTTTTCAATCAAGAATTTCAGGTTTTATTTAGTCCTTTTGTGGAGTTTACTGGATGATTTCAAACCTCAATAAATTTCACATACGACCTCGGTTTTGGGAACTGTTTGCGGCGCCAGAATCGCAACGACGAGACCTTTCCGATCATTCATTTTTCAACCATTTCTGAGCACTTCCATTTTTGAGAAATTTTCTTAACTTGGGCATGATCTCCTTATCACACCTCCCCATTGGGAAGCTTTTGGACCCAAAAATCTCTCTGGATTACAGAAAATGAATATGAGGAGACTGATTCTCCACTCTTCCAACCTTGATCCACTGAATCTCCCTGGTTTCATTAAATTGAGCTTCTCATAAAAAGACAAACTCTTCCTTGAATCTGTTGACTGACTGTTGCTAACTTTGACTGTGTCATGATGAATTTTTTTGAAACTTGCAGAAAAAAAACTGAAATTTGCAGAAAACATACTGTTCTACAATGGTCTACCTTCAAAGGAAACTGAAAATAAGATTCACCTTGCCAACTGTCCTTATGGTGATTTTTTGCTGAATAAGCCATGTACTTGTGTCGATTCCTGACCAAGTTTCCTCACCATAGTACTATGCCATTCTGAAACCAGCAATGATCATTATTGAAATTTGTGTCCTCTTTTCTTGCATGCTTCACCCTCTCTTGTATTTTTTCACCACTTTTCACCGACACTCTATTTTCTGCACCGATTGACACCAAAGAAATTTTTTGCAAATTCTTGTCATCTTCTTCCAAAGACGACCTGCTTTTAGACTGAAACATCTCATCATTTACATAAGAAATAACATGAAAAGGATTATGTACAAATTATTTTTTCTTAATCATCAACAAAGTCAAATTTTTCTTGCATTGACAAGCCTTTTTAACTTCCTTGCATTCACTAAAGAAGATTCTAGCTTTTTCCGATGTGCTCTCACAATAAACTCCTTGCCATCCTTTAATAAATGGTACCTGTTCTCATGGCGATGGAAGATCTCTTTCCTGTCATATAAGTAAGGACTGCCCAACACCACACATGTACTGTCAAGCGGTACCACACCTAATTCAACCATATCAATATAATGAGTTGTTATGGCGAAGTGCAACATGCACTTCCTTGAAACTTGTAAATTTGCATCCTTGCAAATCCAACCAAGAGGATAAGGTTTAGGATGTGGAATGGTTTCAAGATTCAGCTTCTTGACTAAGTCTTCTAATATTAGGTTCGATTGTGACCCACAGTCAAATAGTGTGTCTATCTTTGTGTGTTTTGAAATGATCCTCACATGAAACAGCTCAATCCTCCTCTTCTCATTTGGAGCTTCTATGTGATAGTTTGAAATGATAGAACTGGGATTTGTTTCATTTACAATCTCTTTCCCCTTTATGTTCTTTAGTTCCATATATATGCTTTTAGTTTCATCTCCTGATTCAGACCCTAAGTCTTGTTCAGCTATTGCAACCATCTTGCCTTTTTCTTTGGCCTTATCTTTGGTTTTGAATTTTTCTGGTTTCAACTCTGGATGAAGTTTCCAGCAATTGTCTTCATCATGGCTTGTTTTGGAACAATTTTTACAAAATAATTTTCTCTTCTCTTTCCTGGAGTTTACGTTTCTCTTTCTCCATTTTCCTTTAAATTCACTATCCTCATTCCCATCAAAATATTGTTTACCTATAGCCTCTAAATGCATGGCTTGGACACAAACCTCGTCTAGACTAGTAGGATTGAACATAAGGATGGTATGTATAAGATAGCTGTGTAAACCGCCTATATATTTCAAAAAAGTCTCTTGGCTATGCAAATAAATTCCTAGTAAAAGAGCCCTTCGTCTAAAATCTTGGGTGTAATCTTGTACATTTTGTCCCTTAAGTTGTCTAAAACTTTGCCAATTCATGATAGCCTTTTGTAAATGAGCTAATGGATAAAATTTCTTTCTAATTGCAGAAATAAAATCAGCCCATGATAAAGTGATCTTACCATGTTTTCTAATCTCCTCCTTGGTTTTGGATTCCCACCAAAACAATGCTGCACCTTCCATTCTCAAAGAGGCTAACTGAATCTTGGTGTCATCATCATGAAGGTTTTGTATCCTCAAGTAAACCTCCAACTGTCTTATCCAATTGTCAATTTTTTCTGCATTGAATTCACCATTAAACATAGGCAACTCAAACTTAACATCAAGCTTTAAAAATGAACTTTTACCATTGTTCTTAGACTTGTAATATTGATTCACTAAAGTTGAGGATGACGATGTAGAGGAAGAGGATGAAGATGGTGATGGTGGATCACCATTTCCTCCATGTCCTTTCTTTGACTTGTCTTCACTTTTCTTTCCTCTTGAAGATCCCTCTCCTTCAGCCTTCATTCCTTTCTTGGTAGAGTATCCTCACCACCTTAGTCATGTCTAGGATTTCCTTTCTGAACGCTCGTTCTTCTTATTTGGGATCAATGTCTTCAGGAACTTGTCCTTCTCTTGAAGACATGCTTACGACTTCAAAACTAGCAAACAATCAAATATGTATTTGCACAAGAACAAATACAGAGTAAAAATAATGCTCTGATACCAAAATGGCTTTGAAAATGGTCTGGATAACTTGTATGTATTTCAAGACTCTACCACTCAGTTTAAATTAAATGATCTAGCTTGTACTTGACAATTTTGCGGAATTATTTACTTGAAAGTGGTGTATGAATTTTTACTGTTTATGTGTCGTAAGTTCATTTGTTCTTGCTGAAATTTAACATTCATAACAACAACATAATGCAGCAAATACAAATTTAAACACAACAACAAACTTAATCTAGGAGTTCACCCGAAATCTCGTGGGCTATGTCTCCTTTGAGCTTGTTCATCTTGACTCGACTCTTTGGGATTATGGTAAGTTTTTTTACAAGTAAATACTTAACTCCAATGAATAAAAAAATGATCCAAAGGACTGAAAATACCATCAATATCCCTCTAATGGCTGTCCAAATTCTGCAAACAGCTTTAGGCTCTTATTGACACGATTCCTTCTGTCGGTGCACTAAGCTACTCTAAGCTTCTAAATGGCACAAAATCCCTCACAATTTTGTTTCTGTCACTGAAACCACTCCTGGTGTATCCAACACACATCATACACCAAATACCAACTGATAAATTTCTCAAATCGAGCACAACATCCCCAAACTAGGCTATCCTCCACGGTTTGCCCAGGGTTTCCCAAAACTTAAAATCAGCTTCTCGAGCTCTAGAATTTCTAAACATGTTTTGAAAACACTTTAATTGGTTCAAAAATGTCTGAAATTTTCAAGTTAGACTTTTCATTCATAAAAAATGGTCTCCGACTGCTCCGATTTCACCTCAATCACCTATCGGCACCCCCTGGCACCAGGGTCGATGAAAAATTATCTGCTAAGTTTTTGACCTGTAGAAGTCTTCAAAACTTGCTAAAAAATCTTTCATTAGATTTATAATGATGGTTTTAGTCAATAATGACCACTTTTTCACTGCATATGGTCTCAAGCAGCTCTGGCTAAGCCCTGCACTGCTGCTGGAAAAAGCTGGCACTAATGGCCCCTGGAACTTTACTGAAGCTTTTCGGCCTTCAAATGTTATCTACAGGCTTTGAAAAATATCTCATCAGATTCAAAACATCTGAATTATCCAATTTATACTATTGGAACTCTGGAAAAGGACTCTAGCTCCCCTGGCTAGGTCTCAAATTGATTTGGCCTCATGGTAGCCCTAATGGCCCCTTCATCCTCCTTGAAAAAAAAAATACTGAAGATGATCTTTGTTCGACCTAAAACCTATGAAAAACTGCTCAGAAGGTTGAAGAGACCCAAAATTGAATAAAATTTCACTCAATTTGGTCCAATAATGAGGGAGTTATGGCTTCTGCAAGAAAATAGCCCAATGTCCCCCCAAAAACCCAACTAAAAGTGGGAGAGCTACTAGTTAACTTGAATAAAATGGAAGAATCTCCTTAACTATTGGAACCGTGCACTAAATCGGCGGAGGCAATAAATGTCATGGTTAGTTTTTGGCACGTTCACATGCGAGAAAGCCACTAACTGTCAACTGCTGGCAGATAAGTATTAGTTGGTTCCCATGGTCACAACATGGAGGTCCTATGCAAAGGGGCTAGCCCTGCGGGGCTTATCCCTTTAATTCTATTGGTTCAATTGTTTAAGTGGCAGGTTCTAAGTGTTTCTGTCACATCGTGACGGGGCTTAAAACCGAGGGCTAGTCCAACCATATTTCCGCTCGTTCCAAAGGCCGAACCGATAATACGTTCACGGACGCCCAAGAGGTTAAGTTCTTCACCACAGCCGGGCTGGTCGGGTCCTTCTGCACATAGATTCGGGTCATGGTTTCAAACCCCTTAGCCCATCAAATTTTTGTGCAATTCAACCCCTTGGCCTGGGGCTATGTGGCAGCCTCCAGGTAGGCCACGTGGCACCCAATGATTGGCCAATAAAACATATGAAAAATCAGAATTTTAACATATATATATATTTTTTATAAAATTTCAGAAGTCAAACTGAGTAAAATAGTACTTTTTTGGAGTTTACTGGAGGATTTCAAACCTTAATAAATTTCACATACGACCTCGATTTTGAGAACTATTCGCGGCACCAGAATCGTAGTGATGAGACCTTTCCGATCGTTCAGATTGCAACCATTTCTGAGCACTTCAATTTTTGAGCAATTTTCTTAACTTGGACATGATCTCCTAATCAAGCAGTGACAAAAAAATGAATTGGAACATGCAACAGTATGTCGGTAAAGAACTTCAGGAGCAGGGCCATTTTGGGACACTAGTACCCAATAGTGTCCATTGATTTCCATGAGCATGATATGACCAATATGATGGTTTTGAGGCATGTATATGCCTTGGTTTTTGTATCTTCTGATGCGAGGAAGCCTTTCCAAGGGACAGACTGCCCAGGATGGGGGTGCCAAAGGAACTTGGAAGGTGTGTGACTGCATGGAAGGGGGTGACTGGATTTCCTAAGGGACTATGTAGCAGAGAAGGGAAGGCGGGGGATGGATTTGTTTTGGTCATTAGCATTTCTAGATGGAATCAGATGCACATTGGGAGTGTGCCCTTGAACAATGAGTCGGGAATCGTTCACTAAGGGCACACTAGCATAGGATTGTAGTGTTGGAAATTGGATGAAGACTTTGACTTTGGCAGTGGATTCAAGACTTCCTGGGAAGGAGGTGAATCCTTGTATTACTTTGAGGGTGTAGGTGCTAGCCTCTGGATTCCCTTGTTGTTGATATAGGAATTGTATCCTTTTATTTTTTGGTTGAGTAAATGTGCATGTGTATATGTGTTTATTATTGTAAATATTGTATTGAGTTGGATTTATAAAGCTCCATAGACAATGTTAGGGTCCTATAATAATAGGGATCATAATTTTGAATTGACTATGTTAAAGTCTTGTAATATTGTACATACTTTGCTTTCTGCAAATGTTTTCCCATATTAAAAAATGTAAAGAGGGTAAGTCCTAAAAGAAAAATCAAAGGAATAAAAGAAAAAAATAAAAAAAGAAAAGAATATAAGGTATGAAACCCACCAAAAAGAGATAAAAATAGATCATGAAAGTGTGCACATTCAAATGTCACTACTCTTTGTTTACTTTTTGCAAATTAAATTGTGTGCATATTGTCCAAAATGCCACAATTCATGAGGGTCAAACAATTAAATCTTGATTCATTCATGCTTTAAATTTCATGTTGATAGTTAGAGAATAAAAATCTAGCCAAACTATTTAAACTTGGCAGATCAGTTGTTAGGTAGAGAATAAAAATGAGCTCATCAGTTTAATATGAGCCATTGGAAGTTATAATATTAGAAGTAGATTATTTTGCTTATCATAAGAAAAATAATGGGTCAACAAGCTCAAATGCACCCAATAAATGAAGAAAAAATGTTAGGATAAATGATGGGTAGGTAGATTACTTTCAAAAGGCATGGAAAGCATTAATTGGTCATTTCATATCACTAATATCCCCCAAAATCCCCTTCCCCTTGCTTAAAACCCTATTGCCACTCTTAAAAGGCATTTTCCGTTGTAAAAATTTCCCTTTCCCTTCATATTAACCTTCTCCCCTGATTTTACCCATTTTCCCTTCCTAAAACCCCTTTCCCTAGTTAAAATCCATTTTTTCCTTTGAAAAAAGTAACTCCCTCTTTTACTAACCCCCTTTTCAATTAAAACATGAAAAACCCACTTTTTCATATTTTTAAAGGTTTTAAGTATATCGGGCCCCACTGTAAAATCATTCCCCGATATCCTTTTAAACCCATTCTTAATGTATTATTAAACCCTCCCGCTATCATTTTAACCTATTCACTTATTATATTAAAATCCCTGTTTTAATAAACTTACCCCATATTAAGTTAAACCCTGCACATAGTTACTCCTGCTTTATATATTTTACAACCCCGTTATATGATTTTTTAGCCTATAGTCTTTAACCTATCTCGCTTTACATATTTCATAAATGTTGGCAATATGATGCAATGTGTCATCCTTGATGGCAACCTACTTGATGAAGTTGTCCTTGATGGAAACTGACTTGATGTGTTGTCTTTGGATAGCAACCTATTTGTTAATGATGATGTATCTACAGAGCAGTTCAGAAGTAACAAAGAAAGAAATTCCAGTAAGTGCCAGAGTAATGATGAATAAGATATGTTACAAAGCATATGCGAGTTTGTAAAGGCAAAGTAGCGTATGTACGCGTAAAAGTATGAACCAAGTAGCGTATGCCAATTTGCGCTCTAAATTTATAAAACCAGGGGACATGACCATGGTATTGGCCCACAGTATTGAGCGCTGGATTATCTATTTGATCCCGTCCAGGAATACCATCAGCGGTTGAGTGGTTTTGACTCATGGTATTGACAAAGGCTAAATCTATATAAGGAGAAGAAGATCATAGTGCAAGATAGGTGCATATGTCTGGGTTTTAATGAATACTTCATTCTGAAGTATATCTGCATGGAATGGGTAACAGTTTATTGATTGATCTGAATTAATAATGCACCTATGAAGAAAATGATGAAGAGGGATCTCTAGATCTGAAATGACTATGTATTTTCTAGATCTGTTTATGGAATGTTTAGATATGTGATTTGGCGAATCTTTGCTGAATTAAAGGGTGAGATCCGAGTTATCTGTTCTGAAGAGCTACATAGTTCTGAAAAGTTACAGATCTATACGCATGTTCATCTCAGCAAAAGCGTGTATATACGCGGGTTAGTTTCAGCAAAAGCGCGTATGGAATCTAAGGTCAGTCCTGAAATAGTTACAGATATATACGCAGGTTCAGTGAAGTAAAAGCGCGTATGGAATGTAGGTTTTGATGAAGTGTGCAAAATGAAATCTCTGATCTGTTTTGTTGTTTTACTGCTATCTGTCAATGATGTATTCATACAGATCTGGGTTGTTTGAATGTTGATTATGTTGCTGATTATGTTGATTAAAGATCAAGTTGTTGGTTGATTGGGCTGATATCCAATGCACTCTTTGATGTACAGGTTTGTGCTTGATGAATGGTTGAGCTTAAATGTGTGGAGTGGGTCCAGTCTGAAAATATGATGAAAAGTGGCCTACAAGGTATGTTGTGTGGAAACTGTTGGATCCAGTTTGAAAATTGATGAAACGTGGTCCGCAGAGGTGCTGAGGGTTGAAGCCTTCAGTCAGGGGGTTGTAGCTCCCTTCCAATGGTAGCTGGTAAACGAGTGCAGGGGGTAGTGGCTCCCTTCCAGTAGAGGCTGGTAAACGAGAGCAGGGGGTAGTAGCTCCCTTCCAGGAGAGGCTGGTAAACGAGAGCAAGGGGTTGTAGCTCCCAGTGCCAGAGAGGGGCCGGTAAATTTGAGCGGTAGTAGCTCTGTGGAGAGGCCGGTAAACTATAGCAGGGGGTAGTAGCCTTCCGTGGAGAGGCTGGTAAACGAGATCAGGGGGTTGGAGCTCCCTTCCAGTAGTGGCTGGAGAATGAGAGAAGGTTGCAACCTTCTGCAGGTGGGTGCTTGCGTGCTAGTATGAGTCTGCGCCAGTACAAAATTGTAAGAAGTTTTCTTTATAATAAATATTGAAGACAGAGACAACAGCAGTGGTGGTTTTCTCCCGAATTGGGTTTCCATCTTAAATAATGGTGTTCATGTCTGTTGCTTATGTGTGATGGTTTATTCTGTTATTATTGCACATGCTTACTGCTTACTAAACATCTGATGATTGAATGATGCAATGATCTAAGTAAAGAATTAAATGCATAATAAGATATCTGGACATCCACAAGTTTTATTAAGGATATCCGCGTGTATACGCGAGTTGGGTTTAGTAAAGTAGCGTATGGTTTTAAGAGAAAGAAAAAGTAAAAAGTTTTCAGTCAGCTCTAAATACTGATTCACCCCCCCCCCCTCTCAGTATTTTTCCCAACAATAAATCCCTCTTCTAATTATCCCAAGTCCCACTTTACTATAACCTCGCCATATTAATCCCCACTATAGTATTAACCCCTCTGCATAACTTATTCCCGGTCCCACCTCTCACAAATCCCCAACTCATCCCTTGACACCCGTCAACCGTTCGATTGGCGCAATCACGATCCAACCACTCCTGTGCCATTTCACACTATCCACTACCCGAAGTTTAATACCATTGGGGGGGCGGGTGCGAAATGGGTGGTTTCGCACCCCCACTTCCCTGCCATGCATCAGTTCCAGGTTGTATCGCATCCCTCAGACAAAAACCGCTTAACCACTTTTCACGATGCGATAACCGCCAATCCATCGTCCAAGCTGTATGATGAAACCACCCTGCTGTTTTAATTTTACCCCATGCCATGTGATTTATTGCTTCCGATAAAAAAATATTTAAACCCACTCTTTATCATTAAGTTATTTATTTTTGTTGGGAATTGTAGAGAAGAAGCCAAAAGAAGCCTTGCCGACCTCATTTCAAGCTAAAGCAACTAGTGCTGACCAATTTTTTAGGCCAAATTAGACTAGAATTCAAGATTATTTGCTGCCACAACCTGTGCAGACTCAATTTGAAGCGTTATAAGACCAAGGAAATCCCCTATTGCCTCCAAAACCCATTCTGCATACCAAAAATCTGGTTTCACAGGTATTCCGAAGCGCTTGAGCTATTACTTCAACACAAAAGAGTAATAAATTCATAAGATAAACAAATATATGGCTTCCAAAGGCATTGTGACTGTTAACCCCCTGCAACCTCCTGTATTTGTTATTGAACACACTCCCTTAGCAGACAAAGATTTCAAAATTAGTGACACAGTCACTAATTTCAACCTCTTGGACATCCACTGCTAGAGCCATGATAAATCCATAGACCAGGCTAATTATATCTAACTTTGGGAATCAAATTTTCCTAAATATATCTTCCCACAGACATTCCAGTTTCCTGATATCATCAGAATTTTCCAAATCAATTATCTACCCAATGAAAGAGCCCTAGTAACCCCTAGAAAAGAAATTTTGTTCACAATTACTGCAGAATCAATAAACCAGATGTTACAGATCCAACTTAAGCCTGATGAAGCCCCATTGCCTATTGAAATCCTCATTGAATTATATTTAAAGCTGGACTTTCCCAAGAGGTTTCAAATCTTACAAACCCTTCTTCCTTCATCAATGGAAACCCCAAAGAGTAACCCTCCTTATTCAGCTGCATTTTTTTCAGAAAGAACCAGAAAGATTGTCACAATGCTGTCTTACATTCTAGGGTACTTCACAAATGAGTATGTATATGCTTCAATCTTAGGTTTTCTATCCATTTTCAGCCCAGGAAAACCTCCGGATTCCACATTTAACTTTGCTCAATACTAATCAGATGCCATCCATGAGAAATTAGTTAAATTACCATAGGAAGGAGTGTTTAAGTATTGATCTGTTTTGTTTCATATGTTCCTGTATTTACAATCTGAAAGGTTTTCATTTTGTTAGTCATCAGTATTTTTCACCTGTTGATGATGACTATTTGTTAAAGCCAAGTTTTCTAGCAGCTGATCTCAAAATTTGTCAAATTTGCCAGCTGGAAAACACCCATAAACATTTTTGCCCTCCTACCTTTTCAATCAGCCCATGATGAGATAAAACCTCATTCTCAAGCCCTATCTAGCCTCAACTTAACTATCTTGTCCATCAGCTCCAAAGAAAACAATCCAAATCTGTCCAAGAGGTCTCCCCTAAGTTAGGTAGTGGCACTTTAGAAATTTCTGCCTTGGAAAACTATCCTAAAAGCCAAAGAACCTCTATCTATTATCAACCAGTCCTAACAGACCTTCTTATTCTGAAAATAAAGTTTGGTTACACCCTTAAGTCGCGCAACTAACAAGCCTTGAGGTCTCAGCAATACATATGCCATAGGTCAAGCTGATATTAGGTAAATGTACAGTGTTTCAATGTCTTTTTCAAAGAGCAGAAGTCTACTAGTGTTCCAGAAGACATTATTAAACTCAACATGAGAAGATAGCTGCTTCTCATGTGGTTTTGAGCCTAGGATGCAAATGCTGGACAAAGAGTTATCTCATTAAGCTCCTGCAATCACAGTCAAAGGTTAGTGAATTATAAATGACAAGAAATGCTTCACAGATACTGGCCAAATTGCTTATGATGTCTAAAGAGGCACAAAGGTATTTGTAAAGCAGAATTACATGCCTCAGAAAAATGCCCATCATGACTTATTTTCAATTTGTCATCTTCATTTTCTTAAGCATGAATAGGCAGTGAAAGGAAAGATAACACTGTTTTAAAAGCTGATGAAATGGCAAGACTGAGAAAACCTCCTTCATTTTACAAGCAGAGGGTTGAAAGACTGAGAAAAACCTTCTTCATTTTACAAGCAGAAGGTTGAAAGACTGAGAAAACCTCCTTCATTTTATAAGGAGAGGGTTGAAAGACTGAGAAAACCTCCTTCATTTTAAAAGCAGAGGGTTTGGCACTGTGATAAAGTCCTCCTTCATCTAATAAGCAGAGGGCCAGGGATAGAGATTGATTTTAGGGTTTTCACTGACTGAAAGGAAAATTTTAAGAGCAGTGGGAGAAAATTGAAGGCTTATGGATAGAGAAATGGTGTTAAAAACAAAGAGAAAGTAGGGGTACTGTAATAATCCAAGAGGTTTTATTTTTCTTCTATCGGTGTTTTCCTCCAAAGGAAATCTAAAGACAAAATGAACAAATTTTGCTGAGGTATGTGATTTCATCAAAAGTTTCTAGAGATTTTCACCTTGATCAATAGGCATGAAATCTAGCCATTATTTTCCTTCAGAAAACATAGTTGAAATTAGTGGAAATCCATTCAAGGTTTATAAGTGGGAATTTGGGTCAAACATAAGCCAAAGAGTGATGCTAATCCTCAAAGAAGGTTTGTTCTTCCTGTTCATGAAGGTCTTTTTCAAAAAACTCATCAAATGGACAAGAAGGTAACCTAAGCCTGATTTCTGAAGAAGGCTTTGCAAATAGACACATAGGTTCATAAAAGTGAAGAAAGGATATGGCAAATGTCTCAATTTCAGGGAAAATATTCAAAGAAATGAAGCATGATACTGTCACAAACAAAAGAATGTTTATGAAACATATGAAGATACCTAGTTTTTGCATATAATTGCAGGAGAAGCCTTTAGAAGATCTCCTTTTTTAATGAGCATATGTTTGTCAAACCCAGGTAAATGAAACTAAGGTTCCCACGATAAAAAAGGAATGAAATTTGAAGGGTGCATCTACAGTCACTATATGGCTTTGAGCCAGGTTTTCCTCTAAAAAGCAGATATAAGCAGAGGAAAGACATGTCCTCCCTTAATAGGAAAACAGTGAAAAGGAGTTTGGCCTTGGGATGATTTTCTTATAAGTGGGAAGGGTCATATCTATAAAAAACTATCCAAATAGCATGCACAACACTTTATTACAAACATTAATTGAATATGGGCCCCTTTAGCACTTTCAAAGTCATTTGGTTTTCATCATAACAAAGGCATTTGTTTTAAAAAAACGTTCAAACCCTCACAAAGAAATGTCAAAAGATCGTTGGCTTTTTCAACTATAAAAGGGAGTTAGAGACCGTTCCAAGGTCTATTTGCAATTCAAAACGCGAGCAACACTACCCTAGGCTGCTCTCTGACTAAAAAAAGGAGATTTCAAGCGAAATTGTAGAGTTTTGAAAGCTTTAAGCCCGTGTGGCGCGCCTGGAAAAGTGTGCGGCGCGTTTAGCGGAGAAAATACAAAGGCCTTGCACTACTGCGCGGCACGCCTATAGCGGCGCACGGCGCGCCTGTAGCGCCGGTCATCACCACCCGAGGGCTGACCCGACACCCTTTTTAGCTGTGCAACGCTCTACCTTTTGAACATGCCGCACCTATGGAACGACCGAAACACCTTCAAAAGCATCTCTGAAGCTACTCAACTCATCAAGCAAAGGCCACAAACCATCCTCAAGGTATTTTTATTTGCCTCCTTGGTGCTTTCGAATTTCTAAAGGGCGTTTGATGCCATTATTGTCAATACTAAAATAGTGGTAGGAGAGCAAATTGTTTGAGAAAAATCCGAGGTTTCTGTTGCCATAATTTCCCAAAAATAGTATAGTAAAAGGGGTGTGTTTGCATTAGTTTCAAAAGACCTAAAACTGCCCTAAAAAACAATGATAAGCCATAACACTGATTGCAAGGAAAAAACACAGTGTTAGAGGTTGTTAAAATTGTTGAAGGTGTCCTAACAGTGATAAGACAAAACTCACCTCTGTCAGCAAAGTCTAAAGTGAAAACAGTGTTATAAGATGGAAGAAGTCTTTGTAAGGAAAACATAGTTTTGTAAAGAGACAACAGTGATCATGTGTGAATGCTTTCTCACTTCAAAAAGTGACCTCTCTATATGGTAAAAATAAAACCTAGTGCATGCCTTCCATTGTTCCATAAAGCAAGATATGCTATAAAAACTTTCAAATCAGTTGAAGGTGTTTGGCTTACCTTTGTATAGAAACCAATGAATAGCAGAAGAAGAGTGTTGTTGGGAAGGGTGTTTTTGTTTTTGTCTAAATACAAGGTTGTTTTGTTTTTGTCAAAACACAAGGGGATCTCTGTTCTACAAAAAGCCACCATTACCACTTTTTCAAATTACCTTGCCCAAGCAAAGTAATCATTTTACTGAATGCCTTTTATTTGATAACTGTTTGTTGATTGGCATAAAAAGGGACAAAACAGTGATTTGTAAGGAGCAGAAAGTTGGTGTTAAAAAACCATTTCACACAGCATTTGAAGCAGTTTTCCTTGTTCAAATAGTGACTAACAAAGAATACTGAGGTATGCTTGAGAGAACATTCCAAAGGCCATTTGAGACAGCTTGGTGTTGCAGAGAACATTCAAAACAAGATGCCCCCCAGAGAAGACAGTAGGAGTGGCCTGCACAAGAGATTTGAGCCTGTTTCCACTGAAGGAGTGAATGCACATCCATCAGTCTTGTTTAATTTCCATGAGGTTGGGTGTCTATATTTTTGCCAAAGAGCGCAAGAGGTGAAGAGCTATTCTCATTTAACACACCTTTGTGCTTTGAGGTTTCAAGAGAAGAATTTTCAGCTGGCAGGCCTAGATTTCAAATTCTCTCCAAGGTCCATCTCGAAGAGCACCAAAATCCCTTATATAGGGGAGAAGTGGTTTAAACAAAGCCACCTAGACTCAAAAGAATACAAGCCCTTTCTGAAGCCTGAGCATAGATATTCATGTCCATCCATTTTCCCCTTCTCATATCTATTGACTAGTTACGCCCCCCTCGTGAAGATCATCATGAAATACTTCACTTGCGAGGGAAGATTCTCCCGAGTCTATGCCAATCACATCCGGTTGCTCATGCATTTCACAAGGGCCAAATTGCTAAATATCCCTTTCTTCCTACATAGAAGTATTGAGAAAATGGCCTCCACTGTTCAGAAAAAACCTCCTTCTCAGCAGATAGCCTACCTCTTCCATCACTCCCTCATCAAAATTATCATTCTTCATCAGCTTGAGAAGAAGGAAGTCGCTTGGGATACTTTCATCACACATACGGATTTCGCCACTGTACCTTCATTTCATACATCTCCTTCACCTTCTACTCACCATCCTTCGCCTTATTCTAGCAAACCTATTCCCAAGAAGCTCAAATTTACCATAGAAAAATCAAAAGAGCATGATGAGGAAGAAGAGCATGAGCAAGAAGAGGAAAGTGTTGATGAGCAGCAGCATGATGAAATAGGGCAACAAGGGGATGATGAAGAAATTGATGAGGAGCAGCAACATGATGAAACAGGGTAGCAAGGAGAAGAGAGGCATGATGAAGAGGAACATAATGATGAACCACAGACTCCTGGGCATGATAAAGAGGAAGATGATGATGAGCAGCATCACAGTGAGGAAGAACAACAAACTTCTGAGCATGATGAAAAAGGACATGATGATGAAGGGAAACATGATAAATATGTGCAGCACAGTGAGGGTGAGCAGTCTCGTGAATATGATAAGCAACATGATGATGAACAGGTGCAGCACAGTGAAGAGAGGCAGCCACATGTTGATGAACAACAGCCTCATGAAAACTAATAGAAGCATGATAAAAAGGTGCAACACAATGAGGAGGACAACCCTAAAACTGAAATGCACAAGGATAGTCAAGGCATCCATGAAGAAATCCAAGACAGTGGCAAGAATGATGAGCAAAGTGACAAGGGTAAAGAGCCAATGGAGCATGTGCTAGCTGCCTCTCCTAGGCAAGGGGCCATGCTCTCTTCTCCGACAGTGGCCAAGCCCCAGACATCAAAGAAAAGGGTGCCTAGAGTTGTAACTCCAAATGTGACTAGGGCCCTCCGAAGCAAGGGAAAATTTCCCAAGAAGCCCATTATCGAATTGCCCAAGAGGAGGAAGACTAAAAGAGCCACCCAAAGCAAAGGAAAGGAGAAAGAGGAGAGTAGCCATGAAAAGGAAATGGAATTTGACATAATTCAAATCCAAAGCGATGATAGTGACAACGAAGCCTGGATCCTAGAAAATCTCTTGATCAAGAGAGAAAACCAAATTGATGCTTTGAAGACTGATCTTGATAGGGCTAGGAACTTCAATCACTTTTTTCAAGTTCAAAACAAGCAGATGAGTGTCCATATGGCTGTGTATGAGACACGGGCCATCAAATACAAAAAGGAGGCTTCCAAAGCACAAATGAGATTGGAAGAACTCATGGGTGAGTTCGATGAGAGCGAAGGCGAAGATCAGCCCAGGCGAAAGAGGCCAAGAACCATGGGGCTCAAAAAGGCCCTTGAGAAACAAAAGGAAGAAGAAGATGCCCTTCTCCAATCTACCCCTCTCACTACATTGTTCGAACAAGAGATAGAGAACAATCAGGAAGCATGGCTTGAGAGATTTAATGATCACTTTGAGAAGAAATTGGAGACAGAAAATAGATACTTGGACCTTCAACGGAGGATGACCGGGCATTATAAAAAGCTCAATCAGTTTGCCCGGCGGAAATTGAAGGCCGCTCAAGAAAAACTCAAGGAGGCTAAAGGGAAGCACCCGAAACCAAAATTGAGAAAAGACACCTCAAGCCTCCAAATTTTGGCCTTAGCTTCACAACATTTTTCTGAAAACCCTTGAGGGTCATGCTCGCCAAATTTGGGCGAAACTCGACAAATTTTGGTTTTTTGTCATTTTTGGGTTTTTGGCTAAAACTCATGGGCATCGCCATTTCAGTTTGGGGCATCCTAAAAGGATGAAAATGGTATCATTGGATGCCATAATTTCAGGGGCACATACTCAGTGATTTTTAGATCAATTGAAGATCATTTTCTCCCCCAAAATGGCGAAAAAACACTCGCTTTTTCTACACTCTGCCCCGTTTATCAGCAAGGCCTATTTTCTGGTTTTTTACACACAGGTCTATTTTTGGAGGACTTCCAGTGGTCAGTTGGGATAAAAATAAACATTTTCAAAAATTAGACACTCAGAGCTTTCCAACAAGCCATCATGGGCCTCATTTCTACATTAGGAATGCCTCCAAAAGTTTTCGGCAAGTCAGGGGGACCTTTTGCTGATGTATTTTTTGAGTATTTTTGTAAAAATTGAACCTTTCAAAAGTGACTTTTCCTCATGTACGTTTAGCTATTTTGTACATGATAAGTTATGAAAAGTTAATATATTTCCCTTTTTTAGCATTTTTGAGATATTTTATTAGATATTTTATGCCTTGGGCTTTGCAAAGCTTCAAGGACAAAATCAAATATTTTGGATGGGCCAATGACATTGCAAGTTGAACTAAGAGGTTTTCTTCACTTTGGCCTATATATTCCAAAGGCTTTCATTGTAAACAAGGCTGAAATTGATGAATAGAAGCAATATATGGTCATATAATCTTTGGAAGAAATACTTGTCTCATGCTTTTGGATAGTTTCTTGGATGTTCTTGGATGATGAAAGAGGATTGTTGTTGGATTCCATGACTTGGTAGAATGGTATAGTGTCTCTCTCTCTCTGTTTTGTTTCCTAGTTTTCATTCATAAATCCATGTTCTTTCTTGCTATAAGACAGTAGAGAACAAATTTGAGAAATTCCCTTGGAGGCACCTCAAATTTCCTGTTTCTTTATAGTTTCCATGTTTTCTTCATTCTTAGTCATATTAAAGAATCCTTGATTGCTCTTTAATAACTGAAGAATATTGTTTACTTGTTTTATTTGTGGCTTTATGCATGCTAAGTATGATTTATGGTATGTCCTGCTTACTCATGGCTAGCCATAACTCCACCTATGAAACTTCTATTTGATTGATTAGATTGTCTATTTTTGAACCAAGGAGATCTTGTTCTAATCTTGCCCTTTGCCTAAAACTATACAATCTTGTTTTCAAAGTGCCCAATATTTTGAATTACTATGTTTAGGAATTCTTACATAGTGATTTGAGTTGTTTGTCTGTCTTAAATGTATTTCCCCAAGGTATGATAGCCATTTCCTAAAGTTAGAGAGTCATATATCTCTATGCATGGCTTGAATGTTTTTTCTATGCATTGATCAGCTTATAGTTACATTTCTCATGATTAATGGTTTTCCCTACCATGTTTATGTCAGCTATTAAACTATTTATGCTTGAAATCCTTTGTTATTCACAAGTTTAATGTCCATCTCACTCCATTTTTACCAAAGATCCATTTTACCTCGAATCAAATCGGCCCTTCAGCAACCTTGTATCACCATCTGAAAGCTTTCTTGACCTTTTCGACCCCATAGCCCAGTTTATCTAACATCTTTTACCTATCTTATGTCTTTGATCAGTTCATCCCTCACAACCTAAAAACCAAAACCAAAAACTTACTCCATAACTAGCTTAAAATCAGAACACAATAAACAAACACACAGATATCCCTTACACAAATAGAGAGAGCCCTCTCTGAGTCCAGGAAGGCTAGGTACTTGGGCTCCAAAGATTGGTTTGATGTTACACTGTCATTTGGCTTTCCAATCAGCCAAATCACGGGACCCTAACATAATGGCGATCACTATGGGACTAACTGAGTACATGACGGTCTAGAAAACTCTTGTAGATTCATTAGTCTTTAAAATTTAAACAGGAAAGCAGTCCATAGAATCATTTAGAGTAAACTCTTTTTGTTCTCACCACCCTAGCAAAGTGACGAAACAGGTTTAGAACACTCTAATAAACCATAGGTTGCGCATAAAACTCAAAAAACCCCAAAACATTCCCAGATTGGCTTTTCCCTAGTTACTGATGGTTGACCATAGCTATATCTTTACAAAAACAACCAAGTTCCACCTGGAAACTCCACTAGCCTCCAGTAGGTCTAAAAACTCCATAAAAACCAAAAAATTCATAAACCATACCTTTTCTATTGACTCATCCTTTCCAAAACTTAAAACTTATGGTGCAAAATCTGTAATCAATGACGAACTAAGTATAACTTAGCGATTCAGAAGACTTCACCTAAACACAGGAGATAAACGGAAATACCTTGAAAATAGAACCATTAGCTTGTCCATGCAACCTAGAAAACTATTGAAACCAAGTATATCACTCTTCTTTGCAAGTTTTCATCTCAAAGTTTGCTATAAAACGTTTTCCCGAAAGCATCTTTGATAGTGTTGGTGGTGGACCATAGTTCTCATAGAAATCCACCTAGCGACTCCACTAGTCCATCTTTTTGTTTTGACCATCCTTCACATTAGTAAAACCCTAGAGAGGCCATCCATCCAAAACAATCACAAATACCATCCTCTCTAAACTCTAGATTCGAAATCCGGCTTCACGAAGAATTAACACCAGATCTCATTTAGACCCAAATCCCCCTATCATAGTAGATGACCCAAAGAAGATTCTATGGCAAGCTTCCGAAACTGGAAATTTAGCTACCAATAGGTCCATCTGTAAAGCAAGATCAGTACCTGGACACCTCACAACCTTGCAGGGTTCCCCCTTTGACTTAAAATCAGCAAAAACCCTTTTTAGAAGCAAGTTACAAAGTAAGATAGACTTTGATGATATTGAGCCCCTAGATCTGCCACAGAGTCCTAGTAGAGAAGCTTCACCTACTACACCTCCAGAATTTCAGCTTCTCCATCACTTTAGCTCCTACCACCCCAGATCTGCTCAAAATCAGATCACTAGCCCAAGTACATCCGCCACACCCATCCAAACCACTAATGTTCAAACCACCTCAGCTCATCCTACAAGCCCTCATTTTGTACATCATCCATTAGCTCCCGCCATGGCAGCCTGGTATGCGTCGTTGGTGTTGCCACAACCTTTGGCCCCCTTACAAAATGACTATCAATCCAAAATCCCGCACTTTATCGGAGTTGAGACTACCACAGCTCAACAAAATGTAGATAGGATTAGCGATGCCTTTGAATACATGGAAATAGAAGACGAGACCATCAGAATGAGGATATTCGCCCAAAGCCTGGGCGGAGAACCCAAAAAATGGTTTAAGAGCTTAACTCCAAACAACATCCACAATCTCCCAAAACTCTACCAAACCTTCATAAACAAGTGGGAAATCCAAAAGAACCCCATTCAAATCCTGTCAGAGTATAACAATATAAAATGGGAAAATGGGGAAAGTGTCCAAGGATACTGCACTACGTTCAACAGTGTGTATAACGCCCTCCCACCTCACTTCAAACCTCCACTCGGCTCAGACTTGGAAAATTTCCCCGAAGGCTTTGACCCAGACATGACTTATCAACTAAGAGACAAGGACCCCCCTACCTTAGAGGAAATGCAAAGAGTGGCTATAAATGCAGAAGCCAACTTAGCTGAAAAGAGAGCTAGGATAAGAGCAGAAAAGGGAGTCACATACCATGACGAAATTTCCCCATTCGGCATCTTCCTCAGATCCTAGAATAGATGGCCTGGTCAAATCCATGATAAATATGTGGGAAAAAATGAGTGAAAAAGCACCTCTTAAGGGCAACCAGCCAAACCCTCAAAACCGAAACCAAAACTTTAGAAGAGACTAGTCTCAAAATAAACCAAGGGAAAAGGACCAATAGATCAGGCCATCCTTCAGTGAAAATTATGTTGATGAAGATGAGAGGGATACATAACCCATTGATGAAATTCATTTGAACCTATTAGGTTCTGATAACGAAAGTGAAATTTACCTCACAAAAGAAGAACAAACATTCTTCTCTCCGAATCAAGATGAAACCAACTATGAAGATCCCGAAGATCCTGCCATAGATTTTCAGAATGCCATAATAGAAGCGCACAGGCAGTATGACCTTAGAAGTAGAAAAACCAAAACAACTCCAAGAAAGGTAGCTCAGACACTGCTAGAACCCCTGATACCATCCTTAAAAAATCAGTGGACAACAACAAAATCATGGTCAAGAAAACTGACCAAAACCAAGATAAAGTTATTCAAACAAGTTTTGGCTCAGATGCTCCTAGTACTTCCACGAAGATTCCCGAGATGGTTGTGTTGAAAAAAATCCCGAATCAGAGTCAGCAAATTAAAAACATAGAGAAAATCATGTCTAAAAAAAGCTGAAACAAATCTGTCCAAACTACAAACTCCTTTTAGTTTCGAAGGGGAAATTTCAAAATAAAAATAACCATACCCCTTACTGAGCTAATAACTATAGATAGGTATAGATCTCAAATCTTCAAATTTTTTGATTTAGGAAATGAGGCGGATACTTTAAATCTAACTGATGACAAACCTGAGCTCTTTTTCAACCCCAAAATAGAAGGTGAATACCAAGAAGCAACTGTCTCTCCTTTCTATGTAAGCTTGAACATACAGGACAAGATATTACATAATGCCATGTTAGATTCTGGTGCCTCCCATAACCTCATGCCTAAAGAAATCATGGAAAACCTGGGTCTAGAGGTAACTCAACCATACAAAGACCTGTACTCCTTTGATTCAAGTTGGGTCAAATGCTTAGGTCTAATAAATAACCTGTGTTTTGCTTTGACACAACTACCGGCAAAAAACCTAGTCATGGACGTAGTAGTGGCTGATATTCCTCCTAAGTATGGAATGCTACTATCAAGGGCGTGGGCTGCCAAAATACAAGGTAACCTTCAAATGGACATGTCATTCGCTACCATCCTAGTTTTCAACTAGACTAGGAGATTATACCGAGAAACTCACATGAAATACATGGTTATCAAACAGGATAAGCCAAACAACACTCCCATTTATTCCATTCATTCCAATTTAGATTCTTTTATCTTATACAATGAAAGTGATATAAACGAGCAGTTAAAAGAAAATGAAGAGGATTTCAAACCATCAAAACCACATTTCCCATTACTAAATGAAGAAACTGATGACCAAAGCTCTTAGAAACCTGAAAAATAGCTTAGTATCGTGTATAAAAAAGAAGCTCTTTGGAGTATAAGCTTTGACGGTTCTTGTGGCAAAATTGGTTTGGGAGCTGACATTTGGATACACAATACTAATGAGGGTCATTCTTTCAGATTAGAATTCCAATGTACTAATAACATTGTGGAATATGAGTCCCTTCTCCTTGGTCTGCACATACTTAAGGGCTTAGGCGCCAAGAAAATATCAGCCCAGGGAGATTCAAAACTTGTAATTAGGCAAATCAAAGGTGAATATTCGGCAAAAAACCAATGATCAGGAGATCAAGTCCCTTGAAGAAAAATGCTCAAAAATGAAGTTGCTCAGAATTGTTCTGAACCAGATCGACAGGAAAGAGCTCGTCAATACGATCCCAACACTGCAAATGGCATTCAAATCCGTTGTCGTATGGAGGAGATATTGCAGTTTGAATTTTCCCAATAACTTTCAATTTTGAAAGAAATTTTTTTAATATATTGTAATGGAATAATTTTATTTTTATTAAGGTTTAATAGATTAATTAAATTATATAGTTTTAATATTTTATATGGTTTTTTATTAAATCATATATTATATTATTAATTATATGTTTTAATTAATTTTAAAAAAAAAATTAAATTAAACCTTATTAAAAATCTAATTACTAAACCATACTATATGTTAAAATAAATTCGAAATATAGAAAATGGTTTAATACCCACAAGTCTAAAGTTGTTAAATGGCACATGGGCCATATTTGTTAAACGGTTACAATCTATGTAACAAAGGCGTAACATGGTATGGATTATGTAATGGCAACGTTAAAGTCAAGGTACATGCCCATGTGGGTTTAAATGCACATGGTCACGTGGACCGGCGGGAGGAGCGGAGTTATATTCAATATATGGTTTAAAACTTTAAACAGCGCCGAACCTAACTCATAGTTAATCAAACGACTTCTGAACGGTGCGGTCCTATGCACCCTTATCTTTAGCACCACGAACTGGCAGAGTTTATGGCGGATTCCGCCTATTTTGGTGGCCGCCCTATTTTGGAGGGCTTAACTGCAGTTCCACCAGATTTGGTGGAGTTTCTCTAGGCTAAACTGGCAGTTGGAGTAAAAGAGCCATAACTTTGGCTAGGAGAGGCCTTTTGATACGATTTTTTTTTTGATTTTGGGTGTAGTGATCATTCTGAAGCTGTTGGAAGTGTTTTCAGAGCCATTAGGGCACTATAACAGAGAATTTACCAGCGTTTTTGGTCGTGGAGCCACCAGGGCCTAAGGGAAGAAGAGCTGTTTTGGACTACCTTCATCCAATGGAGGTGTTTGTTTAGTCCTTTTCTACTGATTTGAGCCTTCTGAATCTATTTTTGCAGTTTTTTTTGCCATTTGAGGCTTCTATACAGTTGTATACACATTTTGAGCATTTAATCAAAGAGGAAAAAACCTAATTAGAGGCTTTTGGACCCAGCGGAGGTAGCCCAAGAGAGGGGTGACCCGCTTAAACAATTATTTGCTGTCATACTGTATAATTTTGCTGCATATTTTCAGATTCTGCTCCTTTAAACAATAAATTTTTATAAGCTAACTTTTCCCAAGCAGGTTTAAACAGAGAACAAAACTTGTTAATTCATCTTCAAACCACTACACTTCATTTGCAAAATATGTATACTTGTCTATTCACACATTAAAGTTGGATCAATGAATACTTTGCACTTAAAACAAATACTTTCATTGATCGGATCTCTGTGATCACATTTTATTTCTTTAGGCATAGTCTGTAGAAGGGCCAGGTAGCCTCTGGATTCATCCTTTCTTTGAAAGGTGAAATATCCGGTGAATGCCCCTACAGTCAATCTCTGTATGAGAAATACTTTGTTGTCACAATTTCAGATCAGGTTGGTATCGGAGCTCAAGGTTTTTCTTAAGAGTTTGTGAAATTTGTGCAAGTAAATTGTGTTATTCTGCAAAATTTGATGCTTACTAGGCTGAAATTGCAAAGAGGGGAAGGTCAATTGGTTAGAGAAAAAGTTAATCCTCAACCAAGGAGGGCTAGAGTGCCATTACATCCGCCTTCCATTTCATCCTCAATAGCCTTAGAATCAGCCACAAACATGTCTTCCAGAGAAGGATAAGTACATGAGGAAATGGATCCCAAGGAAGAAGAAAGAGTCTTTAGAAAAGCTTTCTTGGACTTGACTGAGATGGTTAGGATCCTATACCAGGAAAGAAATGATAGGATTACTAGAGAAGGTCTAGAAACCAAAGAGAAGAAGGATATTCTTCAGGAGGAAAGAAAGACAAAGATGAGTCTAAGAAAGGGAATGGAGGAAATGGTGATCCTTCATCTCCATCATCATCCTCATCCTCCACATCATCCTCTTCAACTTCTGAAAATCAGTCACACAAAACAAAAACATCTCATAAAAATCCTTTGTTAAAGCTTGATGTAAATTTTGAGTTGCTGATGTTTAATGGTGATGTGAATGCAGAAAAATTGGATAACTGGATTAGACAGCTGGAATTCTATCTAAGAATTCAGAATTTGCATGATGATGACACAAAAATCCAATTAGCCTCTTTGAGAATGGATGGAGCAGCTTTGGTTTGGTGGGAAGCCAAGACTAGAGAGGAGATTAAAAAGCATGGTAAGATAACTCTAACATGGAATGAGTTTATTACTGCTATTAAGAAACAATTTTATCCTCTTGCTCATATTCAGAAAGCAATCATGAATTGGCAAAGTTTTAGGCAACTTAAAGGTCAAAATGTGCAAGATTATACCTAAGAGTTTAGAAGGAGAGCACTTCTACTTGGAGTAGACTTACAAAGTCAAGACACCTTGTTGAAATACATAGGAGGTTTGCACAATTATCTGCAACATACTATTCTAATGTTCAATCCTACTAGCTTAGATGAAGTCTGTGTGCAGGCTACACATTTAGAAGCTAGAAGAAAGAATATTTTTGATGAGGATAGTAATTTCAAAAACAAAGGAAAAAAGAGAGTTGCAAATTCAAGAAAAGACAAAGGAAAGTTCTTTTGAAATAACTGTTCAAAGACAAGTCACGATGAAGATCATTGCTGGAAACTTCATCCTGAACTGAAACCAGAAAAATTCAAGAACAAAAACAAGACCAAAGAAAAGGAGAAAACTGTTGCAACAATTGAGCAAGACTTAGGGTCAGACTCAGAAGATGAGACAAAAAGCATAGGCATGATTTTAAAGAACATTAAGGGGAAAGAAGTGGTGCAAGACACAATTCCCAGTTCTAGCTCTTTGAATTGTCACAAAGATAGTCATGATGAAAAGAGGAGGATAGAGCTTTTCCATGTGAGGGTAATTTCAAAACATACCAAAATTGACACACTGTTTGATAGTGGGTCACAAGCAAATCTTATATCTGAAGATTTGGTCAAGTAGCTTAAACTTGAGACCATTCCACATCTGAAGCCTTATCCACTTGGATGGATATGCAAGGATGCTAATTTGCAAGTATCAAGGAAGTGCATATTGCGCTTTGCAATAACTGCACACTTTATTGACACAGTGGAACTTGATGTGGTGTCGCTTGATATCTCAGGTATTGTTTTGGGAAGTCCTTATTTGTTTGACAGGAAGGCCATCTTTCATCGCCATGAAAACAAGTATCACTTGTTCAAAGATGGTAAAGAGTACATTGTGAGAGCTCACAAGAAGAAGCTGGAATCTTCATTACTCCATGCAAGTCAAAGTCTAACTTTGTTGATGTTGAAACGACCAGATTTTGAGCATTTGCCTTTTTATGATGTTGCTAATAATATGTCTCAGTTTGATAACAGTTTGTCTTTAAAAAAAGATGATGTTATGTTGCACGAATTACCTTTTGGGTTAGCCAATTCAGAAAATGAAGTGTCAAAGCTAAGCAGTGCAAGCAAGAAGGACACACAATTCAGCATGGGAAAATGTTGGTTTCAGAATGGTACAATTCGCCATGGGAACAGTTTGCAAGGTGAAAGTCATTTTAAGTCTTCTGGAAAGTTTGATCAATGTAGAGAAAGTTTATTTTCTGCAGATTACAATTGCTGTTCTGCAAATTTTAATCATTTGCATCATGACTCCGTCAATCTTAGCAATGGTAGATCAGTTGATTCCAGAGACAGGTTATCATTTTCTCAAAAGCTTCAGTTGATGAAATAGGGTAGATTTCAGTTTTTCAAAGTTGGAAGAGTGGAGAATCAGTCTCCACATCATCAGTTTCAGTAATCAGAAAGCTTTTGAGGGTCCAAAAGCTTCTCATTTGGGAGGTGTGATCAGGAGATCAAGTCCCTTGAAGAAAAATGCCCAAAAATGAAGTTGCTCAGAATTGTTCTGAACCAGATCGATAGGAAAGAGCTCGTCAATACGATCTCAAAGCCGCAAACGACACTAAAATCCGTTGTCGTATGGAGGAGATATTGCAGTTTGAATTTGCCCAATAACTTTCAATTTTGAAAGAAATTTTTTTAATATATTGTAATGGAATAATTTTATTTTTATTAAGGTTTAATAGATTAATTAAATTATATAGTTTTAATATTTTATATGGTTTTTTATTAAATCATATATTATATTATTAATTATATGTTTTAATTAATTAAAAAAAAAAAAAAAAATTAAACCTTATTAAAAATCTAATTACTAAACCATACTATATGTTAAAATAAATTCAAAATATGGAAAATGGTTTAATACCCACAAGTCTAAAGTTGTTAAATGGCACGTGGGCCATATTTGTTAAACGGTTACAATCTATGTAACAAAGGCATAACATGGTATGGATTATGTAATGGCAACGTTAAAGTCAAGGTACATGCCCACGTGGGTTTAAATGCACATGGTCACGTGGACCGGTGGGAGGAGCGGAGTTATATTCAATATATGGTTTAAAACTTTAAACAATGCCGAACCTAACTCATATTTAATCAAACGACTTTCGAACGGTGCGGTCCTATGCACCCTTATCTTTAGCACCACGAACTGGTGGAGTTTATGGCGGATTCCGCCTATTTTGGTGGCCGCCCTATTTTGGAGGGCTTAACTGCAATTCCACCAGATTTGGTGGAGTTTCTCTAGGCTAAACTGGCAGTTGGAGTAAAAGAGCCATAACTTTAGCTAGGAGAGGCCTTTTGATACGAATTTTTTTTTGATTTTGGGTGTAGAGATCATTCTGAAGCTGTTGGAAGTGTTTGAAGAGCCATCAGGGTGCTCTAACAGAGAATTTACCAGCGTTTTTGGTCGTGGAGCCACTAGGGCCTAAGGGAAGAAGAGCTGTTTTGGACTACCTTCATCCAATGGAGGTGTTTGTTTAGTCATTTTCTACTGATTTGAGCCTTCTGAATCTATTTTTGTAGTGTATTTTTCCATTTGAGGCTTCTATACAGTTGTATTCACATTTTGAGCATTTAATCAAAGAGGAAAAAGACTAATTAGAGGCTTTTGGACCCAGCGAAGGTAGCCCAAGAGAGGGTTGAACCGCTTAAACAATTATTTGCTGTCATACTGTATAATTTTGCTGCATATTTTCAGATTCTGCTCCTTTAAACAGTAAATTTTTATAAGTAAACTTTTCCCAAGCTGGTTTAAACAGAGAACAAAACTTGTTAGTTCATCTTCAAAACACTACACTTCATTTGCAGAATATGTATACTTGTCTATTCACACATTAAAGTTGGATCAATGAATACTTTGCAGTTAAAACAAATACTTTCATTGATCAGATCTCTGTGATTACATTTTATTTCTTTAGGCAGAGTCTGTAGAAGGGCCAGGTAGCCTCCGGATTCATCCTTTCTTTGAAAGGTGAAATATCCGGTGAATGCCCCTACAGTCAATCTCTGTATGAGAAATACTTTGTTCTCACAATTTCAGATCAACCAAAGACTAAGAGAATACAGGAATGTAGCTTTAGACATCCTCAAAACCTTCAAAAAATATGAACTCACTTATATTCCTAGGGCTCAAAATAGTCTAGCAAATGAGCTTGCCTTTGCTGCAAGCAATGGCCAAATACCATGTTTGAGCGAGCAATACAATATTCAGGTCAAATATCGCCCTACAGTACCAGATAATATTGACCATTGGAAAATATTAAAATATGACAATCAAATTGATTATTTCTTACAATCTAAGAATGAATTTGAAGTAACCAAAATAGACTTAGAAAATGAAGAAAAGAAACCTGGAAAAAATCAAGATCAAGAGCCAAATTTACCTTCTTGGACAGACATAAACTTGGTAAATCATTCATATGAAACTGAGATAGGAGAGGACATAGACCAAAGGGAACTTGAAGTCTTACACTGTGAAAATGACACCATGCCTAGAGGGCTTGCACCTTTAGAAGAATTGTTTGATTTTAACGATGTGGCCAAAAAGCCAAAAATGGAATCTACCGAGGTCGACATAGAAGAATATAACATAGGAAGCCTTGAAGAACCAAGAAAGATCAAACTATCCAAAACCCTCCCTCCTCACATAAAGCAGAAGTACACCAAGTTGTTTAAAGAATTTAAAGATGTGTTTGCATGGGGATACCAAGATTTTAAATCATATGACACAAGCATCATTCAACATAAGATTCCCCTTAAAGAAAACTAGAAGCCTTTCGAACAGAAGTTAAGAAGAATAAACCCAGTCTTACTACCATTGGTTGAAAAGAAAATTAAAAAGATGTATGATGCTGGGATAATAGTGTCCCTCAGGTACTCTAAGTGGGTTTCAAATCTAGTATCAGTTAGGAAAAAGACTGGTGAAATTAGACTCTGTATCAATTTCCGAAACCTAAATAGAGCCTGTTTAAAAGACAACGATCCATTGCCCAAAATGTACCACATACTTCAAAAGGTAGTAGGAGCTAAAAGGATCTCATTACTTGATGGTTTTTCTGGTTATAACCAAGTGCTGGTTTACCCCACTGATCAACACAAAACATCTTTCACCACACCTTGGGGCGCTTTCATGTACGTTAAAATTCCCTTTGGATTGATGTATGCTGGTGCCACATTCCAAAGAGCCATGGACATAGCCTTCTCAGAAGACATAGGTTATTTCATAGTCATATATATTGACGATATTATGATATATTCCAAATCAGATGAAGAACACCTGGTGCACTTAAGAAAGGTTTTTAACAAATGTAGAAAATATGGTTTATCCCTAAACCCCAAGAAAATACTTTTAGGTCTAGAAGAAGGAAAACTCCTAGGTCACATCATTTTGAAAGAGGGAATAAAAATAAACCCCCAGAGAATCGAAGGCATATTACAAATAATTCACCCCAGAAACATAAAGGAGCTGCAATCCTTTATCAAAAAGATTAATTTCTTGAGAAGATTCATCCCAAATCTTGCCAAACTTCTGAGAGATATCACAAATATGTTGAAAAAAGAGGTCGAGGTTAAATGGACTACGGAAGCCAAAAAATATTTTGAACTAGTTAAAAAGGCCCTAACTGAAACACCAGTATTGATAAGTCCTGATTTCACCAAATATTTTTACATTTTTTCATTTTCCTCAGAACACACAATAGTTGTTGTGTTCTTGCAAAAAAATGCAGCAGGGCAAGAGCAACCCATTGCCTTTTTTAGAAAATCCCTGAGAGATGCTCCCTTGAAATATAACATCATGGAAAAACATGCATTCACATTGGTAAAAGCACTGAAATATTTTTGAGTTTACATCTTACATTCTCATGTCATCACTTTTGTTCCTAATACCATCATCAAAGACATATTAAACCAAGATCCCGATGGTAAAAGGGGAAAATGGATCACTATAATCTTAGAATATGACTTAGAAATCCGACCTACCAAACTGGTTAAAGGACAAGGACTTGCAAGACTGATGGCTGAAACCAACCTCCAAGCTTTAGATATAAATTTTGTTAATGCCTTAGAAGAACAGGAAGAATGCACAGCCCCTCATGTTGAACAAGTGTTTTTAAATTCACCTTGGTATGCAGACATTCTTTATGTATTATTTTATCTAAATGCTCCTCCAAATTTATCAAAGGCAAAAGCAATATTTCTTAAACAAAAGTCTTTAAAGTTTTTCATTATAGATGGATTTCTGTATTGGAAAAATCCCACTGGTATGCTGCTTAAATGTTTGCTTGAGTCAGATGCAGAGAAAATTATGCACGAAATGCATGAAGGAGAATGTGGAGGTCATCTCTACTGGAAAACTACAGCGAAAAAAATCCTTAGAGCCGGTTATTATTGGCCTACCTTATTTCCTAACACTCACAAGCTATTTATAACATGTCATAAGTGTCAAATTTTTGATGGCAAGAAAAATCTTTTACCTTTGCCCTTACACCCCATCATAGTCGAAGGACCCTTCCAGCAATCGGGTCTAGATTTTATTGGGGAAATTCACCCTTCCTCATCCGATCAACATAAATGGATCCTTACATCCACTGATTACTTCACCAAATGGATAGAATCCATACCTTCCAGGAACGTCGCCGATTCAGTCATCATCAAGTTCCTAGAAACCAATACCCTATCTAGATTTGGCTGTCGTAGAAACATCATTACAGATAACGCTGCTGCCTTTTCCTCCTAAAGAATGATTTACTTCTGTTACAAATATCACATTTCATTAGGACATTCCACAGCTTATTACCCTCAAGGTAATGGTTTAGCCAAGTCCTCTAACAAAAGTCTAGTGAACATCATCAAGAAACTTCTGGAAAAAAATCAAAAGTAATGGCATGGAAAAATAGTACACGCATTATGGGCTGATAGACTGACCACCAAAAAATCAATCAGCATGTCTCCCTACCAACTAGTGTATGGCATAGATGCCATTTTCCCAACATCCTTAGGGGTTCCAATAATGAAGTTATTGTAAGAAGTTCAAATAGAAGAAAATGAGATGCAAAGGAGGGTAAATCAGACTATTCATTTACAACAAACAAGAGAAGAAGTTTACCAAAAGGCTGAGTTAGCGCAAGACAAAATAAAACAGATTTTTGACAGAAGGACCAAGGAAAATGATTTTCAGATTTGGGACAAAGTGTTAAAATGGGATTCTAGAAGAGAAGACAAAGGTAAACATGGCAAGTTTGAAAACTTATGGAAGGGGCCTTTCATCATCAGCTCAGTTAGCGGAAACAATGCCTTTTTCCTACAAGAACTTGATGGGATTGAAACTTTTGGAGGTCCTGTGAATGGCAGGACATTAAAGCATTATTTTTGTCAAGAGCTCCAATTTTAAAAACATTTTCAATCATTGTATATACCATTGTTTGAAAAACAGATAAAAAAAAGAAAGTTCAAAAACAATAGAAAAATAGAAAAAGAGGGTGGTTTGAAAAATAGAAAGAAAGCCCCATATTCCAAAAAATAGTCATTCAGAAAGCACACAAGTCTAAATGCTGCTACTAGTGCTCAAATGTCTTGTTCAGTTATCTAGCCTAATCATAACTGAACATGTTTTAAATTTATTTGCTGATAAGTTAGTGAGTGGAAAATATGGTCAACATTGTGTAAGCTTGACTTATCAAAGATAGCAGATTAGGAAAAGATACTGGTTCCACATGCTCAAAACAGAACCAAAGAGGAAATCAGGGATGAAAAAAAAATTGTGTATCCTAGCCTTGTGTTTCTAGATTTCATTTTATGCAAAATAATATTTTTGTGCAACTTGTCTTTCATGCCACAAGTACATGACAAATCAGACTGTCTAATCCTGATTTAGTCATTTTTCAATTTCATGTTTTAGATTAGAGAATAAAATCCTGTTAAATAGCTTAACCTTGATAGTCGATCTAGCATAGGTAGAGAAACAAAGGATTTCATCAGCTTAATCTGAACTCCCGGCAAATATAATTTTAGAACTAGATAGTGTCATTTTTCAAAAATACTATGTCAAAGGGTTGCTAGTCCAAATGCACCCAAAAGAAGAAAAAATGTTAGGAAAGATAGTGGGGTAGGTATAAATCTCGTTGATTCTAATCATGCTGTCAATTTTCAGAAATAACATCAAGGAGGAAAGATATTTGCACCAATGGGTAAAGGCACTCGTCTTCAAAGAACCAAGATCTGAAATTCTGGACACCTCCTGAAAAGGAGCTACCCTCCCCAAATGGAGCGACTGTTAGTCATCAGTATTTTTCACCTGTTGATGATGACTATTTGTTAAAGCCAAGTTTTCTAGCAGCTGATCTCAAAATTTGTCAAATTTTCCACCTGGAAAACACCCATAAACATTTTTTCCCTCCTACCTTTTCAATCAGCCCATGACGAGATAAAACCTCATTGTCAAGCCCTATCTAGCCTCAGCCATACTAGCTTGTCCATCAGCTCCAAAGAAAACAATCCAATTCTATCCGAGAGGTCTCCCCTAAGTTAGGTAGTGGCGCTTTAGGCATTTCTCCCTTGGAAAACTATTCTAAAAGCCAAAGAACCTCTATCTATTGTCAACTAGTCCTAACAGACCTTCCTATTCTGCAAATAAAGTTTGGTTACACCCTTAAGTCGCGCCACTAACAAGCCTTGAGGTCTCAGCAATACATATGCCATAGGTCAAGCTGATATTAGGTAAATGTACAATGTTTCAATGTCTTTTTCAAAGAGCAGAAGTCTACTAGTGTTCCAGAAGAAATTATTAAACTCAACATGAGAAGACAACTGCTTCTCATGTGGTTTTGAGCCTGGGATGAAAATGTTGGACAGAGAGTTATCTCATTAAGCTCATACAATCACAGTCAAAGGTTAGTGAATTATAAATGACAAGAAATGCTTTGCATATACTGGCCAAATTGCTTATGATGTCTAAAGAGGCACAAAGGTATTTGAAAAGCAGAATTACATGCCTCTGAAAAATGCCCATCATGACTTATTGTCAATTTGTCATCTTCATTTTCTTAAGCATGAATAGGCAGTGAAAGGAAAGATAACACTATTTTAAAAGCTGATGAAATGGCATGAATGAGAAAACCTCCTTCATTTTACAAGCAGAGGGTTGAAAGACTGAGAAAAACCTCCATTTTACAAGCAGAAGGTTGAAAGACTGAGAAAACCTCCTTCATTTTACAAAGAGAGGGTTGAAAGACTGAGAAAACCTCCTTCATTTTACAAGCAGAGGGTTTGGCACTGTGATAAAGGCCTCCTTCATCTAATAAGCAGAGGGCCAGGGACAGAGATTGATTTTAGGGTTTTCACTGATTGAAAGGAAAATTTTAAGAGCAGTGGGAGAAAATTGAAGGCTTATGGACAGAGAAATAATGTTAAAAACAAAGAGAAAGCAGGGGTACTGTAATAATCCAAGAGGTTTTATTTTTCTTCTATCAAAGTTTTCCTCCAAAGGAAATCTGAAGACAAAATGAACAAATTCTTCTGAGGTATGTGACTTCATCAAAATTTTCCAGATATTTTCTCCTTGATCAAGAGGCATGAAATCTAGCCATTATTTTCATTCAGAAAACAGAGTTGAAATTAGTGGAAATCCATTCAAGGTTTATAAGTGGGAAGCTGGGTCAAACATAAGCCAAAGAGTGATTCTAATCCTCAAAGAAGGTTTGTTCTTCCTGTTCATGAAGGTCTTTTTCAAAAAACCCATCAAATGGACAAGAAGGTAACCTAAGCCTGATTTCTAAACAAGGGTTTGCAAATAGACACATAGGTTCATAAAAGTGAAGAAAGGATATGGAAAATGTCTCAATTTTAGGGACAATATTCAAAGAAATGAAGCATGATACTATCACAAACAAAAGACTATTTATGAAACATATGAAGATACCTAGTTTTTGCATATAATTGCAGGAGAATCCTTTAGAAGATCTCCTTTTTAATGAGAATATGTTTGTCAAACCCAGGTAAATGAAACTAAGGTTCCCACAGTAAAAAAGGAATGATATTTGAAGGGTGCATCTACAGTCACTATATGGCTTTGAGCCAGGTTGTCCTCTAAAAAGCAGATATAAGCAGAGGAAAGACATGTCCTCCCTTAATAGGAAAACAATGAAAAGGAGTTTGGCCTTGGGATGATTTTCTTATAAGTGGGAAGGGTCATATCTATAAAAAACTGTCCAAATAGCATGCACAACACTTTATTACCAACTTTAATTGAATATGGGCCCCTTTAGCACTTTCAAAGTCATTTGGTTTTCATCATAACAAAGGCATTTGTTTTAAAAAAACGTTCAAACCCTCACAAAGAAATGTCAAAAGATCATTGGATTTTTCAACTATAACATGGAGTTAGAGACCATTGCAGGGTCTATTTGCAATTCAAAACACGAGCAACACTCCCCTAGGTTGCTCTATGACCAAACCAAGGATATTTCAAGCGAAATTGTAGAGTTTTGAAAGCTTTAAGCCTGCGCGGCATGCCTGGAAAAGTGCGTGGCACATTCAGTGGAGAAAATACAAAGGCTAGCTTGCACTATTGCGCGGCGCGCCTGTAGCGTCAGTCATCACCGCCCGAAGGCCGACCCGGCACCCTTTTTAACTGCGCGACGCTCTCCCTTTTGAACGTGCCGTGCCTGTTGAACAAATGAAACACCTTCAAAATCATCTCTGAAGCTGCTCAACTCATCAAGCAAAGGCCACAAACCATCCTCAAGGTATTTTTATTTGCCTCCTTGGTGCTTTCAAATTTCTAAAGGGCGTTTGATGCCATGATTGTCAAGACTAAAACAGTGGTAGGAGAGAAAACTATTTGAGCAAAATCCGAGATTTCTATTGCCATAATTTCCCAAGAATAGTATAGTAAAAGGGGTGTGTTTGCATTAGTTTCAAAAGACCTAAAACTGCCCTCAAAAACAGTGATAAGCCATAACACTGATTGCAAGGAAAAAACACAGTGTTAGAGGTTGTTAAAGTTGTTGAAGGTGTCCTAACAATGATAAGACAAAACTCACCTCTGTCAGCAAAGTCTAAAGTGAAAACAGTGTTATAAGGTGGAAGCAGTCTTTGTAAGGAAAACACAGTTTTGTAAAGAGACAACAGTGATCATGTGTGAATGCTTTGTCACTTCCAAAAGTGACCTCTCTGTATGGTAAAAATAAAACCTAGTGCATGCCTTCCATTGTTCCATAAAGCAGGATATGCTATAAAATCTTTCAAATCAGCTGAAGGTGTTTGGCTTACCTTTGTATAGAAACCAGTGAACAACAGAAGAAGAGTGTTGTTGGGAAGGGTGTTTTTGTTTTTGTCTAAATACAAGGCTATTTTGTTTCTGTCAAAACACAAGGGGATCTTTGTTATACAAAAAGCCACCATTACCTCTTTTTCAAATTACCTTCCCCAAGCACAGTAATCATTTGACTGAATGCCTTTTATTTGATAACTATTTGTTGACTAGCATAAAAAGGGACAAAACAATTATTTGTAAGGAGCAGAAAGTTGGTGTTAAAAAACCGTTTCACACAGAATTTGAAGCAGTTTGCCTTGGTCAAATAGTGACTAGCAAAGAAGACAAAGGTGTTCTTGAGAAAACATTCCAAAGGCCATTTGAGACAGCTTGGTGTTTTAGAGAACATTCAAAGCAAGATGCCCCCCAGGCAAGACAGTAGGAGTGGCTTGCACAAGAGATTTGAGCCTGTTTCCACTGAAGAAGTGAATGCCCATCCATCAGTCTAGTTTAATTTCCATGAGGTTGGGTGTCTAGATTTTTGCCAAAGAGTGCAAGAGGTGAAGAGCTATTCCCCTTTAACACACTTTTGTGCTTTGAGGTTTCAAGAGAATCATTTTCAGCTGGTAGGCCTAGATTTCAAATTCTCTCCAAGGTCCATCTCCAAGGCCACCAAAATCCCTTATATAGGGGAGAAGTGGTTTAAACAAAGCCACCTGGACTCAGAAGAATACAAGCCCTTTCTGAAGCCTGAGAATAGAGATTCATGTCCATCCATCTTCCCCTTCTCATATCTATTGATTATTTATGCCCCCCTCGTGAAGATCATCATGAAATACTTCACTTGCGAGGGAAGATTCTATCGAGTCTATGCCTATCATATCCGATTGCTCATGAATTTCACGAGGGCCAAATTGCTAAATCTCCCTTTCTTCCTAAATGGAATTATTGAGAAAATGGCCTCCACTATTTAGAAAAAGCCTCCTTCTCAGCAGATAGCCTGCCTCTTCCATCACTCCCTCATCAAAATTATCATTCTTCATCAACTTGAGAAGAAGGAAGTCGCTTGGGATACTTTCATCACACATCCGGATTTTGCCACTGTCCCTTCATTTCATACATCTCCTTCACCTTCTACTCACCATCCTTTGCCTTCTTTTAGCAAACCTATTCCCAAGAAGCTCAAATTTACCATAGAACAAGCAAAAGATCATGATGAGGAAGAAGAGCAGGAGCAAGAAGAGAAAAGTGTTGATGAGCAGCAGCATGATGAAACAGGGCAGCAAGGAGATGATGAAGAAAGTGATGATGAGCAATAGCATGATGAAACAGGGCAGTAAGGAGAAGAGATGCATGATGAAGGGAACATAATGATGAACAACAGACTCCTGGGCATGATAAAGAGGAAGACGATGATGAGAAGCATGATGATGAGCAACATCACAGTGAGGCAGAATAGCAGACTTTTGAGCAAGATGAAAAAGGACATGATGATGAAGGGCCGCATGATAAATATGTGCAACACAGTGAGGGTGAGCAATCTCATGAAGATGATGAGAAACATTATGATGAACAGGTGCAGCATAGTGAAGAGAGGCAGCCAAATGTTGATGAACAATAGCCTCATGAAAAGGAACAACAGCATGATATAAAGGTGCAACACAGTGAGGAGGATAGCCCTAAAACAGAAATGCACAAGGATAGTCAAGGCATCCATGAAGAAATCCAAGATAGTGGCAAGAATGATGAGCAAAGTGACAAGGGTAAAGAGCCAATGGAGATTGTGCTAGCTGCCTCTCCTAGGCAAGGGGCCATGCTCTCTTCTTCGATAGTGGCCAATCCCCGGACATCAAAGAAAAGGGTGCCTAGAGTTGTAACTCCAAATGTGACTAGGGCCCTCCGAAGCAAGGGAAAATTGCCCAAGAAGCCCATTGTCGAATTTCCCAAGAGGAGGAATACTAAAAGAGCCACCCAAAGCAAAGGAAAGGAGAAAGAGGAGAGCAGCCATGAAAAGGAAAGGGAATTCAACATCATTCAAATCCAAAGCGATGATAGTGACAATGAAGCCCGGATCCTAGAAAATCTCTTGATCAATAAAGAAAACCAAATTTATGCTTTGAGGACTGATCTTGATAGGGCTAGGAACTTCAATCACTTTTTGCATGTTCAAAACAAGCAGATGTGTGTCCATATGGTTGTATATGAGACACGGGCCATCAAATACAAAAAGGAGGCCTCCAAAGCATAAATTAGATTGGAATAACTCATGGGTGAGTTCGATGAGAGCGAAGGCGAAGATCAGCCCAGGCGAAAGAGGCCAAGAACCATGGGGCTCAAAAAGGCCCTTGAGAAACAAAAGGAAGAAGAAGATGCCCTTCTCCAATCTACCCCTCTCACTACATTGTTCGAACAAGAGATAGAGAAAAATCGGGAAGCATGGCTTGAGAGAGTTAATGATCACTTGGAGAAGAAATTGGAGAAGGCAAATAGAGATTTGGACCTTCAATGGAGGATGACCAGGCATTATAAAAAGCTCAATCAGTTTGCCCGGCGGAAATTGAAGGCCAGTCAAGAAAAACTCAAGGAGGCTAAAGGGAAGCGCCTGACACCAAAATTGAGGAAAGAAACCTCAAGGCTCCAAATTTTTGCCTCAGCTTCACAACATGTTTCTAAAAACCCTTGAGGGTCATTCTCACCAAATTTGGGCGAAATTCGACAAATTTTGGTTTTTTGTGATTTTTGGGTTTTTGGCTAAAACTCATGGGCATCGCCATTTCAGTTTGGGGCATCCTCAAAGGATGAAAATGGTATCATTGGATGCCATAATTTTAGGGGCACATACTCAGCGATTTTCAGATCAATAGAAGATCATTTTCTTCCTCAAAATGGAGAAAAACACTCGCTTTTTCTACGCTCTATCCCGTTTATCAGCGAGGCCTATTTTCTGGTTTTTTACACACATGTCTATTTTTGGAGGACTTCTAGTGGTCAGTTTGGAGTAAAATAAACATTTTCAGAAATTAGACACTTAGAGCTTTCCAACGAGCCATAATGGGCCTCGTTGTGACATCAGGAAGGCCTCCAAAAGTTTCCGGAAAGTCAGGGGACCTTTTGTTGATGTATTTTTTGAGTATTTTTGTAAAAATTGAACCTTTCAAAAGTGACTTTTCCTCATGTGCGTTTAGCTATTTTTGTACATGATAAGTTATGAAAAGTCAATATATTTCTCTTTTTTAGCATTTTTGAGATATTTGATTAGATATTTTATGCCTTGGGCTTTACAAAGCCTCAGGGAAAAAATCAGATATTTTGGATGGGCCAATGAAATTGCAAGTTGAACTAAGAGGTTTTCCTCACTTTGGCCTATATATTCCAAAGGATTTCAATGTAAAAAAGGCTGAAATTGATGAATAGAAGCAATATATGGTCATATAAGCTTTGGAAGAAATACTTGTCTCATGCTTTGGGATAGTTTTTCGATGTTCTTGGATGATGAAAGAGGATTGTTGTTGGATTCCATGACTTGGTAGAATGGTATAGTGTCTCTCTCTCTATTTTTTTTCCTAGTTTTCATTCATAAATCCATGTTCTTTCTTGCTATAAGACAGTAGAGAACAAATTTGAGACATGCCCTTGGAGGCACCTCAAATTTCCTGTTTCTTTATAGTTTCCATGTTTTCTTCATTCTTAGTCATATTAAAGAATCCTTGATTGCTCTTTAATAACTGAAGAATATTATTTGCTTGTTTTATTTGTGGTTTTATGCATTCTAAGTATGATTTATGGTATGCCCTGCTTACTCATGTCTAGCCATAGCTCCACCTATGAAACTTCTCTTTGATTGATTAGATTGTCATTTGTTGAACCAAGGAGGTCTTGTTCTGATCTTGCCCTTTTCCTAAAACTATACAATCTTGTTTTCAAAGTGCCCAATAGTTCGAAGTACTATGTTTAGGCGTTCCTACATAGTGATTTGAGTTTTTTGTCTGTCTTAAATGTATTTCCCCAAGGTCTAATAGCCATTTCCTAAAGTTAGAGAGTCATATATCTCTATGCATGGCTTGAATGTTTATTTCTATGCATTGATCAGCTTATAGTTACATTTCTCATGATTAATGGTTTGCCCTACCATGTTTATGTCAGCTATTAAACTATCTATGCTTGAAATCCTTTGTTATTCACAAGTTTAATGTCCATCTCACTCCATTTTTACCAAAGATCTGTTGGAAATATGATGCAGAGTGTTGTCCTTGATGGCAACCCACGGAATGGAGATGAAGACATGCGACTGTTGACATGTGTTGTCCTTGATGGCAATCCACCTGATGAAGTTATTCTTGACTTGATGGACTTGGTAAATGATGTAAATCTGAAGTTTGTTGACAATATGATGCTGAGTGTTGTCCTTGAAAGGCAACCCACTTGATGAAGATGATGACATCTTACTTGATGAAGTTGTACTTGAGAGAATATGTTCCTGACGAAGAAAATATGATGTTTCTACAGTGTGTACAGAAGGAAATGAAGAAAGAATGTGCTCAAAATATGATGAAAAGAGTATGTCTCTACGCAGATTGGCCTAGGGGAAGTCGCGTATGCACGCGGAAAATAACGTTCCAAGTTGCGTATGGGCAAAAGCGCTCAAAAAGTGCAAAACCAAGGGTAACCACCATGGTATTGACCCATTTTATTGGGTAATGATCCGCCTAATTGACCCCGTCCAGGTAGTTTTGGGCTCATGATATTTTTTTGGCCCATGGTATTGAAAAAGGGGCTCATGGTATTGAAAAAGGAAAACCTATATAACGAGAAGAAATTCATTGTGCAAATGATGAGTGGTGGTGCAAGAGGTCTGAGCTTGAATGAATACTTCTCTCTGAAGTAGATCTGAATGGAAAGGGTTACACTTGAAGATAAATCTGAAGGTATGATGCACCAATGATGAAGAAGGGGATCTAGATCTGAAATGCACTTGTATCCGCTAGATCTGGCTCTTGTATTTGCTAGATCTGATTATGGAAGGCTTAGATCTGTGATGAGGCGAACATCTGTCTGAAGCAAAAGGGTAAATATGAACTGAATATCTGATCTGAAGAAGTATGTTGCTCTGTAATGATTGAAGATCTATACGCGCTTCACGCGAGGAAGCGCGTATATACGCGCCTTCGTCAAGTAAAAGCACGATGCGCAATAAAATATGTACAGAAGTATACGCTGGTTTATGTGAACGGAAGCGCGTATATACGCGACATCAGAGAAAGGAAAGCATGTATGCAAACTAGGGTTTGCTGAAGTCTGTGGTAAGAAATGTCTGATCTGTTCTGCTGGTTTACTGATATCTGTCAGTGAGTTATATGTATCTGTTTCATGGTTGACTGTGCTTAAAAGTATGGAAAGGGTCCAGTTTGAAAATATGATGAAATGTGGCCCGCAAGTGGTGTTCTATTGAAGTTGTTGGATCCAGTGTGAAAATTGATGAAACGTGGTCCAAGGTGGTGCTGAAGGTTGTAGCCTTCAGTCAGGGGGTTGTAGCTCCCTTCCAGGTGAGGCTGGTAAACGAGATCGGGGGGCCGTAGCTCCCTTCCAGGAGAGGCTGGTAAACGAGTCAGGGGGTTGGAGCTCCCTTCCAGGAGAGGCTGGTAAACGAGCGCAGGTGGGTGCCTGCGTGCTGGTCAAGTCTGCGCCAGCACATATGTTGTAAGATGTTTTCTCTATAATAAAATATTGAAGGCTGAGCAACTGCAGCGGTGGTTTTCTCCCGATTTGGGTTTCCACCTAAAAATCCTGGTGTTCATGTGTGATGCTTTGTGTGATGGCTTATTCTGTTCTTACTGCACATGGTTACTGTTTATTAAACATCTGATGAATGAATGATGGAATAATAGGAGTGAAGATTTAATGACATATCTAGATCTTTGTGTATACGCTAGTTTCATAAAGGGGATCCGCGTATATACGCTAGTTTACTGAAGGAAAGTAGCGTATGGGTTTTAAGGAATGAAAAAGGGTAAAGATTTGATTATGCAGTAAATACTGATTCACCCCCCCCTCTCAGTATTTTTCCCAACAATTGGTATCAGAGGGTTGTCCTTCTGCAGAAGCTTGATCGCTTGAAGGAGATCCGTCGCAATGGGAAGTCAAGAAGGAGTGATGTCTATAAAGCCACCTCTATTCAATGGAAGCAATCTAATTTTCTGGAAGGTACGAACAAAAGCATATCTGCAAAGTCTTGGTGCAGATGTATGGGAAATCGTGCAAGAAGGTTATCAATACCCGGCAAATATTCCTACTGATGCAGCTGAAAGAAAGAAGTATGAAATCAATGCCAAAGCAGTGAATGTCTTATTGGGAAGCATGTCTGAATCAGAATTTGCTAAAGTAATGCAGCTACATTCAGCAAAAGAAATATGGGACAAAATCATTCTAAGCTATGAAGGAGACACAAAGGTAAAAGTGCAAAACTCCAAACTCTTAGAATTGAATATGAAAATTTGAAGATGCATAGTGATGAGAGTGTTGCCAGTTTCTTTCTTCGTCTGGATGATATTGTAAATCGAATGAGAAATTTGGGTGAAACCATAACTGATACTACTCTGGTGGAAAAGGTCTTAAGATCCTTGACTTCAAAATTTGACTCTAAAGTTTCAGGTATTGAAGAAAGGCAAGATCTGCAAACGCTTACTATTGTTCAATTACATGGTACTCTGACTGCTTTTGAAATGAGACAAGGAGGTCCTTCTCAAGTAAGAGAAGATGCTTTTAAGGCATCTACAAAAGGAAAGGAAAAGGAAGTTGTCAAAGAATCCAGCTATATATCGGATGAAGAAGAAGCGAATTTCGTGAGAAAGCTCCAACTAGGTACTGGAAGATTCAAAGGTAAGCTTCCCTTCAAATGTTTTGAGTGTGGAAAAGTTGGTCATTATGCTGCAAAATGTCCTTATAAAGGAAAAGAAGTAGTAAGAAGAAATAAGAACCGATCTAGCTCTAAGAAAAGTTACTATACTAATGAAGATAGTGATGGGTCATCTAATAGTGAGGAAGAATGTGAAGAAGATCTTAGACTTCTCATGGCATTTGAAAAAGAAGAAGAAAAGGATACTTTTATGGATGCTCTAGAGGAAAACGATTTTCTTGAAGAAAATAATCAACTCAAACTTCGCTTAGAAGATTACAAAATTCTCTTAGAAGAACAAAAGATAATCAGAGAGACCATTGAAAAACAGCTTGAAGAAGCAAAGAAACATATTGAAAAACTAGAATGTGAAGTGGTGAGTCAAAGAAAAGAAGTTGAGAAAGAAAAAACCTTGAATCTTAGATTTGCTAAAGGATCTGAAACCTTAGATGAGATCATCAAGGTACAACGTTCTCCTCTTATAAAGACAGGTCTTGGATATACCGGAGAATCTTCTCAAACTTCAGCACCAAATTATCTAAAAGAAGTTACAGGTGGTCTACATCATTCAGTCACTCAGCAAGGAAATAAAGAATCTCTACAGGGAAAGCAGGACCATCTCAATTCAAGGTACACTAACAGGGATAGCTTTGAAAGACACTACAACCAACAGGTAAATTCAAATAGAAGATTCCATGATCGCAGAAATTTCTACTTCAATGGGCAATGTTTCTCTTGTCACAATTTTGGTCATAAAGCTATTCAATGTGTTGCATATAAAACCATCATGACAAGAGAAGCAAGAAAGAAAAGGTTGGATACTGAACCAAAGAAGAATACCTATAACAATTTTTCTCCTCTTCAAAGTGAAGTTGAATGTACTTATTGTAATAACTTTGGCCATGAAGAATCTGAATGCAGGAACAAGATCCGGCCAAAAGAACATGTTCCCTCAAGCTCTAAAGTGTGGAAAAAGAAAGAACCGCCAGTTGAAAATTGTGGGATAGCATTATTTGCAGAAGGTGAAGAAAATCAATGGTACATCGATAGTGGGTGCTCAAGACACATGACAGGTGACAAAAGAAAACTTCATACTTATAATGCTCTAGAAAAGGAAAAGAAAGTTACATTTGGAAATGATACTCCTGCTGTAATTAAAGGAAAAGGGTTAGTATTTCTAAAAGAAAAAGTGAAGGCTAAAGATGTCATGTATGTTGATGGATTAAGGCATAACCTGTTAAGTGTTAGTCAAATGTGTGATCAAGGTGCAGAAGTGGTCTTCAGTTCCAAAGAATGCGTGGTTCGTGATCTTGATACAGGTAGAATCATTATAAAAGGAAAAAGAAATCCAAGCAACCTGTATGTACTAAACGACATAGATCAATGTTACTTGAGAAAATCTTCAGAAAATTGGCTATGGCATAGAAGGCTGGGGCATCTGAGTTTCTCTCAAATCAGCAAAGCAAGCAGACTTCAAGCTGTTCGTGATCTTCCCAAGGTCAATCTTCCAGAAAGTATCATATGCAAATCTTGTCAATTTGGTAAGCAGACCAGAGTACGATTCAATGCCAAAGAAGGATCATCAAGTAAGCCTCTTGAACTCATTCATACTGACATCTGTGGAGCTATGAGGAAAAAGTCATTACATGGGGATGAATACTATATCTTATTTATTGATGACTACTCTAGAATGTGTTGGATCGGGTTCATTAAACACAAAGATCAAGCATTTGAAAAATTTCAGAGCTTCAAAGCATTGGCAGAAAATGAATTAGATCTAAAAATCAAGTGTCTTAGATCCGATCGAGGAGGAGAATATTCATCAAATGAATTCTTTGAATTTTGTGAACAACATGGCATAAAAAGACAATTCTCTGTAGCAGGCACTCCACAACAAAATGGCGTAGCAGAAAGAATGAATAGAACAATTGTTCAAATGGCTAGAGCTATGCTAGCTGATTCTGGCATTTCTAACATGTTCTGGAGTGAAGCAACATTTACAGCTGTTAACATTCTCAACAAGGCTCATGTTCGGGTAAATAGTGACAAAACTCCATATGAACTCTGGTATGGTAATTCTCCCACTGTGAAGCATTTTAAAGTTTTTGGAAGTAAATGATTTATCAAAAATAATGATGAAAAGCTTGGCAAGTTTGAACCTAGATCAGATGAAGGGATATTTCTTGGTTACACATCTTCAAGAAAAGCATACACATGTTACAATAAAAGGCTTCAAAAGGTTGTTGAATGTATTGATGTTGTTATTGATGAGTCTCCTGCAGCTCCTAAAGAATAAAAACAAACAACAAAAGAAGATGATAGCGACATATGGCCTTCTACATCAGATGGAAATGATATAGACAGTGGATCTAATGAAGAACCTGAAGATGATCTATCTGGAAAAGCTCCATCCAGATATGTTCAAAAGAATCATCCTGAATCTCAAATTTTGGGTGACAAAGAATCTGGTGTACGAACAAGGAGAACTCTTGTAGGATCTTCTAATCATTTGGCACTCATATCCACAATTGAACCACACAATGTTAATGAAGCTAGCAAATATGAATGTTGGAGGCAAGCCATGGATGATGAACTTGTTCAAATTGAAAAAAATGACACTTGGGATTTGGTTCCAAGACCTCATGATAAAAATGTCATTGGAACTAAATGGATTTTCAAGAATAAGTTAAATGAGAATGGGGATGTTGTAAGAAACAAAGCTAGACTGGTTTGCAAAGAGTATACTCAACAAGAAGGTATAGACTTTGAAGAAACTTTTGCTCCTGTAGCTAGACTTGAAGCCATAAGAATGTTTCTTGCTTTTTCAAGTTATCAACACATCAAAGTTTATCAAATGGATGTTAAATCTGCTTTTCTTAATGGTGATCTAGAAGAAGAAGTATATATAGAACAACCAGAAGGATTCATTTTGGGAAATGATGCAAATCTTGTTTGTAGACTTAAAATGGCTCTATATGGTCTCAAACAAGCTCCAAGGGCTTGGTACTATCGTCTTGACAAATATCTTCATCAACAAGGATTTTCAAAGGGGTCTGCTGATAGCAACTTATACACAAAAGTTGAAAATGACAAACTATTGATTGTGGTTGTATATGTTGATGACATCATTTTTGGGAGTAACGAAGAATCTATGAGTCAAAAATTTTCCTCTGTCATGCAACAAGAATTTGAAATGTCTCTACTTGGGGAACTAACATTCTTTCTTGGCTTGCAAGTGCATCAAGCTGCAGATGGTATATTTCTATCACAAACAAAATATCTTAAGCAAATTATGAAGAAGTATGGCATGGAAGAATGCAAACCTGTAAGTACACCAATGATAACCGGATGCAGTCTCAGTTCTAATGATGATTCTCCCACAGTGAATCAACCAGAATACAGATCGATGATAGGAAGTCTGCTTTATCTCACTGGGACTAGACCAGACATTATGCATGCAGTTGGGATTGTAGGAAGATTCCAAGCTAATCCAAAAGAGTCTCATCTTCAAGCTGTCAAAAGAATTTTCAAATATCTACAAGGAACTCAAGATTTTGGTCTATGGTATCCGAAGAATGCTAATCTTACTCTTCATGCTTACACTGATGCAGATTGGGCTGGAAGTGTTGATGATCGGAAAAGCACTAGTGGTGGTGCATTTTACATGGGGCCCCGGTTAGTATCTTGGTTCAGCAAGAAGCAAAATTCTATTGCCTTATCAACAGCTGAAGCAGAGTATGTAGCTGCCGCATCTTGTTGCACTCAACTTCTATGGATGATGCAAACCTTGCAAGATTTTCAAATCAAATGTGCAACTCCTATCTCCATTATGTGTGATAATACAAGTGCCATCAGTATCTCAAAGAATCCTGTTATGCATTCTAAGACCAAGCACATTCCCATCAAGTATCATTTCTTACGTGAACAAGTGCTTGAACAAACGGTGAAGTTGGAGTATGTTCCCTCCAAAGAACAAGTTGCTGATATCTTTACCAAACCTCTGCCCAGGGAAGCGTTCGAGTATCTAAGACAGAAGCTGGGAGTGTTCTCTGCCAGTCAAAAAAACAAATCTGCATAATTTTTAGAAGATGGTAGTGGATACGCGGGTTTCCTGAAACACAGTCGCGTATATACGCGAGTTCCTGCACATAAAACCGCGTATGGTTGGTTGCTGACAATTTTTGGTTGGTTCAGCTCTCTTCAGCACAGCTGCTGTGCTGTTTGGTATCTCTGATACTGTTTGGTATCTCTGGTGGTGTTCCAGTTCTCATAAATCTGTTTCTAATGCTTTGATGAAGATGCCTTGATGATTTGTTGGTGAAAGTATTCAGGATGCACAAACTAAGGGGGAGCCTTAGTCATATGAAAAGGATGCATGGATGCACAGATTCAGGGGGAGCATTAGTTTTGCTGAGTATAATGCATTGTTGGCATTATGGTGGTTCTGATATTTGATCTCTCTTGAGGTCTTTTTGGTATTGATTATGAAAAGTCATATTTGTATTTTGATGAAAAGGTCTGATAGAGACCCATGATGTAAAATTGTAATATTCAGTCTTGTAAGGACTTGTCAAATACTTGAGTCTTATATGTAAATCCACTTGGTTGGATATTTGATGTAAGTATGAGTCTTTGGTGATAGGAAGTTCATAGAGTCATGTACTTCATTGACAAATATGTTTGAAGATTCAGCATGAACTCAGGGGGAGCTTGGCCACTTCAGCACATATCAGATCTGCAGAATGTTTCTTCCACATGAGGAGGAGAGTGTTGGTTTTTAATCTGCCCTTTGCCCTTGATGTCAAAGGGGGAGAGTGACATGGTGTTTGAATGAAGAGAAGATAATGATGTCAAATATTTGGGAGAGTGACATATTTGGGAGAGTGACATGGTATCTATCTGCTGTGGTAACCAAACACCATCGTGGTTGCCATCAAGTCCAAAGGGGGAGATTGTTGGAAATATGATGCAGAGTGTTGTCCTTGATGGCAACTCACTAAATGAAGATGAAGACATGCGACTGTTGACATGTGTTGTCCTTGATGGCAAACCACCTGATGAAGTTATTCTCGACTTGATGGACTTAGTAAATGATGTAAATCTGATGTGATATGATGTTTGTTGACAATATGATGCTAAGTGTTGTCCTTGAAAGGCAACCCACTTGATGAAGATGATGACAACTTACTTGATGAAGTTGTACTTGAGAGAATATGTTCCTGACGAAGAAAATATGATGTTTATACAGTGTGTACAGAAGGCAATGAAGAAAGGAATTCAGAATGTGCTCAAAATATGATGAAAAGAGTATGTCTCTTTGTATACGCGGATTGGCCTAGGGGAAGTCGCGTATGCACACGGAAAATAACGTGCCAAGTCGCGTATGGGCAAAAGCGCTCAAAAAGTGCAAAACCAAGGGTAACCACCATGGTATTGACCCATTGTATTGGGTAATGATCCGCCTAATTGACCCCGTCCAGGTAGTTTTGGGCTCATGATATTGTTTTGGCCCATGGTATTGAAAAAGGGGCTCATGGTATTGAAAAAGGAAAACCTATATAAGGAGAAGAAATTCATTGTGCAAATGATGAGTGGTGGTGCAAGAGGTCTGAGCTTGAATGAATACTTCTCTCTGAAGTAGATCTGAATGGAAAGGGTTACACTTGAAGATAAATCTGAAGGTATGATGCACCAATGATGAAGAAGGGGATCTAGATCTGAAATGCACTTGTATCTGCTAGATCTGCTTATGGAAGGCCTAGATCTGTGATGAGGTGAACATCTAGGCGAACATCTGTCCTACAAAAGGGTAAATCTGAACCGAAGATCTGATCTGAATGAAGTCTCGGGCCGCTTCCGTAATGATTGAAGATCTACACGCGACGCCGTGGGAGGAAGCACGGGGCAGTGGCATCCACGCCCTTCGCTGAAGTAGCAGCGCGCAGGCGCGAATAAAACATAATAATCGGGCACAGTCACCGGTTTGTGTGGACGGAAGCGCGTATATACGCGACATCAGTGAAGTAAAAGCGCGTATGCAAACTAGGGTTTGCTGAAGCAAAGGGTATGAAATATCTGATCTGTTCTGTTGTGTTTCTGCTATCTGATCTGAGTTGATAAGTATTTGTTGGTGATGTATGTTTGTGCTTAAAATTATGGAAAGGGTCCAGTTTGAAAATATGATGAAATGTGGCCTGCAAGTGGTGTTCTATTGAAGTTGTTGGATCCAGTGTGAAAATTTATGAAACGTGGTCCAAGGTGGTGCTGAGGGTTGTAGCCTTCAGTCAGGGGGTTGTAGCTCCCTTCCAGGTGAGGCTGGTAAACGAGATCGGGGGGTCGTAGCTCCCTTCCAGGAGAGGCTGGCAAACGAGTCAGGGGGTTGGAGCTCCCTTCCAGGAGAGGCTGGTAAACGAGCGCAGGTGGGTGCCTGCGTGCTGGTCAAGTCTGCGCCAGCACATATGTTGTAAGATGTTTTCTCTATAATAAAATATTGAAGGCCGAGCAACTGCAGCGGTGGTTTTCTCCCGACTTGGGTTTCCACCTAAAAATCCCGGTGTTCATGTGTGATGCTTTGTGTGATGGTTTATTCTGTTCTTACTGCACATGTTTACTGTTTATAGAACATCTAATGAATGAATGATGGAATGATATAAGTGAAGAACTAATGGCATAATTAGATCTTTGTGTATACGCTAGTTTTATGAAGGATATCCGCGTGTATACGCTAGTTGGCTTCAGCAAAGTAGCGTATGGGTTTTAGAGCATGAAAAAGTAAAAGACTTGATTATGCAAGAATACTCTATCTACCCCTCTCAGTATTTTTCCCAACAAGATCCATTTTACCTTGAATCAAATTAGCCCTTCAACAACCTTGTATCACCATCTAAAATCTTTCTTAACCTTTTCGACCCCATAGCCCAGTTGATCTGACATATTTTTACCTATCTTATGCCTTTGATCAGTTCATCCCTCACAACCTAAAAACTAAAACCAAAAACTTACTTCATAACTAGCCTAAAATCATAACACAATAAGAAAACACACAGATATCCCTTACACAAATAGAGAGAGCCCTCTCTGAGTCCAGGAAGGCTAGGTCCTTGGGCTCCAAATATTGGTTTGATGTTACACTGTCATTTGGCTTGCCAATCAGCCAAATCACGGGACCCTAATGTGGTTAACCTTCAAAAACTGGACACTGAGGATAATCCCCAATCAGCAGTCTTCTGGACATCCTTGATAAAAAAGGATTCCACAGAATTCACCTAGAATAACTTTATTGATTCATTTTTTCATCCAATTGCCAACATGCTAAGAAGTAGCATTCAACCAGGATTCAATGATGAGATAAAGAAGGTATTACAATTGTCTGAACACAATAGAACAGGAGACTGGTATCTATACTGTAACCACACTGAAATTAGGGTGTATGGATGTCAACTCACTCCATACATGCTGCCCAAATACCTCCCAATGAGGTTATTTGTACTAGAATACATCAAGAAGATACTAAACTCGGATGAGGTTAATTTTTTGTCAACAAAGAAGAAAACTCAGTTCAAAATAAATAACCAGTTTGGTCCTTTCATTTGCTATAATATTCCAAAAATTTAGCCTTCAGCTAAATGGAATATTATATTTTGTTTTATCACTAGGTAGGTGAATAAGTGGGTGGGGAGGCCCAAAAATCTCCTTAGAAGCTATAAAAACACTTCAAGTGTGAAAGGAGACCTTTTAAGCAACTAAATAAAGCACCTCCAAATGTGAATAGGGGTTGGATCATGTTGATTCAGTCAACTTTGATCAAGTCATCAGTGCTGTTATGGAGGAGTGGAGATTAAATGAGGAATAACGAAGTTTTGGAGGGAGATTGATTTCAAGAAGGAAATTACCTAATTGAGTGGAGCCAAGGGAAAGGAAGCTCATAATCTATATAAGGAAGAGGATGGAAGCCATATGGGTTTATGTTTTGGATTATTATTTTGTATATGCTCTGTTTGGACTACTTGCATTCTCCAGTTGTTTAGTTGAGATTGCTGTGTTGTTTAGCACTGGGTGTTCCCGAGTAGGAATCCCACCTCTTTCCTTGAGAGGCATCTTGGAAGATCATTTCATTCATTTCCACATTTAGGTTTTCATGCCAAGCTACAACTTTCTTCATCAACATAGTTTCTGCAGGATATTGTGATGTCTTGCAGGGTGTTGCAATGGAGGGTTGAGAAACCCACTTTCTGAGCTAGTTTATCAGAGGAGGAAGGATTAATTCTCTTGGGAGATCCGTTTTGAGGGATATTGGACATATTTCAGATATTTGGCACCAGGCCAACTATTTCCCATCACTTACAACACTATTTCAGCTGGGAATTGTATTATTTTGGAGGGCAGCTTCAGTGAGGGATCTTGTGGCTCCTTTGGAGTGTTTTCCTGTGATTGAAGGGTTCAACCTTTCATTGGAGGAGGCCTTTGAAGGGATCTACATCAGATATACATTATTTCATACTTCTACACTCATGTGCTTCAGTTTTTAGTGAATCTTCAGCCCTAGGGCTTTAGATCCCATCTTATATAGTGTGTATATCTAAAAACCCTTCTTCGTTTTTTTGTAGGAGTTTTTATAAAGCCTAGATCTGTATTTGTCATATATTTTGAGGCATATAACAGCCCTACATATTTTGTACATTATTTTTATATTGCAGTGTGTTTATAACTGCGCTGTAGCAGTCTTTCGACATTTTGTACTATAGCAGCAGTTCATATTCAGGAGTGATTGTTTATGGGAGGCTTGTTTCCCAATTATATATGATTCATGCCTCACTATTATGTGTTTATTTGATGATATAATACATGATGATATGTCTCCATATTGGTATTCAATGTTAATGAGTTGATTTACACTGCCATTTCTAGTTTTGTGTTCATATATTGCTGCTTTCCCATTTTGGGATATTACAATGGTATCAGAGCATAATCTTGGCTCAACCTGTGCATTCAGCCAATATGTCACCATAAGGAGGAGATTCTCTCAAAAAAGAGGAGATGTACATAAAAGACAAGAAGAAGACTCCATTATTTGGAGGAAGAGGGGAAGATGAGCTCTCAAAGCTTCTTTTCAAACTATGCAGAGCATTAAGGGAGATCTCAAGAAGATGAGAAGAGAGATGTGTAGAGAATCTCCAAGAGAGTTAGAATTTGAAGCAAACTATAGATTTTCACATGATGAGTGTGAGCATGCAACCACACATTATGATTCACAGTGCAGTCATATGCCCAAATATACTATGAGGGAGATGGAAGAAGAAGAAATGCCTAAGATGGAGACTCTTAGTGCTTATTTGCAAGAATATTAATCTCAAACTAAGAGGTTCAAAGATCACATCACCTTCCAAGATTTTTGCAAGATCAAGGTGGAAAGGAGCCAGAAACATGATGAGGGTAGATTCTTTCTATCTACTTTTTATGGTTATGTTATCACAAAATCTGACCTTGATAGGCTTCTCACCAATTAGACTTATTGTAACTCTTTTAGACCAATATTTTGGTTGAGGCTTAGCCTCCTTAACCTGAGAGGGCTCTCTCAGAGGTTTATGATTTTCGATTAATGAATAGATGGCTAAATCTAAGGTAAAAAGATAAAAATGTATAACTGGTTATATCAAAGATTAGAAAACATTAATTGGGCCATGGAGTAAAGAGAATCTTCAAAAAAACATCATAATATTTTGAGCATGGAAGTCAAGGCACTTGGAGTCTAGGTTAATGAATAAAATAGTAACACAATGAAAAACACAGTCTATTTGCATGTGAAGGAAGTTAGAGCATTGTCAAATGAATTCTAAGTAACAAATAAAAATACTACTGCAAATAGATAATTGAGGAAGGCCATAGAAAGATGATAAACATAAACTCCTTATGAATCTTGAGTTTTCAAAACAGATCTCTGTATTAAGTTGAAAAAAAACACAGTGACATACAATAACACAATAAATGCTAATGAAAATGCCCAACCCTTATGAATTCGACCTCATGCTCTATATAGAGAATTTACAATATAGGATTATTTCATCCTCCACTAGAGAATTCGAATTCCCATGCTTTGACACCTATTATAACTATAAAACATGTTATTTATTACAAACACAACTGTAAAACTAACATAGAGTCCTATTACAAATTGACAGCTATAATGCTTATGAAAATTCCTAATTCTAATAGGACTGAAACTATTAAATATCCTCCTAAAAACCTTATATAATTTTTATTTCATCCTTTTCCACCTACAATCCCATGAGGTCGAATTTGGATGCTGCCTTCAACTTTGATTGTGATCCTGCTACTGATGATAAAACTGTCCTAAAAATTAGGAAGCACTTTTTCTTGTCTTTTAGCTCCTTTGATGCTTTTATCTGTTTTGAGAATTTTGATCATTAATAGATCATATGTATATGTTTCATGTTGCCAAAAATTCACCATACATATTCAATCTTCCAGCTGTGCAGAAATTATAATTCGAATAATGTAAAAGGACAAAGGATAAACCCGCGCTACGAAAGCAGCTTAGTTTTGTAGCGCAGTGTTTTGATCCTTTTTTCAACTATATTTTTGACCTTTTTTCTTCAATGAAACCTTAAAATGCCATTTTTAAACTCCTACCAACTATTTCAAATCAAAATTTATCAAACTTCCCCCAAAATTTGATGTGAAAATGTGCTAGAAGACTGCTTCAACAGTTGCAAGTTATTCCTGTTTTTTCCCTGAAAATTAAGTCTTGGGACAGAGCCTTTATCTTTTCATCCATGATGTATTTTGAGAAACTGAAGGAGGTGTTTTTATTCCATTTTTTCTTTAATAAAAACCTCTCTTGGGTTTTTTAAATACTTTTCCTGTTGTCTATAAACTGTCTTTGAAAAACATGTATAAAACAGGAAAACTCTGTTTTCTAAAAATAGGGCTTCAAAGAAAGGCTTGTATCGCCCACTTCATAATGAATTTGAAGAAAATGAGAGAGGTTTTTGTAGGTAGGTATGTTAGGAAGAAAAAACTCTTTCAATTTTCAAAAATTCTTTTCATTTTCCCAAAATCCTCCTTGTAAATTTACTATTAAAACCAGAAAAAAAAATTTTCTCTTCATGGTGAAAAAGCTGCTTCAGCAGTTTCATAGCGCATTTGATCAAATTTGCACTAGATGCGCTACGAAACTACTGTGTAGGCAGTTTTTTTGAAAATATCTTCAAAATTATTACCTTGGAGATGTTTAAACTTTAAAAGTGTTGATATCATTTCAAAAACATAGGAATATGACCTCAAAAACACAATCTTCATCAACTTTTTCCTTCATCTTGATCAGATTTGGCTTATGGATTTATCACTTTGTTTTGCTGCCCAAATCACTCTGTTTCACTGCCCCTTTAACCTTTATGGATACCCTCTCAATTTTATCTCTAGATCTTCCACCTGTGCTTTTAGATTCAAATATTAAACAATGTACTGACCTATGATTCTTTTTCTCCTCTGCCATACTTGCCTTCAGAAAATTCCTATTTTCTTCCTTCAAAATTTAATAATCAGCCTCGCTTGATAAAATATGAGAATTTCTTTGGTATAAGATAACCCTAAGCTTAAACTTGAAACAAAGATGTTTCACTGCTTGTGAGTAAAACATATGAGAATTTTCAAATTTGAAATCTCTTTTCACAAATGACACCTCTGCTGTGATAATGATGAGTATGAATGGTTAAACACTTCAAAAATGACCCCTAACTGACTCACTATGATGTCATAATATCATAACCTAACAGATTCTAACGGTTTTTGTGTTTTGACATGACATTTCTAAGAATCCGTGCTTTCATAGCGCACATAATGCAATTTTGCTGAAATGCGCTACGAAAGTAGCAGCGCTTTCGTAGCACAAAACTGGATTTTTGAACTGACTATGCTACGAAACTACGATTTTGTGGCTAATTGTAGAGGATCCATTTGAAAGTTAATAACATGATTTCTAAATGAATGATGAGACTTTTCAACTATGGGATGAAACCTAAAGACCTTATTTGGAATTGAAAAATGACTTTTAAAGGCTTCTAACCCTATCACCTACCTTTATCAAGAATAAAAAGACTCAAGACCTATTTGACACTATGACTAAAACAGGGTAAACTTACAGAGTTTAGAATTTTTTTTAGGGTGATAACAGTGGCTCCACTTGGGATAGTGTGCCCCTGTGGTATACTAAGAACCGGTAGCTCTAGTGCTGCTATCTATTTTTTGACAAAAACAAAAAAACTTTTTGAATCGGCAAGCTTCCTCCTCAAGCTCTAATGGCCTTAACCTTGGGCTCAAGCTTGATGATTTCTACAAGAAGCACCCAAACTACACCTACTAAAAAAAAAAATTCTTAGTTAACCTTGAGCTTATTCATACACTCCTACCTACCCTAGCAGCTGCAATCTTCATTTTAACTCAAACAACATGAAATTTCCAATGAAGCCAATCATTTGTCTTATCTGATATTTGAAGCTCTTGACTGCACTCAAACCCAAATTAAACATGATATTGAGATGAAAAATGCCACTGAAAATGTATCTGATCTTCATAATAAAAATGAAACTGAAACATTGGAGAGTAAAAATCTTCTATGTATTCAACTATAGGGTCAAAGAATACATGATCAGTTTGATGATCCTCATAACTTTCTGTAACTTCAGACAACTGATTCTCAGCCACACAAGATTTATTTTGTATGCTATCCAACTGCTTAGGATTGTAGCAATAATTTTCCAATATTTCCTCTTGCTGTTTGAAATGATGCTCATACTCCTGATGATCAAAGGATTGACAAACCTGCTCCAAATTTTCCTCAAACTAGAGGATGTGACATGAATTTCATAATTAAACTCCCGCTGAGTTTCATTTTCATATAAGGGAGATATTATCCTTTCTTCTTGGTGTTCTTCTTGTTGATGAAAGGTATTGTCATGAAGGGCTTCTAAAATTTCCTCATCCATGAACTCATCATCTTCATAACAATTCTCCAAATATTCAGTAAAACTCTCAGAGTGTTTACAGCAGTATTTTACCATCAATAAAGAGGGATGACACTCTTTATACATCTCATAAAATACATCATGGAAATCAGCAAAAGAATATAATGAACCATTTGGAAAGATTTCATACCAAGACCATGATTTTCCTTCTAAAGTGGCCATAAACATCTTCATGAGACAATCTTCATGGAACTGAACCTTAAGACTATGTACATGCATATGGAACCTAACCAAATGAAGAGCAGCATTGTATTTATTTTCATCTTTAAATATTGGAAGATCATCTAACGATTCAAACTTTATCATGGGATTTGGAAAGCCAGGGATATGAGACCGATTCATAGGGGCATACCTAGCATTTATTCTTGCAATGGAACTCATCTTGAAACTTCATCAAGCTACTGATCTTCAAGCAGTGGATTCACCTTCCAATTTGATTATTTGATGTGTGGAGTCACCAAGGTATATGCAGCCTCGAAAATCTTCCTGAGCTCCTGCTACCTTCAGAAGTTCAGCTTCTTGATTTCAAGAATGAGCAATCTTCAGGCTCCCGGCAGACGCACCAAAATGTTATCACAAAATCTGACCCTGATAGGCTTCTCACCAAGTAGACTTCATGTAACTCTTTCAGACCAATATTTTGGATGAGGCTTAGCCTCCTCAACCTGAGAGGGCTCTCTCAGAGGTTTATAATTTTCGATTAATGAATGGATGGCTAACTCTAAGGTAAAAATATAAAAATGTATAACTAGTTGTATTGCATATTATCAAACATTCATTGGGCCATGGAGTCAAGATAATATTCAACAAAACATCATAATATGTTGAGAAAGGAAGTCAAGGCACTTGGAGTCTAGGTTAATGAATAAAACAGTAACACAGTGAAAAACAAAGTCTATTTGCATGTGAAGGAAGTTAGAGCATTGTCAAATGAATTCTAAGTAACACATACAAATACTACTGCAAATAGATAATTTAGGAATGCAATAGAAATATGATAAACATAAAATCCTTATGAATCTTGAGTTGTCAAAACAGATCTCTGTATAAAGTTGAAAAAAAACACAGTGACATACAATAACACAGTAAATGCTAATGAAAATGCCCAAACCTTATGAATTCGACCTCATGCTCTATATAGAGAATTTACAATATAGGATTATGTCATCCTCCACTAGAGAATTCGAATTCCCATGCTTTGACACCTATTCTAACTATAAAACATGGTATTTATTACAAACACAGCTGTAAAAATAACATAGAGTCCTATTACAAATTGACAGCTATAATGCTTATGAAAAGTCCTAATTCTAATAGGACTGAAACTATTACATATCCTCCTAAAAACCTTATCTAATATTTATTTCATCCTTTTCCACCTAAAATCCCATGAGGTCGAATTTGGATGCTGCCTTCAACTTTGATTGTGATCCTACGACTGATGATAAAACTGTCCTAAAAATTAGGAAGCATGTTTTCCTGTCTTTTAGCTCCTTTGATGATTTTATCTGTTTTGAGAATTTTGATCATTAATAGATCATATTTATATGTGTCATGTTGCCAAGACTTCACCATACATCTTCAATCTTCCAGCTATGCAAAAATTATAATTCGAATAATGTAAAAGGACAAAGGATAAACCTGCGCTACGAAAGAAACTCAGTTTCGTAGCGCAGTGTTTTGCTCCTTTTTTTGATTTTTTCTCTTCAATGAAACTTTAAAATTCCATTTGTACACTCCTACCAGCTATTTCAAATCAAAATTGATCAAACTTCCCCCAAAACTTGATGTGAAAATGTGCTAGAAGACTGCTTCAGCGGTTGCAAGCTATTCTTGTTTTTTCCCTGAAACTTAGGTCTTGGGACAAAGCCTTTATCTTTTCATCCATGATTTATTTTGCGAAACTGAAGGAGGTTTTTATATTCCATTTTTTTTTTAATAAAAACCTCTCTTTTTCTTTGAAATGCTTCTCCTGCTATCCAGAAACTGTCTTTGAAAAACATGTGTAAAACAGAAAAACTCTGTTTTCTGAAAATAGGGCTTCAAATAAAGGCTTGGATCGCCCACTTCATAATGAATTTGAAAAAATGAGAGAGGTTTTTGTAGGTAGCTATGTTAGGAAGAAAAACCTCTTTTCGTTTTTAAAAATTTGGTTTCAGTTGCCCAAAAACCTCCCTCGAAATTTACTACTAGAACCAGAAGACAAAATTTTTCTCTTCATGGTGAAAAAGATGCTTCAGCAGTTTCGTAGCGCATTTGATCAAATTTGCACTAGATGTACTACGAAACAGCTGTATAGGCAGGTTTTTTGAAAATATATTCAAAATTATTACCTTGGAGATGTTTAAACTTTAAAAGTGTTGATATCATTTCAAAAACATAGGAATATGACCTCAAAAACACAATCTTCATCAACTTTTTCCTTCATTTTGATCAGATTTGGCTTATGGATTTATCACTTTTTTTTGCTGCCCAAATCACTCTATTTCACTGCCCCTTTAACCTTTCTTGATACCCTCTCAATTGTATCTCCAGATATTCCACCTGTGCTTTCAGGTTCAAATCTTAAACAATGTCCTGACCTATGATTATTTTTCTCCTTTGCCATACTTGCCTTTAGAAAATTCTTGTTTGCTTCGTTGAAAATTTAATAATTAGCCTCTCTTGATAAAATATTCAGCCTCGCTTGATAAAATATGAGAATAGCTTTGTTATAAGATAACCCTAAGCTTAAACTCAAAACAAAGATGTTTCACTGCTTGTGAGTAAAACATATCAGACCTTTCAAATTTGAAATCTCTTTTCACAAATGACACCTCTGTTGTGATAATGATGAGTATGAATGGTTAAACACTTCGAAAATGACCCCTAACTGACTCACTATGATGTCATAATATTATAACCTAATGGATTTTGACAGTTTCTGTGTTTTGACATGACATTTCTAAGAACCCGCACTTTCGTAGCGCACATAGTGAAATTTTACTGAAATGCATTACAAAAGTAGCAGCGCTTTCGTAGTGCAAAACTGGATTTTTGAACTGTCCGTGCTATGAAACTACGATTTTGTGGCTAATTGCAAAGGATTCATCTGAAATTTAATAACATGATTTCTAAATGAATGATGAGACTTTTCAACTATGGGATGAGACCTAGAGACCTTATTTGGAATTGAAAAATGACTTTTAAAGACTTCTAACCCTATCACCTACCTTTATCAAGAATAAAAAGACTCAAGACCTATTTGACACTATGACTAAAATAGGGTAAAGTTACAGAGTTTAGAATTTTTTTTAGGGTGATAACAGGTTCACCTAAATGTTCAACTGGGGCTTGGGTGGAGGAGCTAGACACATATTTGCAGCAACACCAAGTTTCAGAGAATGAAGCCATCAAAGTTGCAGCGCTACATTTTGGAGGTAAGGCTTATGCTTGGTGGATATTTGAATCATTTTCTTTAAAAAATTCACATACATCTACTTATGCAAAGTTCACGAGGATACTAGTGGAAAGGTTTGATGGAAAACATTCCGAAACACCTTTGACGGAGCTAAACAAACCAAAACAAACCAAACTTTTGCATGGGTTGAAAGGACCTATAAACTCAACTCCACTTCAGAAAACTGTTGAAGAGGCTAACATCTTGCATAATACTTTGCTAGAGGCAAGATCTCTATCTCATATTCTTGTACAAGAGGGCATGGAGATTCCTTTTTCAGAAGAGGATCCTCTTATTGAAAAGTTTCCCATTCATATTGAAGAGGAAGAGAAGGCTGGAGGCAACAATGCTGTCAAATCTAGGGCATATCTAGCACCTCATGCAGAGGTAGATGGAGCACTTGCTCCAACAAAAGGAATTATTGTATCATTGCAAGAAGATACTAAGGATTTCATATGTGGAGATCAAGGCACAATCCATGAACAACATATGCCACTATTGATAGATTGTGAAACCTTGCAGATGAAAGGAGAAGGTAGGGAGGGAGGTCAACATCATATGGTTAGGATCACTCACCCCTATCTATTTCAGAAGATTGGTGCACAGAAGAGGAAGACTAATTTGCGCAGTGAGGGCAGAGGAAAATTTGTCCATTCATATATATAGTCTACTCTTTATATTGATGTCTCATTGCAGGGAGGAATTCCACAGGGAAGACCATTAGATCAGGGGATGATGAGAGGTGCTTTACATTTGGTTGCACCACTCATTGATTCCAGAGGGGTGAGGAACTTGGGAGGACTTGATATAGCATTGAGAGTCTTGGGTAGACTTAAGGAGAGGGGAGGCATTCTCCCAACATCATCATTACCCACTCTCATTTCAGAATCTGCGCTGTGGGAGGAGCAGCATGGGAAGGATAGAAACCTTCCAACTTGTACCTTTGGCATGGGAGATGTCAAAGAGGAGGAAAACCATATGACATAGGTTATTTATGATATATTATCAACGTTGTCACTATGGAGGATAGATCCATATTGGAAATCCCAATTTTTGGTGGATTATTCCAAGGATCTTCTTACTTGTATGATATTTGATGACCAGCTACATGACGAGGGTATTCAGTCAGAGATGAGGTCATATACTATCATGGTAGGATCTTCTTGTCTAGATCTTCCAAGCTCAAGGAGAAGTTACTACAATCAACTCATGAAGATTTCCTTTTCAGCCACACTTATTCTATGAAAGCATACCACACCATCATGGAGAGGTACACTTGGGAAATCTTTGAAGAGGAGATATATCAGCATTTGAGGAGATACATGGATCATGTGGAGATGGAGGAGATACATAAATTTTTGGGGGAGGTATCACAACCACCTCTTTCCTCTTTGAGAATGAGAGGGGATTTATCTATGAGCTACTCCATTTGCATGAGCAGAGAATATGGTAAGGATACTATTTGTTTGTATAATGATTTATATAATGAATATGTGCATCCCTTAACCATATATGTGCAGGAAATTGCTCCAAGAAGGAGCATTCTTCCTTCTAGACTTCATAGTCTACTTGAGGCCATAATCAGCATTGATGATGGCCACTCCCTAGGAGGTCTTAGGTAGATGATATCTTATGCAGGGTATGTTCCATTTGCACCATACACCATACACCTTTTCCAAACTTGTGAGGAGATTGGGGCAACAAACAAGTGGTTGGGAAGCCACCCATCATGCCATCTTCTGATGCAGTTGAGAATAAAACTATGATGGTTGCACTTGAGGGACCATTTTCCTTCTCCCTTATTACATATGCCAGCTAGTATGATTTTAATTATGATTCCATATGATGATATTGTTCTTATATTTGTTGGGAACATATTTGGAGGAGAGACACATTGGGTGGATGTGTCCATGGAGAATGAAATTTCCCACACCTTTTATGCTTCATGCTTCAAGAGGAGCATGGGAGATGATATGACCACTACAGTAGATCACTTATTTCTTTATGAGGTGGGCCATACAATTTTTTGGAGCACTTGGGATATGCCTCTTATGAACATTTGGGAGGAACTTTTCTATAAATTTCCATGCAAGGTGATTCATTTCATTTGGATGATAGCCTGGAGATGGTAGTCACTCTTTGGGAATGAGATCCCTTATGCTTGTCATTACTCATACCTTGAGGAGGCCATTGGATAGCAAGAAGTTCTCCACTTACACCTTCCATCTTTTCATGATGTGAGCCATTTGGTTTTGCATACTTGGGAGGAACCATTGGAGGGAAAATTTATTTTAGATTCTTTTGAGCAGTGGCAGGGAATATTGATGAGGAGCCCACAAGAGGAGGAGGGGAGGAATTTTTCTCCACCTTTACAGTTGCTTGAGGACAAGCAACACTTTGGAGGGGAGGACTGTAATATTCCAAAAATTTAGCCTTTAGCTAAATAGAATATTATAGTTTGTTTTATCACTAGGTAGGTGAATAAGTGGGTGGGAAGGCCCATAAATATCCTTAGCAACAATAAAAAAACTTCAAGTTTGAAAGGAGACCTTTTAAGTAGATAAATAAAGCATGTCCAAGTGTGAACAGGGGTTGGATCATGTTGATTCCGTCAAATTTTACCAAGTCAACAATGTTGTTATGGAGGAGTGGAGATTAAATGAGGAATAACACAATTTTGGAGGAAGATTGATTTCAAGAAGGAAATGACCTAATTGAGTGAGGCCAAAGGCAAGGAAGCTCATAATCTATATAAGGAAGAGGATGGTAGCCATATGGGGTTATGTTTTGGATCATTATTTTGTATATAGTTTGTTTAGACTACTTTCATTCTTCAGTTGTTTAGTTGATATTGCTGTGTTGTTTAGCACCGGGTGTTCCCGAGCGGGAATCCCACCTCTTTCCTTGAGACGCCCCTTGGAATAGCATTGAATTCATTTTTGCATTCATTTTTTCAGGCCAAGCTACAACTTTCTTCATCAACACAGTTTCTGCAGGATATTGTGCTGTGTTGCAGGGTGTTGCAGTGGAGGGTTGAGAAACCCACTTTTTGAGCTAGTTTCTCATAGGAGGAAGGATTAATTCTCTTGGGAGATCATTTTGGAGGGCTTTTGAACATATTTCAGATCTTTGGCACTAGGCCAAATATTTCCCATCATTTACACCGTTGTTCTAGCTGGGAATTGTGTTAGTTTGAAGGGCAGATTCAGTGAGGGATCTTGTGGCTCCTTTGGAGTGTTTTCCTGTGATTAAAGGGTTCAGCCTTTCATTGGAGGAGGAATTTGAAGGGATCTACATCACTTATACATTATTTCAGCCTTATACACTCATGTTCTACAATTTTTAGTAAATATTCATCCCTAGGGCTTTAGATCGCATCTTGTATAGGGTGTATATCTGAAAACCCTTCTCAGGTTGTTTGTAGGAGTTTGTATAAAGCCTATATCTGTATTTTTCATTTTTTTTTAGGCATATAACAGCCCTACATCTTTTTTACATTCTTTTTCTATAGCAGTGTGTTTATAACTGCGCTGTAGAAGTCTTCTGACATTTTTTATTATAGCAACAATTCATATTTAGGAGTGATTGTCTATGGGAGGCTTGTTTCCCCATTGTATATGATTAATGCCTCACTATTATGTGTTTATTTTATGATATAATACATGATGATATGTCTCCATATTGATCTTCAATGTTAATGAGTTGATTTACACTACTGTTTCCAGTTTTGTGTTCATATATTGTTGCTTTCCCATTTTGGGATATTACATTTGCAATAATAGGAATGCTGGTCAGCAAGAAAAAAAGTGTCTATAGGAATTCAATTTCAGTGATAGTTTCAAATGGAAGTATGATCCTTTAGGAGTTATCAACAGGTTAAGAGTAAAATTCAAATTGACTCCTTTTGTCCATGAGTCTAAACCAGAGATTGAAAAGTAATACAACCAGTCAGAGTGGTTGGAAAATACTTTGCAAGAGGTAGAGAAGCAAGGTGATACTACTTCCATCTTGCACACTCAAGCCCCACAAGATAGGAACTCAAAGAGGCCAAGAGAATAAGGTTCATATTCTACTGAGATCACAACTGAAACCAAATTCAAACTAATGTACATGAATAAACCCAAGATGAATCCAGTAATTGAACAAGTTGAAGTCATTGACATAGTTGAGATTATTGATACAAATGTAATTGTCAAGGAGAATGCACCTCCACCAGTTTCAAAGGAAACTCATCAACCTTCAACCTCTCATACTCAAATCATTTAGATGCAACATAGTGTTGAGGTCTCTTCATCAAGCAAACCAGTAAATAAAGAACAAGATGTAATGGAGAAGTATAAAGAAATAAAATTGAGGAATGAAGCATTGAAAGCTGTGACTTATGCCCAATATTTTAAACAAACACCTAATGACAAGAACATGTTGCTTTCTGCCTTTGATTATAAAATCAGGAAGATGTAGATGACCTTTTTATAGCCCATAGTACAGTCTCCAAAGTCATCAGCAGACTACAGGAAAACATCATTTGAATTCATGGCTAAATATGTTCATCCTATAGATCAAATTGAGTTTCATAAGCAAGCTGGAGAAATTCTATATTCTACTATGACCAACAAAGCTATGAGTTTACAAAAACTACAAAATTATCTAGAGAATATCAAAGCATAGTTAAAACTAGAGAAGGCATCTTCACAAGAAAAAGATAATAGAATCAAATCACTTGAAAAATTGGTCATGGAGGTAGGATATGATCCAAAGAAAATCAAAGTAGCAGAAGAGCTCATCAAGAAAAAGAATGCCGACATTGTTGCATTGAAAAAAAAATTGAAATTACCTCCCACTAAACATCTACATACTAAAGAAGTGTTGGAGAATGAAAGCCAAAAATATGAAATGATGAATATCATCATTCAGCTGACAGCTCAACTGAAAGAGATGGAGAATGAAATGGATAAATCGGTGCACGAAAATAATTCTAGCATGGAAGCAATCCATGTCACTTCCATTAACAGTTCCATCTACTTCATCAGTTCTAGTGGCAACAACGGTTCCAGTGGCTACAGTAGTTACAACTACATCAACTACTACACCAACAACATATTCAACATCAGCAGCTCATCCCAATGATGAAGCAGGTAAATTGATTAAAGCTATGCAAGACATGTCAATCCAAACAAATGATATAATAAGACTTAAAGAACAAATAAAAATTCTAGAGGATGAAAATAATTTTGCACAAATCATGCATAAATCAGAAACTCAGAAGTCAAACAGATTGATTGATAGAATACAAAAGTTAGAAAAGGAATTGACAATGAAAGAACCACTTGCCCAAGAAAAATAGTAGTTGTGGGCGAATATCATTAACTCTGTTAATGATATTTGGCCTTCCATCCAAGTTATATTTGAGTAGAAAGATTTGATCAAGGAAGCTAGTGAAGCTATTCAGAAATTCAAAGAGGAACTTGGGAAAAAACCAGAAGAGGCCACTGAAATAATAAATTTTATTAACTCCAAGAACAAACATGAATTAGAAGAAATTGGCATAAGTGACAGAACATAAAAAATATTAGAGGTAAGAAAGGTAATTTCCAAGAGAAACTTGATGACACAACTTGAAGATATGTGTCAAAATATGGAGTTAGCAATAACCAGATTCATGGTCAAATTTGATGTTTTGAGGCAGAAAGGTTTGCCTAATCCATTGGTGATTAATGAAAGATTGATGAGGCATGAAGATTATGACAAGAAAATCAAGGAAGTGGCCAAAGAACAGTCCAACAATTCCTCCATGAAAGGAATGCCTACAGGAAAATTACTCTATCGAACTTTTGAAAATGTCTTTTACCTCCAACATGAGGTAAATTATCTCTTTATAAACAGGCCTGCTTTTTCAAAATACACATAAGCTGATGAGATTTATAGGAGAATGGTAAAAATAAAATTACTAGATGAAGAGGCTTGGGAAAAGTTATATGATTTACTGTGACAGTGAAAAGTAAAACAGGTAAAAGAGAGATAGGTTAAAGGTGAAAACATAGCAGTCAAGGTTAAAGTAAAAACATAGCATGCAGTTTAAAGATCAAAAAAAATGAAATACAGGCAACGTTAAAGATACAACCAACGTAAAACAATATTCAGAGAGATAAAGCAGCAAAATATCAAATAGTAAACAACAAAACCAAATAAGCAGGGACAACTTGCATTAGTTACATAAGTGTCTCCATATTTTTGCATGACTATATTTTGTATTCCTTGAATAATTCCTAAATCAGTTTTAGGATATTTTGTATAAATACTTCATAATTCGAAGTATTGAGTGTGGATTCTTGAACATTTCTATAGTTGTAATTGATCCAAATACCTGTGGGTTTATTATACCTTTTTCAAGTCAACAAACAGGACTGAGTAATAAAGGCATTGCATTATATGATTCATGTGTTGAGCCACTTCAATGAAGTATATTTCAATTGTTCAATTGTTTTTTTCTTAAGTATTCCATAAACTTGCATGTTTTCCAAATTTAAATGTTATAACAGGAATATTATTGCAGAAATAGTTTAAGTACACTCTGTTATGAACTGTTATTCATTTTAATGTTTTCTTCTGATATCTAGATCTGAGAATTCTTAATTTCTCTCCCATATTTATTGACCTCTTTCTCCTCCCCTAATTATCTAGTTTAATGAATCCTTAACTGCTCCTTGATCCCGATTGAAAACCACTTCACTATCCAACCTAAAAGATCTGATTTTTCTCAGCTACCTTTCCCTGTGAAAAATTCCTTTAGAACTTGATTCTACCTTGTTTTCTTGATACATTGAATCCATATCCCAATGGAAAATAGACATACATCTATCCATATAAATCAGTAATTCCACCATCAAACCAAAATCAAAACCAATCAATCTTACATAACTAGCCTAAAATCAATTAAAAACAACAAATTTAAATCATAAAGAGAGAGCCCTCTCTGAGCATTAGGAAGGCTAGATCCTGATCTCAATAGTAGGTTGATAGTTACCTCTAATATTTCTTTAAAAAAAACATAACAACCCTATGAATTATTTGAGTGATAACATACCGACGACCATAATGGGAAATGAGTCCTTAGTTAAAATAAACCTTAAAGGAAATTATCTTAATCATCTTTTCACCTTAAGGTTGTTTTAGGGTTGTTAAGTTTTTTCATTAAAAGATTAAAATTATGGCTTCCAAAAGAACATACTATACCAGGGCTCATTTTGATCCACAACCTGCTATAATTATTGATTTTCTTGACAGAATTTTAAGGAAAAATAAAAATTAGAAAGTCTAGGAAGTATTAGTCAATTAATCAAATCAAATTCACTACCTAACGAATTATCAAGTTTACAAGATATTGAATTCGATTTATCATTTGAACACTCTTTGTTTAGAACCAAATCTGAAAATTCAATATATGATAGTGTAATAGATCCTAAATTTGTTCAATTCATTAAATGAAGTAAGGAAGCTAGAAAATTTGAATTAGATCAACAAGTTCTAAAGAATTTGATGAACTAGATGCTTTTACTTCAAATGTGCTTAAAGATATAGATGAAACATATTTTCAACAATCAATTGAATTAGCTACCCTAGTTGCTGCTACCCCTAAGCATTCCACCATTCCTTTAGAAACTGTAAAAACAGATCCATTTAATTTCACCTCACCCATTATATTCACTACATTCCAGTCCATAGAACCAAAAGTTTTATTCTCATCTTCTAGCATTCCAACTACATCCTCAAGTGTCCCAACTTCATCTGCAAGAACTTCAAGCTCATCACCAAGCACTACAAATTTACCTCCTAGCCAAGCTAGAATCTTAGCCATGGTAGCCAGATATGCTCCTTTGGTCTTACCAGCTCAATTACATGCCATACCCTAGGATTATCAGAGTAAAATCATTCATTTTTATGGTACTGGTCAATATATTGCACAACAACATGTTAATAAAATGACTGATTACTTTGAATTGCATGAAATTGATGAAGCTGATGTTCAAATGAGACTGTTTTCTCAAACATTAGCTGGAGATGTAAAGAAATGGTTTAAAGCTTTACCTTCTAATCATATAGCTGATTTAGCTACTTTTCATCAATTATTTATCAATAGATGGGAAATAAAGAAAAACCCTTTACAAATATTATCTGAATATGAAGACATTAGAAGAGCTCATAATGAATCTTTTTAGGATTATTGCACTAGGTTCAACAACATTTATAATGAAATTCCTACAAATATCAAACCTCCACCAGACTTAGCTTTAATTAAATTTCCAGACGGTTTTGATACTGATATGTCCTATCAATTGAGAGAAAGAAACCCAGAAACATTAGAACAGATGCAAAGCAATGCAGTTAGTGTAGACGCAAATTTGTTAGCTAAAAGAACTAGGATGAGAAATGAAAGAAGAGTAACCATCAAGGATGAACCATCCACATCATACATTAAAATAGGTATTTTAGCCAAGAGTATGGAAAGAATAATGGATAGATTAGAAAATATGGAAAGAAAACCACAGTAGGATAATCAACAATAAGGTCCTCAAATAAGAAATACAAATTTTAGAAAGAATCCCAACACTGGTAAATCAAGAGAGGCAACACCTGATCAATTTATTCGACCACCTTTCCAAGAAAACTATGCTTAGAGTTCCTAAAAAAATGATGAAGACCAGGACACACAGATTAACTTAATGGGAATAAATGATGATAATACTATTTTTCTTACCCAAGAAGAACATGAATCATACATGGTACAGAATTACAGTTAGAATTTAGGGAGTCCTTTGACTATAAACAAGGTTATGAATTTGCTATTAATGAAGTTCATGAACAATATAACCTTAGAAGCAAGAAAAATGCAGAAGCCCCTACTAAGAAATTAGTCCAAACTCAGACCAAGAAAATAGTAGAAGCTCCTCCAACCAAAGTGCTGCAAATTCTCCCTAGATAAAATAAAAAAAGTTCCTCTCCAAAGATTGCACCCAATCCAAAAATTGTAGACATCACACCTGATGATCCTCAATCATCTACTACTGCTAAAACTTCAGCTACTGCTAAAACTTCAGCTATTATTAAAACTTCAGCTGATACTCAAACATCAAATGGTGCTAAAGTTACAACTGCCACTCAAACTGTCCCAGATAAGAAAATTGAAAGTAAAACACTGGAAATACAGACTGAAATACAAACTTTTGAGAAAAAAGATAAGAATAATCAAACTACAATTGGTAAAGAGGAAATCATTCAGTTAGGAAAAATAAAAGTACCATTTAATATCCAAATTGAAAATACCAATTCCTTTAACAGAGTTGGTGAAACATGATTGATACAAAACCCAAATCACCGAAACACTGAACATAAGTGAAGGAGAGGATTTTGTTAATCTAAATGATGATCAACCAGAATTACTATTTGGCCCTGAGGTAAATGGTAAACATCAAGAAGGTGGTGTTCCTCCATTCTACATTATCTTGAGCATTCATGATCAAATCTTACACAATGCTATGTTAGATTTTGGAGCATCTCACAACTTAATTCCTAAGGAAATCATGGAAATATTGAATCTAGATATCACAAGACCATACAAAGATATTTTCTCTTTTGATTCTAGTAAGTTAAATGTCTTGGTCTGATAAAAGACTTGTGTGTCACTCTAGTCCAATACCCAAGCAAGAGTATTGTCATGGATATTGTAGTTGTTGATATCCCTCCAAAGTATGGAATGTTATTATCTCGCTCATGGGGAGAAAAATTACAGGGATCTCTACAATTAGACATGTCATATGCCACAATTTCAGTATTTGGTTAGCCCAAAAATCTTTACAGGGAAACTTGATGAAGTACATGGTCAGTAGTGCAGAAAACCCCCAAATTATCCTATTTATTCTCTGCATTCGGATATGGATTGTTTCATCTTATGTAATTCAGACACTGGAACAAATAAAAACAAAATTGTAGAACATAAACATAAAGAAATTGACAGTGACAATATAGTTCATGAGTCTATGTGGCACTTAGACTTTTATGGCTTAGTAAACAGACTAGGATCAGGAGCAGAAGTATGGATTTATAACTTAGAGAATGATCATTCTGAAGGTCATGCCTTTAGGTTAAACTTTAAATGCACAAATAACATGGGCGAGTATGAAGCTTTAATATTAGGGTTGCAAATTGTAAGAAACTTGGAGCAAAGAGAGTTTCTATCTTGGGAGACTCAGAATTGATCATAAAACAAATTAAAAGAGAGTATCTTGTGAATAATGCTAGACTGAGCCAATACAGAGAAACCATTCTAGATCTGATTAAAGATTTTCTTGAAATTGACTTAGTTGTTATTCCAAGGAAACAAAACATGCAAGCTCACAGTTTAGCTACTTTTGCCAACACATGCAGATTTCCTTTTCATCCAAATCACTAGTATACTGCAGAAATAAGACATAGGCCAACTATACCAGATAATTTGAAATATTGGCAGATATTTTCACAAGATTCTCAAATCTATAATTTTATGAATGTCGAGGGAGAATTTCAAAACTGTAACATAGACACTGATTGTATAGTAGATTACACAATAAATAGTGAGTTAGATGTAAATGATGTAGATATGACTGAACCAACTAAATTCACTAGAGTAGAAATAGATAAATTAGAAACAATAGAAATATAAGAAATAACAAATGACGAATCATAAATTTTGAACCTTAAAGATAATTTTTTGCCTAAGGGATTAGCCCCATTAGAAGATATTTTTGATTCCAATGATGTAGCTATAAAACCAAAAATGGAACCCTTAAGATCAGACATAGAAGAATGTAACATAGGAACATAAGAAAAAAACAAGCATATAAAGATATCCAAAGCATTACCTTTATCTGAAAAGTTTAAATACATCAGTTTTTTTAAATAATTTCAAGATGTCTTTGCTTGGAGTTATGAATACCTCAAGTCTTATGACACCAGCATTATTCAACATAAGATACCCATCAAAGAAAATAAAAAGCCCTTTAAACAAAATCTTAGGATAATTAATCCAGTTCTTATGCCATTGATTGAAAAAGAAGTAAAAAGGATGTATGAAGCACAAATCATAGCACCTATTAGATATTTTAATTGGGTCTCAAACTTAGTTCCCACCAGGAAGAAAACATGGGAAATCAGACTTTGTGTTGATTTCTGAAACTTAAACAAAGTGTCACTAAAATATAACTATCCTCTCCCCAAAATGGACCATATTTTATAGAGGGTAGTAGGGTCATCCAGAATCTCATTACTTGATGGATTCTCTCGATACAACCAAATCCTAGTCCAACCTAAATATCAAGCCAAAATTGCATTTACTACTCCATGGGGAACTTTCATGTACTTGAAAATGCCCTTTGGACTAATGAATGCAAGAGCTACATTCCAAAGAGCTATGGAAATAGATTTTTCCAAGGAGATTCATGAATTTTTAGCCATTTATCTAGATGATATAACAGTATTCTCCAAAACATAAAACAAACATCTTGATCATTTGAGAAGAATTTTTATTAAATGCGGAATTTGGTATTTCCTTGAATCCAAAAAAGAAACTCTTTGGAATAAAGAAGGTAAAATATTAGGACACATAATTTCAAAAGATGGAATTAGAATATATCCAACTAGAATAGAGGCAATTTTGAACATAAGTCATCCTAGCAATATCAAAGAATTGCATGCATTCTTACGTAAAATTGATTTTCTTAGAACATTCATTTCTAATTTAGTAGAACTAATCAGAGAATTGAATAACATGTTAAAGAAAGATTCGACACTTAAGTGGACAGTAGAGGCTAAAAACTCTTTGAATCAATTAAAGAAGCACTCAAAAAAACACATGTCCTAATAAGTCCTAATTTCCAAAAAGATTTTATAATTTTTTCTTTTGCTTCAGAACATACCATTGCAGCAGTCTTGTTGCAAAAGAATGAAGAGGGTTATGAACAACCCATTTATTTTTTTCATCAAAACCTTAAGAGATGCAACACTAACGTACAATATAATGGAAAAACAAGCACTTGCTTTAGTGAAGGCTATTAAAGATTTCAGAGTGTACATTTTATAGTCACACATTATTGCATATGTTCCAAATTCAGTACTAAAGGACATTCTAACTCAGAATGGGCCTAATGGTAAAAGAGGTAAATGGATTGCCACTATTTTGGAATATGATATTGAAATAAAGCCTACAAAATTTATTAAAGGCCAAGGTTTAGCCAAACTCATGGCTGAATCAAACTGTCCAGCCTTAGATATTTATTTCATTGGTGCCCTAGATGATCAGGAAGAGACATCGACTCCACATATCAATGAAGTTTTTATAGATCCACCCTAGTATTTAGACATTATACTTGTTTTACTCAACCTACAAGCCCCTCCTAGTTTTTCTAGAACTAAAAGCATATTCTTGAAAATGCAATCAATGAAATATTGTATCATAGACAATGCTCTATTTTGGAAAGATCATCATGGCATTATTTTAAATTGTTTATTGAAAGATGAAGTTGATAAATTTATGTAAGAATTTCATGCGGGGGGAAGTGGAGGACACCTTTACTGGAAATCAACTGCTGATAAAATTTTGAGGGTAGGTTTTTACTAGCCCACTCTTTTTGCAGATGTTAGAAATTATGTGACCTCCTATCACAAATGCTAGATATTTGAAGGGAAAAAGAAACCCCTACCATTACCCCTCAAACCTATCTCAACAAAAATGCCATTTCAACAATGGGGTCTAGACTTCATTGGTGAAATTCACCCACCCTTCTCTGCCCAACATAAATGGATTTTGACAACCATTGATTACTTTACGAAGTGGATAGAAGCCATCCCTTCTAGACAAGCCACTGATTCCGTCATTATCTCATTCCTTGAAAACAATATCCTTTCTATATTTGGATGCCCACAAAAGCTCATTACTGATAATGCAGCTGCTTTCAAATCCAAGAAAATGTCATACTTTTGTAACAAATACCACATCACCCTTGGCCATTCCACTACCTATTACCCTCAAGGTAATGGACTTGCAAAATCCTCAAACAAAATCCTAGTTAATATCATCAAGGAACTGTTAGAAGACAATAATAAGACCTTGAACAAAAGGTTGTTTAATGCCTTATGGGAAGACAGACTAACAACCCAAAAATCTATTGCTACATCTCCCTATCAATTGGTATATGGGATGGATGTTATTTTTCCATCCTCATTGGGAGTGCCAGTGATGAAAATAATTCAAGAGCTACAAGTAGAACCAAATGCTATCCAAAGGAGGATAAATCAGACAATTAACTTGCAACAAACCAGGGAAAAAGTCTACATCAAATCACAAGCGATCCAAGATAAAATCAAAAATATATTTGATAAGAAAACCAAAGCTGATTATTTCTACATAGGTAAAAAGGTACTCAAATGGGATTCCAGGAGAGAAGAAAAAGGTAAACATGGTAAATTTGATTTTCTATGGAAAGGCCCATACATCATTTATGGTTACAGAGGTAACAATGCATTTTTCTTGAAGGAGTTAGATGGAACAGATCTACCAGGTGGACCAGTCAATGGTAGAATTTCGCAGCATTACTTTTATCCAGATTAACAATTAGTTCATTTTCTTTACTTTGCTCATTGTACATAACATTTCAAAGTTTAGATTGGATTGGATGTTTATCTTGCTAAGTTGAAGCCTGAAGAGAAGGCCCTAAGCTTTGAAAGGTATAACATCATAAGTATGAATAAAGGAGAGCTCAGAAAATAATTTCAAGGCCACTGATCTTAAATTTCTTGACATTTCACCAGGAAATTCCATCCCAAAGTGGAGCCACTGTTAGGGTCCTATAATAATAGGGATCATAATTTTGAATTGACTATGTTAAAGTCTTGTAATATTGTACATACTTTGATTTCTGCAAATGTTTTCCCATATTAAAAAATTTAAAGAGAGTAAGTCCTAAAATAAAAATCAAAGGACTAAAATATATATATATATATATATATATATATTATGAACCCCACCAAAAAGAGATAAAAATAGATCATGAAAGTGTGCACATTCAAATGCCACTACTCTTAGTTTACTTTTTGCAAATAAAATTGTGTGCAGCTTGTCCAAAATTCCACAATTCATGAGGGTCAAACAATTTAATCTTGATTCATTCATGCTTTAAATTTCATGTTGATAGTTAGAGAATAAAAATCTAGCCAAACTATATAATCTTGGCAGATTAGTAGTTAGGTAGAGAATAAAAATGAGCTCACCAGTTTAATCTAACCCATTGAAATTTATAAGGTTAGAAGTAGATTAGTTTGCTTATCATAAGAAAAATAAAGGGTCAACAAGCTCAAATGCACCCAATAATGAAGAAAAAATGTTAGGGTAAATGATGGGTAGGTAGATTACTTTCACAAGGCATGGAAAGCATCAATTGGTCATTTCCTATCACTAATATCCCCCAAAATCCCCTTCCCCTTGCTTAAAACCCTATTTCCACTCTTAAAAGGCATTTTTCCTTGTAAAAATATCCCTTTCCCTTCATATTAACCTTCTCCCCTTATTTTACCCATTTTCCCTTCCTAAAACCCCTTTCCCTAGTTAAAATCCATTTTTTCTTTTGGAAAAAGTAACTCCCCCTTTTACTAACCCCCTTTTCAATTAAAACATGAAAAACCCAAAATTTTCATAGTTTTAAAGGTTTTAAGTATACCGGGCCCCACTATAAAATCATTCCTCGATATCCTTTTAAACCCATTCTTAATGTATTATTAAACCCTCCCACTATCATTTTAACCTATTCACTTATTATATTAAAATCCCCATTTTAATATACTTACCCCATATTAAGTTAAACCCCGCACATAGTTACTCCCACTTTATATATTTTACAACCCTGTTATATGATGTTTTAGCCTATTGTCTTTAACCTATCCCTCTTTACATATTTCATTAATTCCCCCACTAATTATCCTGGGTCCCACTTTACTATAACCTCGCCATATTACTCCCGGCTATAGTATTAACCCCTTTTCATAACTTATTCCTGGCCCCACCTCTCACAAATCCCCAACTCATCCCTCGACACCCGTCAACCGTCCGATTGGCGCAATCCGATCCAACCACTCTCATGCCTTTTCGCACTATCCACTACCTCAAGTTTAATACCATTGGGGGGCAGGGTGTGAAATGGGTGGTTTCGCACCCCCGCTCCCCTGCCACACGTCAGTCCTAGGTTGTATCGCATCCCTCAGACAAAAACCGCTTAACCACTTTTTGCGATGCGATAACCGCCAATCCATCATCCGAGTTGTATGATGAAACCACCCTGATGTTTGAATTTTACCCTACGCCATGTGATTTATTGATTCTGATAAAAAAGTATTTAAACCCACTCTTTACCGTTAAGTTATCTATTTCTGTTGGTAATTGCGGAGAAGAAGCCAAAAGAAGCCTTGCCGACCTCTTTTCAAGCTAAAGAAATCGGTGCCAACCTATGTTTTAGGCCAAATTAGACCAGAATTGAAGCTTATTTACTTCCAGAACCTGTGCAGACTCAGTTTGAAGCGTTATAAGACCAAGGAAAGCCCCTGTTGCCTCCAGAACCCATTCTGCATACCAAAAATCCATTTTCACAGGTATTCCTAAGTGCTTGAGCTATTAATTCAGCAAAAAGAGTAATAAATTGATAAGATAAACAAATATATGGCTTCCTAGGGAATTGTGACTGTTAACCCTCTGCAACCTCTCGTATTTGATATTGAACACACTCCCTTAGCAGACAAAAAATTCAAAATCAGTGCCACAGTCACTGATTTCACCCTCTTAGACATCCACTGCTGGAGCCATGATAAATCCATAGACCAGGCTGATGATATCTACCTTTGGGAATAAAATTTTCCTAAATACATCTTCCCACAGACATTATAGTTTCTTGATATCATTAGACTTTTCAAAATCAATTATCTACTCAATGAAAGAGCCCCAGTAACCCCTAGCAAAGAAATTTGTTCACAATTACTAGAGAATCAATAAACCAGATGTTACAGATCCAACCTAAGCCTGATGAAGCCTCATTGCCTATTGAAATCCTCACCAAATTATATTTAAAGCTGGGATTTCCCAAGAGGTTTCAAATCTTCAAAACCTTTCTTCCTTCATCAGTGGAAAACCCAAAGAATAACCCTCCTTATTCAGCTGTAATTTTTCCAGAAAGAACCAGACATATTGTCACAATGTTGTCTTTCATTCTAGGGTACTTCACAGATAAGTATGTAGATGCTTCAATCTTAGTTTTTCTATCCATTTTCTTCCCATGACAACCTCCAGCTTCCACATTTAAGTTTTCTCAATACTTATCAGATGCCATCCATGATCAATTAGTTAAATTACCAGAGGAAGGAGTGTTTAAGTATTCATCTGTTTTGTTTCATATGTTCCTGTATTTCCAATATGAAATGTTTGTAGTGAACCTTAAAAAACTAGAAATTGAGGGTAATCCCCAATTAGTAGTCTTCTGGACATCCTTGATCAGAAAGGATTCCACAAAATTCACCTACAAGAACTTTATTGATTCATTTGTTCATCCAATAGTAAACATGCTAAGCAATAGCATTCAACCAAGAGTCAGTGATGAGATAAGAAAGGTCTTACAATTGTATGAACACAGTAGAATAGGAGACGGATATTTATACCAGAACCACACTGAAATAAGGGTGTATGGATGTCAAATCACTCCATACAAGTTGCCCAAATACCTCCCAATGAGGTTATTTTCACTAGAATACATCGGGCAGATCCTAAACTTAGATGAGGTTATTTTTCTGTCAGCAAAGGAGAAAGCTTAGTTCAAAATAAATAAAAAACTAGATTTGTCCTTTCATTTGCAATAATAGGAATGCTGGTTAGCAAGAAAAAAAATGTCTACAGGAATTCAAGTTCAATGATAGTTTCGAATGGAAGTATGATCCTTTAGGAGTTATCAACAAGTGAAGAGTAAAATTCAAATTGACTCCTTTTGTCCACGAGTCTAAACTAGATCTTGAAAAGTACTACAACCAATTAGAGTGGTTGGAAAATACTTTGCAAGAGGTAGAGAAGCAAGGTGATACTAATTTCATCTTGCACACTCCAGCCCCACATGATAGGAACTCAAAGAGGCCAAGAGAAGAAGGTTCATATTCTGCTGAGACCACTACTGAAACCCAATTCAAAGTAATGTATAGGAAGAAGCCCAAGCTGAATCCATTAATTGAACAAGTTGAAGTCATTGAAATAGTTGAGATTATTGATATAGATGTAATTGTCAAGGAGAATGCACCTCCAACAGTTTCAGAGGAAACTCATCATCCTTCAAACTCTAATACTCAAATCATTCAGAAGAAACATAGTGTTGAGGTCTCTTCATCAAGAAAACCAGTAAATAAAGAACAAAATATAATGGAGAAGTATAAAGAAATCAAATTGAGGAATGAAGCATTGAAAGTTGTTACTTATGCCCAATATTGGAAATAGACACCTAGTGACCAGAACATGTCGCTTTCTGCCTTTGATTATAAAACTAGGTTGATGCAGATGACCTTTTTGCAACCCACAGTACAGTCTCCAAAGTCATCAGCAGACTACAGGAAAACAACGTTTGAAGTCATGACTAGAGATGTTCTTCCTATAGATAAAATTGAGTTTCATAAGCAAGCTGGAGAAATGCTATATTCTACTATGACCAACAAAGCTAGGAGTGTACAAAAACTACAAAATTCTCTAGAGAATATCAAAGCACAGTTAAAACTAGAGAAGGCATCTTCACAAGCCAAAGATAACAGAATTAAATCACTTGAATAATTGGTCATGGAGGTAGGATATGATCCAAAGAACATCAAAGTAGTAGAAGAGCTCATCAAGAAAAAGAATGTAGAAATTGTTTCATTGGAAAAATAACTAAAATTGCCTCCCACTGAACATCCACAGACTAAAGAAGTGTTGGAGAATGAAAGCCAAAAAGATGAAATGATGAATCTCACCATTCAGTTGACATATCAACTAAACGAGATGGATAAATTGGTGCAGGAAAAGAAGGATATCATGGAAGCAATCCCTGTCATGGAAGCAGGTAAATTGATTAAAGCTATGCAAGACATGTCAATCCAAACAAATGATTTAAATAGAGTCTAGACTTAAAGAACAAATAAAAAGTCTAGAGGATGAAAATAAGTTGGTACAAATCATGCATAAATCAGAAACTCATAAGTCAAACAGATTGAATGACTTAATATAGAAGTTAGAAAAGGAATTGACAATTAAAGAACCACTTTCCCAAGCAAAACAACAGTTGTGGGCCAATATCATTAACTCTGTTAATGATATTTGGCCTTCCATCCAAGTTGTATTTGAGCAGAAAGATTTGATTAAGGAAGCTAGTGAAGCTATTCAGAATGTCAAAGAGGAACTTGGGAAAAAAATAGAAGAGGCCACTGAAATAATAAAGTTTCTTAACTCCAAGAACAAATAGAAATTAGAATAAATTGGCATAAGTGACATAACATAAACAATCTTAGAGGTAAGAAAGGTAATTTCCAAGAGAAAATTGATGACACAACTTGAAGATAAGTGTCAAAATATGGAGTTAGCAATAACCAGATTCAAGGTGAAATTTGATGTTTTGAGGCAGAAAGGTCTGCCTAATCCATTGGTGATTAATGACAGATTGATGAGGCATGAAGATTATGACAAGAAAACCAGGGAAGTGGCCAAAGAACAATCCAACAATTCCTCCATGAAAGGAATGCCTACAGGAAAAGTACTCTATCAAAATTTTGAAAATATATTTTACCTCCAACATGAGGTAAATCATCTCTTTATAAACAAGCCTAATTTTTCAAAATACACAGAGGCTGATGATATTTATAGGAGAATGGTAAAAATCAAATTACTAGATGAAGAGGCTTGGGAAAAGTTATATGATTTACTGTGACAGTGAAAATTAAAACAGGTAAAAGAGAGATAGGTTAAAGGTAAAAATAGAGCAGTCGAGGTTAAAGTAAAAAAAGAGCATGCAGTTTAAAGATCAAAACAAAGTTAAAAGAGAATCATATGACAAGGCAGAGTGAAATATAAGCAGCGTTAAAGATACAACCAACGTAAAGCAACAGTCAAAGAGATAAATCAGCAAAAGATAAAAAAGCAAACAACAAAACCAAATAAGCAGGGACAACTTGCATTAGTTACATAGGCGTCTCTATATTTTTGCAAGAAGATATTTTGTATTCCTTGAATAATTCCTAAATCAGTTTTAGGATATTTTTTATTATTTTTTGTATAAATACTTCATAATTCGAAGGATTGAGGGTGGATTATTGAAAATTTCTATAGTTGTATTTGATCCAAATAGCTGAGGGTTTATTATACCATTTTCAAGCCAAAAGACAGGACTGCGTAATAAAGGCATTGCATTACATGATTCATGTGTTGAGCCACTTCAGTGAAGTATCTTTCAATTGTTCAATTGTTATTTTTTAAGTATTCCATAAACTTGCATGTTTACAAATTTAAATGTTATAACATGAATATTATTACAGAAAATGTTTAAATACACTCCGTTCTGAACTGTTATTCATTTTAATGTTTTCTTCTGATATCTAGATCTGAGAATTCTTAATTTCTCTCCCATCTTGATTGACCTCTTTCTCCTTCCCTCATTATTCGGTTTAATGAATCCTTAACTGCTCCTTGATCTCGATTGAAAACCACTTCACCATCCAGCCTAAAAGATCTGATTTTTCTCAGCTACCTTGCCCTGTGAACACTTCCTTTAGAATTTGATTCTGCCTTGTTTGCTTGATACATCAACTCCATATCCAAATAGAAAATATAAAGACATCTATCCTTCTAAATCAGTAATTCCAAATCAAAACCAATCAATCTTACATAACTAGCCTAAAATCAATTAAAAAAAACAAAGTTAAATCATAAAGAGAGAGCCCTCTTTGAGCATTAGGAAGGCTAGATACTCATCTCAAAAGTAGGTTGATAGTTACCTCTAATATTTCTTTAAACAAAACATAACAACCCTCGGAATTATTGGAGTGATAACAAACATTATTATTATTTTTTGGTTGAAGCAAATGTGGTTGTTATTGCAAATACCACAATGAGATATGTTATAAAGCTCCAGTAAATGGTATGTTTGTCATGTTTCGGCAGTGGTCATTGTAAATACTGCAACGAGTTGTGTTATAAATCTCCATAGGTAGTATGTTTTGTTTTTAGCAATTTGCTGGTTTGTAGGTGTCATTGAACACCGAGGATGGTGTTCCCCCAAGGGGAGGATTCTATAACAACCTTGGTTAAAAATCCATGTAAAATATATAAGACCAAGGTCATGGGACACATATTCCAATCTGAATGTTGGGAAAAACATCATAGCAGGTGTTCATTTAAATTATTATGGCTAAAGGAATTTTTCAAAGGCAACGTCAGAGGATTTGGAAAGGCATGAGGCATTAATTGGCATTTTATTTATGAAAATAATGGAAAATAGGAGAAGAGGGAGGTGAAAAGTCACATGTTGCATGTGAGGAGGAAAATGAAGGAAAATAATGGAAATTGAAGAAAATAGAGGCCTCATTGATAAAAAGACTTCTAAGGATTAGTTGGAAAGATTTTGGCTCAAATTTTTTCTCACACTTATGGCTCTCATTCTATTTTCTCTCTCTCTTGTACTCTTGGATACTTAGAGTTTTCTTGGAGCACTATTGGAGAAGTGTGGCATACTTGGAGATTTGGATCAAGAAGGGAAAGGATGAGCAAGAAAGTGCAAGAGGACATCAGGATCAACAACTACAACGGGTTTTGGTTGCAAGTACTAAGTTGCATGCTTGTTTTACTCTCTAGTTTTTTCATGCATGGTGTATGCATGTGGATCCCTGGTTATGATTTGTTATTGGCATGGAGTATTTCTTGGATTGAAAGTGAATTTACCTAGCCTTACCATTTCCTGGATAACCATGGTGTTGTGGGTTCAATTTCATTGTTTTTTTTTTGGTTGGTTCTCATGTTTCCTTAGTTGTGGGTTGAGTTACTAGTTCCTGAAGCCTTGGTTGGAAAAAAAATCTACAGCCCAACAAACAACTTTGGGCTGAGTTACTAATCCTGGAGCCTTGGTTGGAAAAATTCTCTGGAGCACTATATGGGTTGAGTTACTAGCCCTGGATCCCTGGTTGGACAAATAATCTGAAGCCCAGAAATATCTGGGGTTGAGTTTCTAGTCCTGGAGAGTTGGTTGGAAAAAAACACTCTGGAGCCTTGGATAGCTTGGGTAGAGACCACTATGGTCATGGTTGTGATGTTCGAACATGAAGTGGAATCACTGGTTAAGGGTTGAGGTGTTGTGGCCTCTGGAAGCACTAGTTTGGTTTTGATGGATTTGGTTTATGAGATCCCACATTCATGCTTGGAATATGGCACGGGGGTGACTGGCTAAAGATATATTTGGCTAAACATGTCTATGGTTGGGTGGAATGTGGAAGTCCCAAACTTGGTTGCATTTTTCTTATGGAAATAAGAGATATTATTCCCTTGTATTGACAGGTAAATATGATTGTTTTTCTATGGTTTATATGGTCATTATGTGCTTGTCATTTCTGTTTCTTATATGTTGTTTATGACAGAGTTTTATGATGGTGATGAAGTATGGCTCTCATCATGCTTTGATTTTCAATTGAATGAACAATGTATCTATGCCTAAATAGACTATAATTCAGTTAATTTGATGTAGAAACAATTCATCTTAGCGATTCTCAGATAAGTATGAGAACCCTATGCTCATATATGTTGTTTACACCTGTAGATTACATATTTTTGATATTTTTGACGAAATGTCTGTCATGGCTAGTAGGGGTATAGTCTAGGAATTGTCATGGTTTTTGCAAATATATCATTGTTTCACTATTATATTTCATGCCTGAGCTTGTCATTGAGTTTTGGACAGTGGCTTGGGCTCTGGGCCTGAAAAATTTCCTTAAATCCCGTGGACGCAGGCAAAGTTCTGTGCAATTTAGTCCCTAAACGCATGCATTCATATGTCATGGGAGTGCCCAAAGCCTCCCAAATGCACCCATTCCCATACTGTGGGAGAGTTTTGGGGTTAAGTGGGTTAAAAAATAGTGGGACCCAAGGGCTACCTACATGAGTGGTTGGGATGGTTCCTGGAAGTCATGTTGTTGATGTGGAAGGTATGTATGATGTGTTTCCGTTGATTCCACTTCCTTAAGGTCACCTAGGCGGCTGAATTTGATCATAGTATCCTCTCATCACATGTTTACCCCAGTTGGTTAGTTACTTAGGTAGATATGGGAGGAGGGTGTTACAAAGACTGAAATTACACCCCACTTCTAGACCTCCCACTAGTTCCTCAAACAGTTAGAACTAATTTAACTCACCATAACTCAATTTAAATGAATTAAATTGTTACAACAAAAATTAACTCAACCTAGGCTCCTAAAATTTAGGAATCATTGCACACACCTCAATTTCATTCCCCTAATTTGAATTAACTAAGATAATTGAGTGATAACAACTATTTCAACTTAGTTAATTCATTCAAGTTATCTGTTGATGTGGAATTTCGATTTTATCCTAATTTGAATAAGGGAAAATAAAATTAAGAATTTCTTGTTGCATTTTTCAACACTCCCTCTCAGCAAGAAAGGGATTCACAACTACCCCGATCGAACACCTTTGGAATGTACTACATGCAACACTTCTCTCTGTTTTTGCTGCTACTACAACATCTGCAACTAAGAAGCATAAAAAAAAAATTGAATCAATCTAGAACTGTCTACTGGGAAAACTATGTTGCTACTGACTCTGATACTAATACTCCTGCTCTTGTCAAAAATCCTTTGCACTCATCAGTATCTAATTAAAATTGATCCTTCTGATGTTGAATACTATGGGCCCCCATAGCAAGGTAATGATCCATAAGGAGAACATCTCAATAGACCTTGCCAAAATTTTTGAAACTCATGGACTAGGGCTTCATTTCGACCCACCTCACACCTGTAGGTATGGCTGCATGTGCTCCCTGTCACACAACATTTTTTCACTATCACTGCAATCCCCAACTCGCACATTGGAGGGTCATTTCTGTGACTTATAAGAAGTTCCATGCCTTGCAAAGACCATCATTGCATCCATTTTGATGAGATATGTATTCTTCATATTGACAATTCCCTGAGCAGGACTGTAAAAACCCTTGTTTTTTCCTTGCCACGAGTAGCCAGTTACACTCCCGTGCCAAACTAGAAAATTAACACTAAGCCCATGCCAGTTGGCGCTCTGTCCCAGTTAAGCACCCGTGCCAAGCTGTTTATGGAATTTTTTTTAAAAATAGAGGCAGAGGTTCCATTATAACCACCTCGAAGATGAGTCATTGGGAGTGGTTGAACTGAAACAACCACAGACTCCCTCCTTTAGTTAGTAGTTTCCACCTCCCTTGGAACTCTCCTAAAGGATAGGATTCCCTCCGACCTTTGTAGGGATCCCAACCTCCTCCTTCACCTCTATAAAAGAAACTATCTCTCTTCTCATCAACTAGGTGAACTTGGAGAATTGACGCTATATCTGAATAGTTGTGCATAGATTGAAGTTGCATTTGAGAAAGAGATAGAGCAAGGAGGAATCGTCAAGAGAATTTGAGTCCATGCCCTCATCCCGTCTGAATCCTTTGACAGGTACTGAGATGCGCTTCGATTGAACCTCGTTGGAGGAGACTGCAACGTCAAAGCATCAGTTGTACCTCTTCCTTCTACTTATATATACATGAATAGCGTTTGGGTTCCCGTTTTGTGTTATATTCATTTGATTTAACGTAACATGCTTTTCCCTCTTTGACTGGTTAGTGATTGCAAATGAAATTATTATGTTGTATGCTTCTCTTGTGTACTGTGTTATGTGCAGGTATCCGAGCATGACTGCAAGTGGATTGTGACTTGCCAAGCCAGGAGCGAGAGGTCACCACCATTACAACTACAACAACAACGTTAGACGCTAGGTAGGTTGATCTACCGTGTCCTATTTCATTCTGTAGTTAGGAACCTGCATTCTAGCATGTCCCTTTATTTCTAGACCCACCCTAGGGCTAGAGGGATCATCTTTGTCCGTAGAGAGGATTTACCTGCTTAATAAATTGGCGACTCCACTGGGGATCATTACGAGTTTGTCATTTCAGCTTGTTGGGTCAGATTTGGTTCCTTTGAGTTTGTCACTCTTTGAGGTCTTAGTCATTTGACGGATTTAGTCAAATGACAATTTCCCTGTTTGTTCCTATGGTTTTCATCAATTAAAATCTTTTAGTTTTTGCTTGAAGTGGTAAGTTTGGTCTTGGTTGGGAGAAATTATTTGTTTTTTCCTTTTCAAGCATTGGTGCTTTTATTTTTCTAACAGTAGCTTCATTTGGTGCTAGTTTTCAGTTAGAAACCTGTGCCAATTGGCCTTTGTCACTAGTTGTCAATGAGCAGGCCGCGCCAGTTGGCACTAGTTTCACCCACAAAAGTTGTGCCAATTTCAGGGTGTGTGAAAAATTAAGATTTTTTCCCTAAGTCTTTCACCAGTGTGTCTTGCCCTTCTGGTATTTTTCTCTGTATGATTTAAGTGTTATCCCCTTTACTTGTTCGCTTGTGAGCATAGATTACATTAGTCATTGTTCAGCTGAAAATTCTTCTTTCTATGATTTCTTGATGTCAAAGGGAATGGATGCCTTGTTTTGAGCTCACGCTTTGGAATTCCTCTTTGTGCTTGACCTCATATGTCTTGTATCCTTTTGAGGAATTCCGTTACAAAGTGTTTAAAACAACGATTGCATTCTTAGTGTTTGTTTGAATCCCTTTCACATGTATCCTTCCATTAAGGAAATTTGCGTTCATTTAGTTTTCATCTTAGAGTTTGCTTTTCGTTAAAATGCATGAGATCACATTGCAATGAAAATTCATTGTTGAGATTTATCATTGAACTTAGATTACATTGTTTAATGATAGAAAGCTAAAAATCGCATTGAGTGCATTCTCTTTCATTAAAAGCATGCATTAAGTAGATTCTCATTTCATTGAAAAATGCATTGAGTGCATTCTTATTCTTTCAAAAGAAAAAGGAAATTTTGCATAGATTACAATTGCATATTTTTCAAAAAAGAGGATTTTGCATAGATTACATTGCGTAATTCGCATCGTTGGATGTTTTAGATTACTTTTGGATAGTGAAAGTCATCTAGTTTGGAAAAATTTTGTTTGCAGTGTTGTTGTTTGTTGCATCATTGATTGAGACTCTTCCCTTAACTAGATAGCATTCATCGAATTGAAAGATTTCTTTTCTCATATAGCTTCATATAGGAGATTGTCAGATGATAGCGGTAGGGCCTTGAAATTGAAAGATAATCCAAGATCGACTTTAAAATTTATTAAATCAACCTAAGGAAGCATTGAAACTTAACACTCACATTTAGTGGTCTAGGCTAGAGACGCGTTCCGGCGTATTAAAACCTATTAGCTATTGTTCGCCATCTGGCTTTAGACAGCGCTAGTACGGACTTGTGCTCCCCGTACCGTCGAGTATATAAAGGGAGACCCTTCTAGGTTGCAATCCTTTTATCTATAGGAAGCCGAGTCTGTCGCCTTGTAACCGTGATACACCGAACATAGCATTCAGGGAGACTACCTGCACGTACGTTAAGTCCTTGGTCATTTCTCTTTCATTTGATCACCAAGGTGTATATGGAAGTTCACGAAAACTTGGTACATCCTCTTGCCTAGAGTACTTGAGTAGTCATTTTGATATTTTCGTGACTCCTTAAAAAGAGAAGAGATCATCGAGCACTTTTCCTTTCATGCTCGTTTCATCCTGAAAGTGATAGAGTCATATTTTTCCTGTTTCTCGACTCTTAAAATATGAAATGGCAGAGTTTTGTTTCAATGTCTTAAAAATTAACTGCCCACGAAATATTCTTGGGTAAAGTTATCTTCCTCAATATTTTTTTTTAAGGTTGTTTCCAATGGCAACATTTCCAGAGTTTACCAACCAAGGAATCCCCTTTGAAGGGAATCTTGGTCCTTTTCCTGCTTTTTGGAATGTTGGTGCTCCTTATATGGCAACATTGTCCCTTCCAGGGTTAACTGTTGGGTTGCCTGTCTGGTTGTTCTCGACCTCTGTGGTCTCGAGTGTTCTGCCCACTGTACAACCATATCCTCCACCTGAAAAACATCATGCTAATTCTAAGGTGGACCTCTCCCCTTATTCTCCTATTTCTTCATCCTCCTCTTCTACTTCGCCTGGTGAAAGTCTGGATTCTAGTAACCAGGTGGCTAAGAAGAAGAAGAAGAAGAAGAAGACCAAAAAGAAGAAGTCAGTTAAGCGAGAGGCTAATGCTGCAACTATTGTGACTAAGAAACCTTCCCTTGATAAACCATCCAACCTTCCACAGAAAGTCAAATTCCCTTGCATGTTGTGCAAAGGTGACCATCTTCTTTGAGACTATCCTGACATTCCCAAGGTACTTGAAGCATGGTCCGATGGCCATCTACCGTTGCCTCTGGATTCTGGAAGTCATCTTGGTGGCGCTTCTTCAACTAGCCATGATAATACTCATAAGAAATAGGGTAAGATTACCAATCCCTGTAAGTTATGTGAAGGGCATCATCCCATTCACCTTTGTCCATACATGAATGAAGCCAAGAGAGTGTTGGACAACTCTACTATTTCTGCACCCTGCCTTCCGGCTGGTTACCAAAATATTTCTTTGAGTCCTTCGCTGGTTGATTCCACGATCAGTCAAGAGTCATCTTTGGTCAATCCCGCTCCCTCGAAAATTAAAATTCATGAATCCATTCCTGACTAACCATTGGTTGGGGAATCAGTCGATCTGACCCTCCCTGTGGTTCATCAGGTCTTTTTCTTTGAGAGTGGATCTCATCCCCCTCACGTTCTTCTTGTTTCTTCAGATTCCTCGGACTTGGAGACATATTATCCCATCCCCGTGACTCAAGAAGCTACTCCTCCTACTCCCATGATGGAGGTCCAGGAGGATGCTCCTCTTGCTCTGATAACACCAAGGGATGACCATCTCATTTCTATGGTACCCCCTCCAAGTAGTTTGGTCACTTCCTTCGATTGGAGTCGATTTTTGGGATACTGCCTTCCTTCTTATGTGACTTTTTAGATCACGGTACATGCCTCCCATGTGGTTGTACCCAGCACCATTATAGATGAAGGCACGTTTTTTAGTATTTTGTCTTCAACTACTTGGCAAGATTTTGTTTCTCCACCACTTGTGCTGCTTACGTAGAATTTGTTAGCATTTAATAGAAGAACCAGTCAACCATTAGGGATCCTTCCAAAGTTGCCTATTACTTTGGGCGGGAAAACCGTCTATATAGACGTGATGGTTGTTACATGCCCCTTGGATTTTAATTTACTCTTGGGGCGCGATTATACTTATGTCATGGGAGTGTTTTTCTCCCTCTTTCGTGTGATTTGTTTTCCACATGAAGGTCGGATCGTGACCATTGATCAACTTTCATTCTTTGGTCCTAACGTGACATCTGGTCCACCATCGTCCCTTCCGGGAATTTATCCACCTATTTTATATTCCCCGCAGCAGGTTAATTATGTGGCTACCTGTCATGTGCCCGCATTCAATGATAGTGCCATTGTGCATCGTGTGTCGGGGGAATTGGGTCCTGATTTTCAAGATGTTGTTCTCCCATCAGATGTGAACCTCTTAGAATCCATGACCTCTTATTTGTTAGGGTAAAATCTTTTCGAAGCGGAGTTCATTTTCTTGTGTCAAGCTCCTTAAAAAATGAAACAAGGTCCTCAGAGCAGAGTTCGTTTTCTTGTGTCAAGCTCCTTAAAAAATGAAACAAGCTCTTCGGAGCATAGTTCTTTTTCTTGTGTCAAGTTCCTTAAAAAATGAAACAAGGTCGTCGAAGCATAGTTCCTTTCCTTGTGTCAAGCTCCCTAAAACATGAAACAAGATTTCATGAGGATGGTTCGTCTTCTATGTCAACCTCGTTAAAAAGTGAATTAGGTCATGAGGATAGTTCTTTTAATGTGTCAACCTCGTTAAAACAATGAAACACGTTCCTGTTCAATTCGAGTCTTTGATCAGGTCTCGTAAGATCCCAGTCGAGTATTTCTCTTGATCTCGTGATTTGAACCTTCACTCCATCTCCCTTTCATATGGACTGAAGCTTGGGGGGCATGTACCTCGAATTGTGTCACCATGCTGGGGGCATGCAAATCGTTTTTCAAGCATATTTTATCTTTGTTTCAAGCTTGTGTAAAAATGAAACCAATCCCAAGCATAATTTACTTTTGTTTCAAACTTGTGTAAAAATGAAACCAATTCCAAGCAGAGTTTCCCATGTTTTCGAGCTTGCGTAAAAATGAAACCATTCCCATTTTACCTCTTGTGATTGCCATTTTATCAGCCTGTTCTAGATGAGCCTTAGTTTTCTCATTCCATCGTTACCATCTGCTCGGCCGATCATATGCCCTCACTTGGTTGTTTTACCCTTTCCTGAGGAAAATTTGTAGTGAGTGGTATTGTTAGCCAGCCTCTTAACCTTTACTTGTTCTGAGCAGTTCCACCATCATCAGAACCAGTTGCTACCCTTAATACCACTCATTTCTCCAGGAGGAGTCAACTTTCAACTCTTTTCTGACTCTTAAAAATTGAAAATATTGTCGAGACTCTTATCGTTTTGAACTCGTTAAATGGCTGGGAAATGATATCTACCTAGTATATGTTTACCCCTTTTTCGGGCTGGGATAGATTATTTACGAAAAAGGAATACCTTAGCCTATCGCGACTAAGAGGTTCTTTCAAATATTGTTTTCTACCTTTTCGGATCTAAGAGACTATTTACAAAAAGGGCCATGATGGAGTTTTATTTTCTGCCATCTTTTCAAAATATCTAAACATGAAAATATGCCTAGTTCTCCCTTTGTCAGACTCATTAAAGTCTGATGACATTGGATTTCGTCACTACGACATTACTCGAGTTCCTCCTTCCTAGGGCTCGTAAAATGTACTAGGTTGGATTTGTCTGAAGGACAAACTTACAGCACAATAATATGCTATCCCCTTCAAGCTTGTTTAAAAAAAAAATAAAAATGGGGTACTCGCCAGAAATGGTGGGGGAAAATGTAACCAAGTTCTAGTCGTGTTGGCAGTATGTTGCTCTTGAACATGGCACTTGTCTGCAATCGTGTTGGGTTGGGGACATCTCATATTGATCCATTTTTCCTTCGTGGGTTTGGGTAATATCTTTTGACCTCTCATTTTCTTTTTTCCATGTCATCATGACCTCAGATCCCTTGATGTCAAATACTGCCAAATCAAGTGTCGTGTCGCTGATATGTTCAAGAGAAGTTTTCCTTTTCAGTTGTCAGCCATCCTCTTATTCCCTGTTAATCTTGATTCACTTTCATCATATTCCTCTGCCTCATATCGATGATGTGGGAAACATTATGGCCCACCTTCGATAAGATCACTTCGTGTCGACTTCAGCTACTTATCCAGGAATTTGATCGAGAGACTCTATTCTGGTATCTTGGATCCTGCATGCCTTAATGGCAGGTTTTTCACATTTTATGCAAGGTCCACATCATTGGCCTTTGATCGAGTGATTCTGCGGATGTTCAACACCAGATCACTGTTCACATTCTGTGGATTGTACCGGTAGTACCTTAAGAGCCATTATCATTATTGGTGGTTTCTCTCATGTCTGTTAACAGTTTTCATCATTGGTTGGTAATCAGATGATTTTCCTGCATGTTCGACTTCAACTCATATATTCACATGCTTGAATTTGTACTTGTTCGGGTCAAGATGGAGCGCAAGACCCTGGGTTTTTGTATGATAAAATCCAGGCTACAGATTTTTGTGGATTATTATGACTTATTACATGACTCTTTTGGTTGGATGGATGCGACCATACCTGAGTCTATTTGTGGATCCTCACTGCTGGATGGCTGTGTCCATACCTCGGATCTCAATTTTTATTATACTCTATTATGGATGGCTGCATCCATGCCACATGTTTATGTATCACAGATATCAGTTGTATTTGTAACTGCAGGTTTTCTGATAGCGGTGTTTGGTTCTAACGCGTTCTCATAAAGCATTTCACCCCTCCCTCTCCCTCAAACCTCATGCTTTAGGGGGAATCTGTTACACAACATTTTGTCACTATCCCTGCAATCCCCAACTCGCACATTGGAGGGTCATTTCTATGACTTATAAGAAGTTTCATGCCTTTCAAAGACCATCATTGCATCCCTTTTGATGAGAGTTGTATTCCTCCTATTGACAATTCCCTGAGCAGGACTGTAAAAACCCTTGTTTTTTCCTTGGCGCGAGTAGCCACTTACACTCCCGTGCCGAACTGAAAAATTAACACTGAGCCCGTGCCAGTTGGCGCTCTGTCCCAGTTAAGCACCCATGCCAAGATGTTTATGGAATGTTTTTTAAAAATATATGTTGAGTTTCCATTCCAACCACCTCGAAGATGAGTCGTTTGGAGTGGTTGAATTGAAACAACCACGGAATCCCTCCTTTAGTTAGTAGTTTCCACCTCCCTTGGAACTCTCCTAAAGGATAGGATTCCCTCCAACTTTGTAGGGATCCCAACCTCCTCCTTCACCTCTATAAAAGAAACTATCTCTATTCTCATCAACTAGCTGAACTTGGAGAATTGATACTATAGCTGAATAGATGTGCATAGATTTAAGTTGCATTTGAGAAAGAGATAGAGAAAGGAGGAATCATCAAGATAATTTGAGTCCATGCGCTCATCCCATCCGAATCCTTTGACATGTCTTTGAGACACACGTCAGTTGAACCCCATTTGGAGGAAATTTCGACATCAAAGCTTGTCAGAGTTTGTACCTCTTCCTTCTACTTAAATATACATGACTAGCGTTTGGGTTCCTGTTTTGTCTTATATTCGTTTGATTTAATGCAAAATACTTATCCCTCTTTGACTGGTTAGTGATTGAAAATGAAATTATTATGTTGTATGCTTCTCTTGTGTACTGTGTTATGTGCAGGTATCCGAGCATGACTGCGAGCGGATTGTGACTTGCCAAGCCAGGAGAGAGAGGTCACCACCATTACAACTGCAACAACAGCGTTGGACCCTAGGTAGGTCGATCTACCGTGTCCTATTTCATTCTGTAGTTAGGAACCTACATTCTAGCATGTCCCTTTGTTTCTAGACCCACCCTAGGGCTAGAGGGATCATCTCTGTCCGCGGAGAGGATTTACCTACTTAACACTCCCTCTACTCACTTGGATCAAAATCTCCCCCTACTAGAGGTATATTCTTTAGTTGATGCCTCCACTATGTGTCCTATCTGCTTCTCCATTTGTGGTTTCTCCATAAATTCCTGGCGCTTATTTTGAGGTTGCATGTTGAAAGGTCTAACATGCTCCTCTCAACTACCATATCTCTAGTATATTCCTTGATATTCAAGTATTTTCATGCATATTCTAACTTAAGTGCATACAAGTTCTTAACTCAGACACAAAGATTGCTTTTTGTCTGGTAGCGATGTGTCTAAGGAAAACCTTCCCTTTGATAAATATCACATCATAGCCACAATCTTCAATACCAGGAGAGAAAAAATATTCTTCTTTAGCCCTGGAAGAAACATCACATCTGTGAGTCTGAGAGGGGATACATACTCCGTCTGAAAAATAATTGTATCGGTACTGATCGCACTATACCTCCCATCATCTCCAAACTCTATGTTATGCTTGAGGTATTTCTCCTCCAAGTCATTGAAGAAATATCTATTCCCCATCATATGGAACAAGGCACCACTATCCAGATACCACACACTAACCATAACTGTGCTTTCCATGCATGCACTGAGGGTGAAATCGACCTCAAATTGTGAAGCCAAAGTTTCACCTGTTGCAGCTACTACAAGCTCCTTCTTTCTTTCCTTCTTGTGAGGACACTCCGTGGAATAGAGCCTGAATTCATGACAGTTAAAGCACTTAATATTGGACAAGTATTTATTCTTTCCTTCTTAGCTGGAATCAAACTCACCTTGGGAATTCTTTCCCTTGACCTTCTTTCCTTTGTTGTCTAATGAAAATTCATCTTCCTCTTCTTTGGATGAGGTCCCATCTCTATTAATCTGCCTTATTTCTTCATGCACTAGATTCGACAATAAAAAATCCCACTTTGGTAGTTTATCTCTACTATTCATAGAACCTTAATAACTATGCTATGTCTTGGGTAGGCCCAACAAGGCTAGAGCTATCAAGTATTCTTCAGGGGCATTAATAATAACCCAAACAAGTTCCTCACGACACTGTGTAAACCTGCTCGGGCACTACATAATTTATTCATTATTTTGTAGCTTGATGCCATAAAGCTTGTCCTTGAGTGTCACCTTGCTATGGTCACTATTGTTCTTGAAAAAAATTGCCAGTTTTTTCCACATCAAGAACAAATTTTCTTTCCTATGGATATTCTAGACAATATGATCTCGAAGTCCCTCCAATATGATTCTCCTCACTTTAGCCACATCCTTCTTCCACTTAGTGAGACCTTGGGCATCAGATTCTTGGGGTTTTGCAACATTTGTATTGATGTATTCTAGCAACCCATTGTCATCCAATACTACCTCCATACATATATTCCATGCCACAAAGTTTGTGGTTCCTTCCAAATCATACTCGAGCCCGAGTCTATTGGAAGTCACTTCTCAGTCCTGGAGAAAACTTGTAACATTGATCTTAAAATTAGAATTTCCTTCAAGTATAACTTAGAAATATCATCTCTATTGTGAATCTAGCTCTGATACCATGTAGAAATTAATTTTAGATTCAATACAGCTCATGTAATTTACTAAAAAATAAGACTCAAATCTACTCTACTCATTTGCGGAAAGAAATTCTCAATCGAGAACACATATAAAAAGCATGCATCATGATTCAAAGCACTTACTTAGATATTTATCTAGGGGAAATTAACTTCTAAAAATTCATTCCTATATGTATTGCATTGATCAAAGAATCTGGATGAATACAATATTATTGCTCAATATTGAGCACAACCTACACATGTGTCTTCTACCCTTAGCCTGAATGAGTGAATCTGGCTAATACTTAGCCAAATTTCCTAGCCTCCAAGATCCAATTACATTTTGCTGTTTGATTAGGAATTTGTTATCAAAAAATTGCACTTGATTGGCTACTAATCAGGCAAGGCAACTCTATGTAACTGTTTCAAATCAGCTTGCGACTGAAGCTTAGCCTTTTCAGTCTGAGAGGGCTCTCTCAAAGGGGTTTATGATATTAGATAATGATGAAACTATATGGCTAATTCTATTTGAAAAATAAATTTATTGTGATGTATGTAGGTTGAAAAGAGTACAGGTATGAAACCATTGGGCTTATGGAGTCAACAAATTAGTAGGTTCAACGGTAAGGTCTCTGTACATGGAATCTGAGGTAGATAAGAGTTTTTAACAAAGGTAAATCACATATAGAACATAGAGAAACACAACCATTTCATCAATAAAGGAAGTCAGAGCATACACATATGATTATAAGTAATAAAGATGAAATCCATTGTAAGTAGTACATATAAAAATATTAATTAGAAAATCATTAAAAACTCCATCAGAATCTCAGGTCTCTTAAGAAAAAGTCCTCCGTATTACTGATATCAGTCAAATTACATAAAGCTGCAGTAGTGCAAAAAATATCCAACCCTTTACAATTTCAATAATCTTCCCTTTAATAGACATTCTTACATCAGAGATCGTCTGCCTCTTGGCTAGATTCATCGAAATCTTCCTATGATACCTTTCATAATAGGAAAACATGTGCTTTAATGAGAAATTGAGAGCTACACTCTAAAACATTCCTTTTCCTAATAGGACTCAAACTCCTATTTATTACATCAAACTACCTTATCCCTTAAAATAGTTACAAATTTGAAAACTAATGCTTCACATGTTGGAATGGGCTATGCCATAGCTCATCACTACTTGACATCTTAAATATCCTCCTCAACATATTGAAACAAACCCTATTTTTCAGGAAAAGAGGACCCTATATTCAACGAATGCTTCAGCTGATGAGTTGTCTCCATTTCATGGTATTCAAGTCATGGATGATTGCTGGAAAGGTCCCTTGACCTGTTTGATGTTTCCACCTGTCCAAAACTTCTCTTAAATTGCTCAAAAACCTTCAAAGACAGCTCGCTACAAAAACATGGCAGTTTTGTAGCACGCTTTCGTAGCGTCCAAAAAATGACGTCCTCACTCAAAATTTCTACTTCTTTGCTCTTGCATCTTGAATATTGCAACAAGAAACAGTGAAGGAGGCATCTTGAAACATCATTCTTGATCCTAGTCGGAAAATGATCACCTAAACTAGGTGGGGCCCACACAGGTGATTTTTGGCGCAAAGTCTATTTTTAGACATGTCGCTCATATTCTATGAGTTGCAAGATTCTATTTGTGCATGGTTGGTCAATTTGGAAAAATAGATGGACTTCTATTTTTAGACATATTGGGAGGAATCTATTTTTTAGATTTCCAGTCTAAAAATAGATATGTCGAATATTATTAGCTCTTAATAATATTTGGACTCTAAACATTATCTTATTCTCTTGGAGAACTTCAGTTAAGTGAACAGATGTGGCACAGTAGCTAACAGAAGGAATTATGCTATTCTTGAGGGTCAAGTGGAGCTATTGCATGGAGGACTTCAGTTAGAACTCATGTAACAGAGTTTGGTGGAGTTGTGTTCAGTTTAACTTAGTTAGACACAGTTGAGCTAGTTGTATCTAGTCTAACTTATTTATACACTAGTGAAAGTGGAGTGAATTAATTCAAAAATAATAACTCATTAATCAACTGAAGAATACATCAGTTAACTACAGTGCATGGATAGTTTCAGTGGAGACCAATGGAGAGGTAGGTGAAAGAGAAAGTGTGACTATCAGTTGTGACTATAGTGTTGCATTGTTTGCACCACAAATTTAGTGGAGATTCCTTTAATGATTGCATTAGAAAGGATAGAGAAATTAGAGTTCATTCAAAGCCATTCTTCAGCAGGGCTTGCGCAGTAGAGGCAGGCTAGAGGCTGGCAAAGATCGGTGCATGGATTTGCAAGATCGGGCCTGATTAGTGTGTAGCGATTGGATTGTACTGAGAGCTTGTGATAAGATTTGTATGAGGATTGTTACATGATATCTATGAAATATATTATATACATATAGTTTGGTTTTTTAGCTTCAGGATTTCCCGTTAAAACAACTATGTTAATGTGTGTGAATTTTTATGGTTTCATGTGTGCATTGCAATTGATTTAATTTCCGCATGTGATGATCAATGGTGGAATAGATTCTGTATTGTGCATGAAGTTAAAATAGTGTGTGATCAGGAGAATATTGGACATATGCATTCATAGTGCATATAATTTATACATGGCATCAGAGTGACGTTGATCATTGGAGCAGATTGCAATTATTGAAGAGGTTGAGTTTTTTGCTGGTGGAATTCGAATTTGCTGCATTGTTTTCTTGGTGTCAAAGTTGAGCATTCATTGAAATGTCTTTCAACGGATTGTGATTGGAGTATGCCCTTGATGGGAGCTTGAATTATATTGCATGGAAGGACAGGATGGAGGCGGTGCTGGAGGATAATGGGTTGAAGGAGTTCATAGATGCTGAAATTCCTAAACCAGATTCTAGCGATGCAGCTGCACTTGACGCATGGCAAAAGAAGGTAGCCAGGTGTCGAAGGATTATGTTGGAAGGTGTGAAGGACCACATATTTTTCAACCTTCACATTAAATCCACTCCATTCTTGATGTGGAAGGCTTTGACATAATTTTTCCAAAGCAGAAGTGACCAGAGGAAGTTGGCGCTTAAAGACAAGCTCAGGAAAATAAAAAATGGAGAAGAATGACACTATTCCGGTATACTTGACAAAGTTTCTCCACTGCAGGGATGAGCTTGGGAGTGTATGAGTTAGTGTGGATGAAGAAGAATTGGTGAGCTTGGCTCTCCTTGGGCTTCCGAAGAGTTGGCATAGCTACGAGGACTCTGTCAATGGTCGGGAGAAACTGCCAGGATGGGAGCGACTTTGGTCGAATCTTGTGCAGGAGGAGATAAGGCGAAGTACCAGGGATGGCTCTTCATCAAATAATGATGATGAATAGGATTGCGCTTTGGCTTCCAAATCAAGGAAAGGAAAGGGGAAGAAAAATTCTTCTCAATCCGGTGTGAATGGAAAAGAGCGTGACATGTCCAAAGTGAAGTGTTTTCACTGTCATGAACATGGGCATTTCGCCACAAATTGTCCACAGAAGAAGAAGAACAAGCAGGATACTGGAGCTACAGCTAGTGAGGCTCTTGCCTCGCAATTTGAGCTGGACTTCTCATTGATCGCATGCATGGTGTCTAGTGCATTGGGATCAGGGTGGTACTTTGATAGTGGTGCTTCCTTTTCTCACATGACGAGAGATGTGAATCTTTTCAGTGACTTGGTGGAGAAAGATCTCCAGTTGCATGTTGCTGGTGACAATGACGATGCTACAATACGACCGGAATCGCAAAGATTGTCATTACCTTTCAGAGGGAGTCAGGTAAACTCATTATTTTACAAGATGTAGTGCATGTTCCAGGTTTAAAGAATAATTTAATCTCAGTCACAATGTTAGAGGATAAAGGGTATGATGTTGTCTTTAGTGAAGGAAAATTTTTCCTTCGACACAAAGCAACAAGACAAGTCAAGAAGGTTGGGATTCGAGCCAAGAATCTCTACAGACTTGAAGTAGATGGGATTTCTACGGAGCTTCCTACTGTTGGGAAGTGCAAGAAAGACATGCAATTGAAGATTGAGAGGGAGTTGGATTTGCATGCAGGTAAGAGTGCACCTCAGGATGTGGAGCAGCCACAAGATGAGGATCATGGAGTGGGAGAAACCACTCATGCAGAGAAATTTTGTGCCAGATGGGAAAAGGGAGTGCATGCAACTATACCACCAGGTGAGAGGTGGGGCGACATGCATGAGTAATCCCAAGAGGATATTTCTAGGTAGGATTCATTGAGATGGTGTGGATATCATGAATTGAACCTGGCTACGAGGTGCCCACAGAGCAGCAGTAGCATGATCATTTAGATTGATGCAGTGAGATCAAAGTGACAGTGTTGGATACTGGAGCGCGGTTCAGAGTTGACAGCAAGTGCAGAGTGCATGGGTGCAAAGTTCAACAGCGCAGTGGTTCCTGAAGACATGTGTGGTAGCTAAGAAAAAGTGAAAGACTTTGATGATAGATGCATCAGATTGATTGAGTTGTTTGGAGCCTATTTAGTTTCAGAAGAGTTTCAGAGCAGATGCATGGAGTTGCATGGCGCTTGCAAAGGTTGCAGGGTAAATGCATGGAGTTGCATGTCACATGCAAAGACAGTCCTTTCTTGTTGAGAGGGAGTGTTGAAGATTGCAACAAGAAACAGTGAAGGAGGCATCTTGAAACATCATTCTTGACCCTATTTGGAAAATGATCACCTAAACTAGGTGGGGCCCACACAGGATATTTTTGGCGCAAAGTCTATTTTTAGAATATGTCTATTTTTAGACATGTCAATCATATTCTATGAGTTGCAGGGTGATATTTGTGGATGGTTAGTCAAGTTGGAAAAATAGATGGACTTCTATTTTTAGACATATTGGGCGAAATCTATTTTTAGATTGCCAGTCTAAAAATAGATATGTCGAATATTATTAGCTCTTAATAATATTTGGACTCTAAACATTATCTTATTCTCTTGGAGTACTTCAGTTAAGTGCACAGATGTGGCACAGGAGCTGATAGAAGGAATTACGCTATTCCTAAGGGTTAAGTGGAGCTATTGCATGGATACTTCAGTTAGAACTCATGTGACAGAGTTTGGTGGAGTCAGAAGAGTTACAGGAGTTGCACTAAGCAAATCATGATACAATGAGTTTAGTTGTAGTTGAACCAATCCAATTTATTATACAGAGATGGTGCAACGAATTAATAATGAATTCACTCAAATAATAATCATTAATCAATCAAGAATATGATCACTAACTATAAGGTATGTGACAGTCAGCAGAGGTAGGGGTGAGAGCAAGTGTGACTATCAATTGTGACTATAGTGTTGCATTGTTCGCATCCACAAAATTCAATTAAGTGGAGATGTTTAAGGATTCCGTGAGCAAGGTCGAGCACTCGAGTTCATTCAGAGCCATTCTTTCAAAGGATTGTTAAAGAGAGCATGTATTGCAGAGGCTGGCAAAGATCGATGCATGGATTTGCAAGATCGGGCCTGATTAGTGTGTAGCGATTAGATTGTACTGAGAGCTTGTGATAAGCTTTGTATGAGGATTGTTACATGATCTCTATGACATATATTATATATAGATAGTTGGGGTTTTTAGCTTCAAGCTTTCCCATAAAAACAACTGTGTTAATGTGTGTGAATTTTTATGGTTTCAATGTGTGCATGCAATTGATTTAATCTCCGCAAGTAATGATCAATAGTAGAAGAGATTCTGTATTGTGCATGAAGTTAAAATAGTGTGTGATCAAGAGAATCTTGGACATATGCATGCATAGTGCATATAATTTATACATTACATGGTGTCCATCATGACATGACACTTTATCATCACCATTATCCCTTCTTAAAAGCTACAAAAAGTGGTTTTAAAGGAAAAAATACAACTACAAAAAGTTTTGTAGCGTTTTCTTGGCTTCAAGCCTAGGAAACACCACGAAACTGTGGAAAACTGTGTAATTTCCGTATTTTGACCTTGTTTCAAAAAGGTACCTTCCAGCTATATAAACTTGGTTTTTGACATGCCATTAACCTCTCAAAACATAAAAAAAACTCAACTTAAGAGCCTTGAGGTGTTTCCTCTTCATTAATGATGAGTTGAGCTATGGGTTCCTCAACTATAGTCATCTTTAAACCCTTCTTCTCCAGCTCCTCATGGATCAATTCTAACTACTCTTGGAGGTCTTTAACTTGGTCCTTCAGTTTTCTGTTGCTAGATTTCAAGAGAAAGTTCATTCTTCTAACATGCTTCACCTCTTTCCTCAATGGAATACTCCATTTTATTAGTTGTTGTGTATCATCTAAGGTCTTTGACACACTATCAACCTGACCTTCCCAAATCTCTTTCATTTTCTCAAACTGCACTTTTTAGACATTATGTTTCCTTGCCTCTTTCTTCATGACTGCTATTTCATGATTTGCTAACTTCAATTGTTCTTCAAGGACCTAAAACTCTGTTTTGTCAATAATTTTCTCCTTTCCTTTATTTTTCTTGATGACTAGATCTTCTTTTGCAGGTGATGATAGGTCAATGATACTTGGTGGTGGCTGGACAATGTCAATGACCCTATGAACTTCTTTACTTCTTTCCAAGAGTTTTATAGCATGTCTTGTCATGGGTTTCCTAGCCTGAAACATAAAACATGCATCCTCACCTTCAAACTCTAACTTCTTTGCTAATTTGGCTTTCTTGAGCTTCTTTCCTCCCTCATCCATATCCTCAGCTTGGACTATGGGAGTCACTTGAATATCAATAGCATGTATAATTTCTTCTAAATTTCCCTTAGCCACTGTTTGGCTTCTTCTAATCCTTTTTCTACCATGTTTACTCACATTTGGATCTTGTTTTGCAAGTGAAACAGCCGGTTCATCAAGTTTCTGCAATTTCTTTGTTTCCATGATTACTAGTTCACTTTGTTGTACCCCTACTGGTTCACTTTGTTCTGTCACTGAAGTTGATGTTATACCTCTAGGTTTAGGAGTTCTTTTAGGGGTGATGGCATCCAATTCAAAACCACTTACAAACAGAAAATAATACCAGTCTCTGCCTAGTCTTTTTAACTCATCTAAACCAACAACTTTATTAAACCATGATGAAAAAGTGAGGTTTCACTTCCTTCAGATTTCGCTTGAACTTTATCTACCATTTTTGCTAAAATTATGTATAAATAAAAAGGTATATCAAGATATTTCTTACCAACAAAATGTAGCAGAAGATTGAAGTTGTAAGAATAGACCTTATGATACCTCCCTACACAAGTGAAGTATTTCTAAATGATAAGAAATAACTTTGAGAAATTATCTTTCATTTAGCTCCTTGGAATGGCATTTGTAAGGTCAACCTCACTATGTTTTGGCTTGATAAATTCTTTACATTCCTGCATGTTGAATTTGAAACCTTTGAACCATTGTTCTTCTCCTCTTGGAATTCATGTTGCTACTGCAATGGTCTCTGGAGCTATAGCAAGGTTCAGTATTCCCACTTGTGCAGCTGTTCCATTGAAATTTAGGGCAAACTCTTTAGAAACCTATACATGGCATCCTTGCAATCTTTGGCAAAAATGAAAACACCCTGTTCTTCTGAAAACTTCTGAAGTTGTTGGGTCTTCATTTATCAGTTTCATTTCTGATGGCTCATATCTTAGACAGTGGCCACCTTTGTTGGTCTTCCTCTTTGCAACCATGGTACTTTTATGTCTTCTCTGCCTCGCTTGATCAGTGATACCTAAATTTTTTTTTGAAAATAAAAGCCACAGCTTGGGCTCACTGAAATACTCTCTAGAGATCAATAACATGTAAATAAGGAGTGGAGAATAAAAAATGACTCAATTGGAAAAGATTTTAAAGTTCGATGACAACTCATGGCATAATGATGACTCATACATGCTTAAAATGGTAATAATGACTTTAGCCATGACCATTGTACCTTGATTTAACCCTAATTGACTCAAATGGCATCTACCCTATACCTTTCAATCATTTACTGACACCTAGCACCTATTTTGACAAGACAGACATGAATCCTTCCTTTTGTAGTGTTCTTAGTGTATTTCTGGGCAATTTTGTTATGAAAGTATTAGCAGTTCCGTAGCGAAAAGTGTGTTTTTTTTGTGTAATTCACTATGAAAGTAGGGATTCTTGGCTAAAATGACCTTTTCGGGGTTGTAAGCTTGGGAAATGAAACATGTTAGGAAATAATGACTGATGTGACATGAAAATATTTGAATGGGGGTGAGTTTTGGACTTTAGGATAAGATAATAATAAAAATTTAAAATTTTCCTTAACCAAGTAATGAAAAATGAATTCTATGACCCTACCTTTGACACATGAACCTCAAAGACTTTGTCAAATGATGTTTCATTTTTTTCTGAGTGATAACAAAATTAACCCACATGAGTAAGGGTAATTACTCATTAAGAATTGCGCAATTCCTTTAGGCCCTTATTTGACAACATGCACCACCTTTACAACTTGGAAAATTATAGAACTTATGTACACTGCCCTTGAACTCCAATATCACCTGGGTAACTCAAATTCTCTGTATGCATGTGTTAATTTATATTGATTTATCAATTAACTTGTTAAACAATGAATTTACACCCCATTGCTAGAGCTCCCACTAGTTCTTCCAACATTTAGAACTAGTTAAGCTGACCATAACTCAATTCAACTGAATTAAATTGTTACAACTAAAATTAACTCAACATAGGCTCCTAAAATTTAGGAACCACTGCACACAACTCAATTTCATTCCCCTAACTTGAATTAACTAAGCTAACTATGTGATAACAAATATTTCAACTCATTTAACTCATTCAAGTTGTCTATTGATGTGGAATTTCGATTTTCTCCTAATTTGACTAACGAAAAATCAAATTAATAATTTCTTGTTGCACTTTTTAACATGCCAAACTTCTCTTCACAAGACTCAATTAATACCCATTTAAAACATATCATGTCAACCATAACCCGATCATATAAAACAATGTGCCAAATCCTACGACCTATATACACACATTTAATACAACTCAATCAAAAAGTCCATAACTCTCACCCATTGATAAATTTTAAAGAGACAGATCCAACCTTATATTTCATTGATGTTCAATTGATTTCATATGCCAAGTATTGTGGCAATGGGTTTCTGATATGAATAATAATACATATATAAAATGTGTACACCATTCCCTTCACATAATAATAAATATACACCACAATTTTAAACCATGATCCACTCCTTCATATAATAAGACTTATAACCTCCTTTCTACATACATATACACCATACATGAGATAGTATAACCAAGGCAATTTATAGCACATAAAAACATTTGGTTACGTACATGAATATATACACACATATATAAAACCCTCCATGCGCAATTATTTTTGTATCTCATGTATATATATATCTAATTATCAAGGCTCAAATGATTATAGCATAAAATAAATACCTTCAACTCTTAAATATCATATGAATCATTTGTGTAATCCAGGTAGCATATTTTATCAAGCAATCTCATTTAGGTCACCCAAAACATGTATTGTCTTCAAAACCTCAAAGGGTTCTCTTCAAGGGAGGGTCCCACCTACTAGGTCAATTTCATTGAAATTTTTATGTCACTAGGGGAATATTAGTTAAGGATGACTACAATGGTTTGAGGAAGCTAATTATTATTGACGAGCATCAATAGAAAGGACCTGTAATGTCAATATGTAGCAACTCTAGAAGTGTAATATCTCTCCATGATTTTTCTATGTCAAATTTATCCTCTAGATGCTTGTTAATAATGTAGCTTTGGAAAACTCCATTTCTGTATTTAATGTTTTGTATGCCTTCGATCATTCCTTATTTACTCAATCAATCACAATGTCTATAGTTTATATGGAAAAGATTCAATTGTCACAACCTTCTCTCCTTATATATGTTGTCACTCATAAAATGTGAAACATTACTTGACATGGTCATAGAGTTCACTCAAAAGGATAAAGTCTTCTTAATCCTTTTTTCGAATTGGTATAGGAAAATTTTATTTTTTACATGTTTAAACCTATCCTAAGGTTCAAGGCCACCTCCATTTAGGTCGTGTCATGTCCCATCAGTCATCATTAGGTGTCAAATTTCATTTCCCAAGTGTTTAATTTAAAAAAGGACACTTAAGCCAATTTTATCTCTTTTCGTAGCATTTTACACTATGAAATAGCAATTTTCTCTACGAAACTGCCTAATAGTTTCATAACGAAACTGTCAGAGAATGAACTAGCTACGCTACGAAAAAAAAAATTCGTGTTTGTCTTGTCAAACTTGATGCAAAGTGTTAGTTCATCATTGGAGGAGTTAGGGTGGAGGTCATTCGAGTCTGTTAGGGTTATTCAAAAGTACAAAGTCATGTTTGAGGTCATCATTACCGCTTTTAGCATGCATGTGTCATGATTAAGGCATGAGTTGTCATCAAAACCATAAAACATTACCTAATTGAGTATTTTTGTCATACTCCGCCTTGTATTTGCATGTAATTGGAGTTCTGGAGAGTTGCTTCATCGAGCCAAGCAGGTTGCTGGCAGATTCAAAGGTTGTAGGTGTCATCAAGCAAGCGAGGCTGAGAAGAAATAAAGCCACTATGGATGCAAGGAAGAAAACTAACAAAGGTGGTCACTGCCACAGGTATGAGCCCATGGACATGAAATTTTTAAATGAAGACCTAACTACCTTGGAGGTATTCAGAAGAACAGGTTGCTTGCAATTCTGTCAAATATTGCAAGGTTGTCATCTACAGGTTTCCAAAGATTTTTCTAAAAGTTTCACTGGGACAGCTTCAAAGGTGGGAATGCTAAACCTCATAGTAACACTAGACAACATTTCAGCAGCAACGGGAATCTCTAGAGGAGGGGAACAATGGTTTAAAGGCATCAAATTCACCATGCAGGACTGCAAAGAATTCATCAAACTAGAGCATAGTGAAATTGATCTCACAAATGCTATCCCAAGGAGTTATATGGAGGACAAATATTCAAAGCTGTTGATGATTATTCATAAGTACTTTACCTACGAAGGAAGGTTTCACATGGTCTACTCCTACCACCTTAGGCTTCTTCTACATTTTGTGAGTAAGAGGTCACTTGACTTGCCCATTTATTTATACATAAGTCTAACTAAAATGTCAAATAAGGTTCAAGTTAAAACATAAGGCAATGAAATTTCTCTCTTTCACGATGGTTTGATTAAGTTGTTGGTGTTAGAGGAGTTGAAGAGATTAGGCAGAGATTGGACATCCTTTCTGTTCATGAGTGGTTTTGAAGTTAATGCTGTCACTCCTAAAATATTTCCCAAACCTAAAAGTATTTCATCACCAACAGTGGCAGAGCAAGTTGAAGAAGGGAGTAGATCATCCCCACTAGAACCAGTCACTACTACATTTGGCAGAAATTCCGACACTTGGTTCCGACACTTTTGACCAAATGTCAGAAATTTCCCCAAATTTTTTCCATCCCGCCCGAAATCGTCGCTATACCGAAGTTTATAGAAAAGTGTCGCAATACCGACACTTAGAAAAGTGTCACAATTGCGACGTTTGGAGGAAGACGTCGCAATTGCGACACTATGGCCCAACGCGTCGCTATTGCGACGACTGCCTCTAAATGTCACAAGTGCGACACAATGTCTAAGTGTCGTAATTGCGACGTTTGGAGGCCTTCGTCGCAATAGCGACGCCTTTTCTGACGTCGATATAACGACACTTATATGCGCGCTAAATACAAATACGAAACTTATATGCGTGCTACATAAAAATGATTTTATTTTTTCGTATCCGTCACAATAGCTACATTAACGTCTGATATCACGCGCACATTCGCCCTCCGCTCTTGCAGAACAGCATTCACCCTCAGCTCTTGCAGAACAGAATTTTCCCTCAACATTCGCCCTCAGCGTTCTCCCTCAGCTCTTGCAGAACAGCATTCACCCTCAGCTCTTGCAAAATGGTAAGTTCTTACTGCAGGCCCTTCCTCCTATAGTAGGGTTGACTCTATTTGGGTTTTTTTGGTCAATTCCATTGATTGTGTTAGGATGTAGGGTTCTCTCTAGATGTCAAGAATCAAGATTCAATACCCTCTATTATCTTCATCACCCAATACAAGATTTAAATTTTCCCAAATAAACGCTTATTAATTTGGCAGCAATTATTTCTCCTTGCTTTAAAAACGCTACATTTAAATGAAAACAAGCATTGCATTTCAACTACAAAAATATATTAATGTTAAAATGTACATGTGTGCTACATTAACGTCTGATATCACGCACGCATTCGCCCTCCGCTCTTGCAGAACAACATTCGCCCTCAGCATTCGCCCTCAGCTCTTGCAGAACAGCATTCGCCCTCAACATTCGCCCTGAGCTCTTGCAGAACAACATTCGCCCTCAGCATTCACCCTGAGCTCTTGTAGAACAGCATTTTCCCTACATTCGCCCTCAGCTCTTGCAGAATAGCATTTTCCCTACATTCGCCCTCAGCTCTTGCAGAACAGCATTCGCCCTCAGCTCTTGCAGAACAACATTCGCCCTCAGCTCTTGCAGAACAACATTCACCCTCAGCTCTTGCAAAATGGTAAGTTCTTACTGCAGGCCCTTCCTCCTATAGTAGGGTTGATTCTATTTGGGTTTTTTTGGTCAATTCCATTGGATTGTGTTAGGCTGTAGGGTTCTCTCTAGATGTCAAGAATCAAGATTCAATACCCTCTATTATCTTCATCACCCAATACAAGATTTAAATTTTTCCCAAAGAAACGCTTATTAATTTGGCAACCATTATTTCTCCCTGCTTTAAAAACCCTACATTTAAATGAAAACAAGCATTGTATTTCAACTACAAAAATCTATTAGTGTTCAAATGTACATGTGTGCATCACTTGTGTAGGGTATTCCTTTTCCACTTTCACATTATCCAAGAATGTGTGCAGTATAGTTCATATTTTTTGTGATTTATATTATCTTGAAAAAGGAAAGGTAAATTATTTCCCATGGAAAAAGAAGGTTTTCCTTTTTTACTACTGGAAATGGTACAACAAAGTTCCATTTCTACCCGAAACTCCTATGAAATAGGAACCAAATAAAGGCCATGTCCTCAATGGACATCATTTGGCTTTGAAAATGGCCATTGCACCGTGTTGTTTCTTATATTACATCACGATAGTTTCTTAGGACATTTCTTGTTTCTTGAGATGAAAAACAACCAAAGAAATTGTGAAGATCCTTTCAAGAAATAAATGACCATTTCTCAATCATATCTCAACTATTTTTTATTTTATTCAGTGGTTGCTTACTTGAGAGAAATTTGACACTTTTATAAGGAATATAACATAAAAACACAAAATGGGAAGGAATTGATGAGGTAGATGACCTTTAGTTGTTGTTAATTAAGAATTGATAATACACGATGCATGTTCTGTACTACAAACTAGATTCCTTCCTGGAGTTAGGACACATAGTATTGAATCAAAGTTGTAGTTTCTAACTTCTTGTATTGGTTCATCAATCTTGAAATTCAGACATTGCATGTCTTCATTGCTTCATGTTTGAATAATTTGCATCATATCGTACAATAGGAAATTATGAATTATGATTATTATTACTTTATGGATCTGTTAAGTTACTTTTAAGTTTTCATGGTTTAGTGTGAAATTATTCTAGTCCCCAAACACATATAATCAAGGAATTATAACGTGATTTCAAACATTAAATATCAACAAAATCGTTTAAAGGATATTTAAAGGAAAAAGGTGATGGAAGATAGAAAGTGCCTTACTTAAATGCTCTAAGGATTTTTCAATAGTTGCTCCAAAAGCTTCACTTCAAGGCCCTTCAAGATCGTCTCCAACAATGCTATACCATCACCTTCAACAATGTTGCTCCAAAAATGTCCTCAAGGTCTTCACAACAAGTTTACTAGAAGTTGCTCCAACAATATATTCAATAAGGTCTTCATTGTCAACTCATCTCTTGTTTGGGTGCCTTAATGTGCAATGACATGTTTCCAAGACTGAATTCAATGCAAGGCATATTTGAAACTCTAACTCTGTCGTCCGGTGTCTTATTAGAAATTATTTCAGTTTTCATTTTGTGTTTTCAAGTTAGATATTGTTTTCAAGTTTTTAAATTTAAAATTTTATTGCAATGTGGCAGACTGATGAGAGCAGTGCAAGAACAACCCAGAGACAGGATGATCGCGGAAAGAGGCCAGCGGAAGAACATGTAAAGTGCCAACATTGCTCTATCTTCAGGTATTTTAGTTATTTACATAATTGAAATAGTATTAATTTTGTTCAAATATGCAGACACCTAGCCATGGTACGCCTGATGATTCCCTCTTTGAGGAAGAGCTTTCTTCATCCCTATCTCCAGTGTTCTTGTTGCAAAAAAAGGCACGAGATGCAAGGTTGAAATTTAATACTTTGATAGACGCGCCTCAAACACCTGAAACAGAAGAGAGGATACAACATCTTATGAGGCAGCTAGAAAGATATCAGGTAATAATAAAAAGTCAAAAGGATATTTTTTTTGTTCTGCATGAGATGAATTGTGATAGTTTGATTTTTAATTTTACATTGACTAAACTAACAAAAAGTTCTTTTGTATGTAGCGTTTTCTGGCATTTGCTGAACCTGGTGTTGGTGGTAGTGGGACACAAGGGCAAGAGATTGCCCAACAACCCTCTCGTACACCTTCTACTCCTTTAGGTGCTAGCCAAGAAACACACCCTGCCCAAGCAGACACCCAACCAACCGTTGAACGTGTTGGCAATGATGAGGCTGATATGGCCAACTACATTATTGCGTTTCCTGGAGCTACACGTGTCAGCTCCACAGGGACCATTAATGGTACGTTGTTGGTGAACGATGAGGGTGTCCCTATAAAGCATGTACAACTCCCAGGTAAATTTTAATATTTTAACTATTTCATGTACTTTATCTAAAACATATTTATCATGATTTTTATTTTTAAATTAATGATAATATCTTTCTTTTTTTTTCTGTGTAGGAAACAATGAGTTCTACAGGTATCTGGAGAGCCATGCGTTGGTAATTTTTGGCCCAACCATACGCACAGGGTGGAATTCCCAGAGTTCCAACCTGAAAAAAGAACTTCTAGATTATCCAGAAACCCTTTTTGGGGTCGACATATTTGACAGAACAGCGGTGGCTCGGGTTGCCGGCAAATATTTGAAATATACCAGGGACACCTATAGGACGCAATTGCAATTTAACCCTAGATATGAGCGTCCTCTCATAGTTCCAGAGAGTGAGTGGAGAGCACTCATCCATGACGGAAAAGAGAAAAGGGCAAAGAAAGAAGGAAAAATGCCAACTAGACCCGCAAGGTAAATTACAACTTTAATTCAATAGCTTTAATTTTCTCTATGTCTAAAATAAAGTGTGCTACATCATATATGACTTCAATCTTTTAATGCTAGGTTTCCTGACACCTCAAAGGCAACCAAAGCTAGGATTGAAAAAAAGGGCCATCACAAGCTAGGCCAGGGCGGCTACTTGAAATTAGCTGCAAGAATTGTAATTAAGTAGCTAAACATCTTATAATTAATTGTATCGCCTTCAAACGTTTTTGTAATCCTATCAAATATGATTAAAAATACACAATCATATGTAATGTAGGGTGATGACTTCGGAACAGAAACTACAGAGGAAGATAAAAATATCGCTTTCCATTTCGGCTATCAAGCCGTAGTTGAACGTCGCATAAGCTTGAGGCAGGTCCCAAGATCCAGAATGCCTGATAAGGTAAAACATTAACCTTTAAATATGTTTGTTTTCATCCATAAATTTAATGTCTAACAACTTTGTTTAAATTAGGGGAGCAACACTATCGACGACGCAAATAACCCAGTTTTAGAGCCAAATGTAGATGATCCTCACGTGCAACCTAATCATTGTAGTAGGGACCGGGCCGACAATGCTACTATCAGTGAGGGCCGTGGCGGTAATTAATTTCCACTTATAATTTTTTCTAATTATACCTTGATGATTGTCCTTATAACGTTTTTTGTTTAAATGACAGAGAATGTTTCCCTTGAGGATCTTACCACCAGAGAGGAAGACAGGGCAACAGTCCCAACGACAACAACTGGTGCACCAGGTAAATAATCTCATTGCAATTTTTTTTATTAATATTACCGAAATAGTTCAATGATATTTAAAAACTGACAATTAAAATTTAATATTATCTGTTTTTGTAGGCGATGCCCCGTCACTGGATGAGACCAGACATCGTGACAACGCAACTAGGTCAGCGGCGACAACTGGTGCACCAGGTAAATAATATCATTGCAATTTTTTTTATTAATATTACCGAACTAGTTCAATGATATTTAAAAACTGACAATTAAAATTTAATATTATCTGTTTTTGTAGGCGATGCCCCGTCACTGGATGAGACCAAACATCGTGACTACACAACTAGGTCAGCGGCGACAACTGGTGCACCAGGTAAATAATCTCATTGCAATTTTTTATTAATATTACCGAACTAGTTCAATGATATTTAAAAACTGACAAATAAAATTTAATATGATCTGTTTTTGTAGGCGATGCCCCGTCACTGGATGAGACCAGACATCGTGACTACGCAACTAGGTCAGCGGCGACAACTGGTGCACCAGGTAAATAATCTCATTGCAATTTTTTTTATTAATATTAGCGAACTAGTTCAATGATATTTAAAAACTGACAATTAAAATTTAATATTATCTATTTTTGTAGGCGATGCCCCGTCACTGGATGAGACCAGACATCGTGACTACGCAACTAGGTTAGCGCCGACAACTGGTGCACCAGGTAAATAATCTCATTGCAATTTTTTTTATTAATATTACCGAACTAGTTCAATGATATTTAAAAACTGACAATTAAAATTTAATATTATCTGTTTTTGTAGGCGATGCCCCGTCACTGGATGAGACCAGACATCGTGACTACGCAACTAGCTCAGCAGTGCGGGTCGAAAGGCATGAAATAGGAGCAGAGCATGATGATATTGGTGATGTAATTAGGAGCTTTAAAAATAGGAAGAAGAAAAAGAAAATTCGATAATTTAAAATATTGTATTATTATAAGACAAACATTACCAATGACCATACTTGGAACGTTTTTTGCGTTATATAAAAAAATCATTTATCATACTATTTTTATGTCAAGCATTAATTGCAATGTTTCCTTGCATACTTTTTGTTGAATTGTTTTTTTATTAGTTATTGAATATTTTTTTTTATGCTCATGAAAGTAAAAAATGAAATATAGATTGGGTATTGGGGAATTGAGAGTGATGTGAGGGGGGGCGGGAGGGGCCATAAGAGCTTCCACCTTCACGTGGTTGGCCCTGTTTAGTAGAGAATAATTTATTGGAGTGATTTAATCTTGGAGCAAACCTCCCTCGATCCAGTGTAGCAACAAAAAAGTCATTGTTGACTTAGTTGCTACTCTTTCAGATCGTGGGAGGCGTGTTCCAAGTTCATGCGACTCCAATAAATTGTTCTTGAAACGAAGAAGAGCTTATTCAGGTATGTTTTGACATTTTCAACATATGTTCTAACATTATCATAAGAATGTATCTTAGAGTAAAAAATACTACATCAAATACTTGTATTTATTGTATAGATAATGATGGATTTTGATTGACTTGGCAGTGCAGGTACAAATCTTCTTGCATCATGAGCAATACAACTTGTCAACCAGGGTCATGTCCAGGATATTTTTTCTTGTGCGCTTGACCAGGTTCGTAATGTCACATTTTGTAAGTTCCTTTACAGATAATTCAATATTAAAGTAATGCATAAAGCTTTTCACAACAATAAAGGAAAGGGTTATGGCTGAGTCAAATTTTATTGTTATTGACAGTGTAATGAAATGTATCTCAATGCTATGGTTTTGGCCTTTTTATTGGTTGAATTAGAGGACCCAGTTGAAAATATTGGGGCCAAGTAGGTTGGTTTTCCTTTTTGTTGATGGTTTGGTGTATCTAATTGAATTAGTTGCCTAAGGTATTTTTGTTTGCAAACTCCTTTTCATTTTTCATACAGTATTGGCCTTGTGGAATACATTTGATTGTGTGGTCTTGTTAGATCTACAACATTTATAGTTGTTTAGTCTTATGGCCGAGGTGCACTTTTATTATGGAAATAGTTGATGCAATATTGTCATTTAATCCTTACTGCAGGGTAGCATGTTGAGAAGTTTCTTGTGAAACAATTGGTATTCAAAATGACACTTGATCCTATACAGCATCATGCACTTGACTTAAAAATTCATATTCAAAGTGTGCCAGACAATTCTTGCAAAATTTCAAATATTTATGTTGTTTTTAACCATTATCTTTTTCATGTATTGGATGCTGAAAATGTGAAAAAGACTTTGGTATGAAACCAACTGGTGAATAATTTCCAGCAAAACAACCACTTCCAAGACATGATTTAGAAGTAGAACAAATGTGCTTATGAAGCATATAAAGATATCCTTGATGCATTGTCAATGTTTGGCTAGGGTTATTTTTGGAGAAAATAACTCCTTATTCCTAGAATAGTGATCTTCAATCCAAGTAAATGGCAGAGAAGAGAGATCATCGTGTGACGCAACAAAAATGAAATTGGACCCCCAAGGAGAGCTGGTGTGTCTACAATCGCTCTGTCAGCATTTTCCCTTGGTGTACCCCGTTCTTTTCCTCCAGCCTGAGTCTTAATTGACTTCTTCTTTCTTCGGGTTTATTTATCAAATTCGAAGAATTTGATAAATAAATACTATCCACAATGGTTGGACTTTAATTTATATTCCCGACTTTATATTATCTCCAATCCTTATAACCAATGTTTAACTTTCAACACTTTGTATTTATACTCCACGTTTCTTTTTAAATAAATAAATTGTAATGAACTTTCGGCTCTATATTTCACCACCCAGCCTTACAACAATCACGCTCCAGAATTATGCTAATTATCCGCCAATCGTTTAATTAAACAATTTCATTATACTCCGGCCCCACCTATATATATCAATAACCAATCAAACACTCGTATCGTACCTGGCTATCCTCCGCACACCTTAGTTAACCTACGGGCAAGTTCAACGTGCGACCACCGTCCGATGGCCCTTCTCCAAATCAACGACTCTTGGCAATTTCGCTCGGCTTCCAACGTCGGGCTTTAACGTGCGATGGCGTGGGTTAAACGGTTGTTTTCCGGGGTCACTTCGCCACGTGTCGCATTCCCTATGGAATCGCTCGCAAATAGGAAATACCGCCTACTCCGCAAAAGCGGTGCAATATGGGCAACCCGCTTTTGTGATTCCGCTCGTGGTTTTGGTAGAGGGCTTGACCACGGGTGCAAGTCTGGTTCCGCTATCCTTTTGTTTGTTAACTCATGTCCAATCCTCGGGTCAGGTTCCAAAAGCACAACAATCTTGTCTCTTTATTAAGCGGGATTTTTATATTTGAACAGTGTTCACGACCCCGGTTCTCTACACAGACCTCGCCTTCGGGTGGGGTGAGTTCACAGGGTTATCCAACAATTTATGGGAATTCAAAGACAGAAGAATGGAATTATCAGTACCCAATCACCTCACAGTTAAACAATTCTTCACAATTAGCAGTTCGAGATAATTCAATGGCAGCTAAGCTTGGAAATCATTTAACTGGAAACAATTGTTCACACACAGAGGTTTATTGCAGAAATCCCCTCTCTACTCTCCTCTTCCCTCTCTACTTTTATTCATCCGAGGAATTACAATTTATATACATAACATATGGCTCTTCGGTTCCTTTGAGAGGACCATTCTAGAAATCAAAAGGTCTAATTATAATAATTCAACTAACTGAAACTGTTCGACTCCTACAACTCTAACTAGTCTAAGTAATACAGTCAGCTGAGGTATTGACACCTAGTTGTTACAACTCAAATGTTTTCGAACCCTCCTAGCCACAACATGTGGAAAAAACCTCCTACATTTCTGGCTAGTGCCTAATGCCCCTGCATCATCGTGTGACATAAACCTATTAACAAAAGTGAACATGGAATGATTATTAATTATGGCATACTAAGTTGTCAGTGATTTTGACTATTTGTCTTTAACATGTAAAAATGTTAAATTCCAAACTTGCATCATCATGGTTTGGCATCATGAGCTTGACTAATTGTCCACCATGCTCATAATTTCATTGTTGTATTCATATCTATAAACAACGTTTCAAATAATAATAATAAAAGTTCTATAAGAAAAATCCAGACCTCCATGCTGCTTCTCCTTGTGAGACAAAGTCAAAATTGCATTACACAATCTGACACATAAGAATCTCCTATATCCCAGTGGTATGTATCCAAACTCTTACAATAGTGTCTTCAAGACTTATGTTGACATTGCCAATGAGATATTTAAGCAATTAAAGATGGAGCCTTCTTCATTGTTGTATATGTAACAGTCTTTTATTAATATAAAGATTGATGGTTTTGTCTTTCTGAAAATGAAATGTAAAAATAATTTGTTGTGGTCAATTGAAAAGTTTTTTTTTAAGCTTTTCATTATGGAAGGGCGACATAGATATATGCCCTTCTAATTGAAATTCGGACCTGCCCTTCAAATTTGATCACTGTGTGGGACCTTAACAAACAATAAAACTATTCCGCCGCGCATTATATAAAACATATAACAAAACCTTTGTCAAAACTTCAAACGAACCCTTTAGCCATGGGTATTTCATCACGAATTGATCATTTTACCATGTACCTTCTTCTAGAGGAATATTCTTCCACTTAATTAGGTACTTCATAATGGTTATATGTCAAAGAGATACATAATTTTTATCTATAACTTTTTGTGGTTCAAGAATCAACTTTCATTCTTCATCTAATTTTGGAAGTTCTATTTACATTGGCATATTTTTTCCCAAAACCTTTTTTAGGAAAGATACATGAAAAACCTTATGAATGCAAGAATAAGGGAAATATAACTTCTATACCACTTGTGCAATCCTATGAATAATTATTTAGGGCCATAACATTTTTGAGCTAATTCTTTATTCTTCTTTTTCTTGAATGAAGATTGCTTATAATGCTATAATCTAAAAAATACCCAATTACCCTCCTCAATTTATCCTTCACTTCAATGTTGTTCTCCTTGTTGTTTTATCATGTTTCATGTCATTTGAAGGTTTTCCATAATAATTTTCAAATTTTCTTTAGTATTTTCCATATGTGACTCTGTTTCCTATACTTTGGACTTATCTTGCAAAAAGTATGAGATACTAGGAGTTGGATATCCATAAAAGGCCTTAAATGGGGAAATTTTAGTAGATGTATGATAGGTAGTATGATAGTATCATATTACCATTCTTCCTTGAGGAACCCACTTCATCCATTAAGATTGCTTTTCTAAAGAGTAACATTGTAGATAACCTTAAAAACATTTGTTAACTAATTTTGTTTGACCATTTGATTGTGTTTGATATGTAGAACTCATGGCAGCTAGTGTTTCTCCACTCATATTAAATAATTATTTCCAAAATTTTCTTGTTACTATTACTTTAGGAAAACCATGAAGACTATGAATTTCTTTCACGGACACTTCTACCACTTGGCTTGTTGTTTATGTACTTTGAGCTCTACAAAAAAATCTACAAAATTTGTCTATATAAATTACCACAAAAATGTAATACTTACCTTTATATTTCAGTAACCCTGTAATAAAGTCTATTGATATATCTTCTAGTCTTTGAATATGTATGTGGAATGGTTGAAGTAACCCTAGAGATTTTACTATCTCTCTTTTATTTATTATGCAAACCTGACCTTCTCTTACAAAATTTTCAATATATTTCTTCATTCCTTCCAAAAATATATTTTTTGATCCTTTGAGATGTTTTAAGGAACCCTGCGTCCTACCATCAGAGAGACATGGGACTCCCTTAATATTTTTTTATTCAAATATGCTTGCGTGCATAAAAATATTCTACATTTGCACCAAAGTATATCTCTCTTTCACTCCCAATGCTCCATATAGTTCATCCCATCCTTTATAAATTTTAGTTTTTGTTTAGTACTATTGTCATTTTTCCATTATGGCAAGCTTCTTCTAGCCACCTAGGAATAGAAATTGTAATTGGATATAAATTTGAGGCCTCTTCTATTTTAGAAAGAGCATCATGTACTAAATTTTCCATACCCTTTTTGTAGATTATCTCAAAATTAAAACTTTGCATTTTTTCTCCTCATTTTTGTTAATCTTCCAATGAAATCCATAGCTTCAAAAAATACTTTATGCTATCATGGTATATCTTGACTTTAAAGTACCTCCTAGTGATATACTATCCCCATTTTTTATTGCATGTAATATTGCTTCCATTTATTTTTCATACGTAGATTTCACCAAATATTTTCTTTGAATTAATTGCTTTTAAAAGCCAATGATATCCCTTATTGTGTTAATGTTATGTAAATTCCTTTTCCTTGTGCCTCATACTCTACTATGAATTTTTTACCAAAAGTAGGTGCAACCGATGTTGGTGTAGAAGACATGGCATCCATTAAAAGAGAGAATGCCAAAGTAGCCTCATCATTCCATATAAATGATATTTTCTTCAAGAGATATGTGAGTGGACTTGAAATTCATGCATAATTCTTAACAAATGATCAATAATATCATGTAAGTCTAAAAAATCTTCTAAGAACCTTGATTTTCTTAGGAATAGGTCATTTTGTAATAGCTTGCATCTTTTGAGGCTCCAACTTCACTCCTTCCTTTAAAACAATATGAACCAAATACTCGAATTCTTATTTACCAAAAGCACATTTGGATATTTTTACATAAAAATGATTGTTCTCAATGATTTATATAACTTTTCCACATGTTTACTAGTGTGGTTTTCCCATGATTTATTATAAATATGTGTATTATCAAAGAAAACCAACAAAAATTTTATAAGATGGGATCAAACAAAATTGTTCTTAAGTCGAGCCCGCTGGACTTCAAACGGCGATAAACCATAATTCAAACCAAATTCGCGTTCCAAAATAGCCTGCTGACGTCGGCCAATTTTGTGACGCGAAAACCAAATGAATTCCGCCCTAATCTTTTTCGGGTCCGAATTTGGGCTGGCGTATGGAGGGAGAGTTGTGATGCGAATTTCTTATCGAATTCGCCCTAATCTTTTTCGGGTCCGGATTTCCACTGCACGAGCGGCCCAAACAAAGATCCGCTCCTATCCCTCTGTGATGAAACCATCGTACATGCTGACGTCATCAATCAAAACCCGCCACCCTTTTGACTTTGTAAATAAAACAAATTGCGTCTGCATCATTTTCATTGTTCCGTGCGCTAGCCAGTCTTCCATGCAACAAAATTCAAAAACAAACTGTTAACGCTTGCTGACCGTTACCTTGCTGAAGAGAATTGAAGCCGAGTATTTCAGGGTTCTTCTGTCATAACCAGTGCCTGTTTAAACACGTTTCATTTCCCGTAAATAGGTATTTATTCCAATTCCTCGCTAAACTCTGTAAAAAATCCTAGTTTTAGTTTTAATTCTGCACTAAGGTCTGAAAAGAAGTTCAGTTTGGTCTTTTTCGTTCCCAGAACTGCAATTATATTCCCAAAACTGGTAATTGTGCCCCTTTTCCACAAAAACCCCGAAATTCCATTTCTGAATCCACAAGAACTAGAAATGGAAGTTCCTGTAGCTCTGAATGTCGTGCCCATAAATGCCCCTCACAAGGACTTGGATTATTTGCCTTTAGCCGATATGGATTTTCAAATTAAGGACTTGCTTCTCAGTGAGAATCCTCTTCGAATATTTTTCCGCTGCAGAGACAATTATTTGAATGGTTCTGACATCTTTGGACTTTGGGAATCAAATCTTCCTATGTACCTTCTCCCCTCAGTCCATATTTTTCCTGAGTTAATCCATTATTGTTACGCAAATTATGATCCCAACCAACGAGCAGTTTTATCCCCAAGTCAAAATGTCCTTTTCCCAATAACTGCTCAGTCCATAAATGAAATTCTATAATTCCAACCTGGTCAAGCTCTCACTCCCCTGTCCATGGCTGAATTACTTGAGAAATCTACTTAGTTATCCCATGAATATTTAAACCGCCTATGCCAAACCTTCATGTTACTAGAGCATCAGCCTAAAAGCCCTCCCCCTTATGGTTATACTTTCTTTACTGATGAGGGTAGAGTTATTTTAAACATGATATCTTCCATAATGGGATTCAATACTAGTGAGTATGTTGATCAGTTAACCCTAGTATTGTTATCCATTTTTACTCCTGGACAGCCTCCTGCTGTCAAGTACGATTTTGCATCTTATATTTCTGACAAAATCCATGATCATTTCATGAGATTTGAGAATGAGAGAGTATTTAAGTATTCTTCTGTCATATATCATCTCATGATTTACTTTCAGTCAAAAAATTTCCCTTTTTATGTTAAGAAACTTGATGCCAAAGGGAATCCTAGGTCATTCATCTTTTGGTCTGCCATTACTCACAATTCCTCTGATTATCCTTATTCCTATAATGAGTTTTTCAACCTTTTTGTTCATCCTGCAACTACCTTGTTGACAGGAGTCTCTCCTCCTAGAATTAACAATGAAATCAAGAAAATCCTTCAGCTCTCAAAGCAATACAAGATAGGTGACTGGTACCTATATCAAAACTACACATAGATCAGGATATATGGATGTGAATTATGCCCATTCAAACTGCCCAAGTATGTCCCAATGAGACTCTTTGCATTAGAATATTTCAGGTAGATGAATAATTCAGATATAATTCATTTTTTCAATGCAAAGAAAAAGGCTCAACTCAGGATCAAGAGCCAATTAGGTCCCTTCATTTGTAACTCTAGGGAAGCTGGAAAGGAAGCCGAAAGGATTTTAGAAGACTATCTCAGACTACAAAAGAGTTTCTACTTGGTGCCTTATGATCCAAACAACTTTATCTGTGATAGAAGAATGAAAAATAAACAGTCACCATAAATCCATCAAAGAATCCCATAAATAGAACAATATGCTAATATGGATGAATGGACAGAAGGGACATTGGTTGAAAATGATAGTGAGCAGGTCAATGTTGAAAATGTAATGAAAGATCTTGAAAAGATACTTGACCTAGAATCTTTTGGACAGGTGCAGGGATCTTCTTCAGCGAGGACTTTACAACAAAATTTGCAGGAGATTAGTACAGTAGCAGTAGAATCTAAAGGAAAAGAAAAGGAGCCTGATATACAAATAATTGAAAAATTCATAATGACAGCGCAACCAGAGACTTCTAAAGAACAAGGTCAAGGACAAATTCCTCCTACTCAGATCAGTGAGCCAAAAATTTCTATTTTACGAACTCCTCTGAATATAGAAAAGGGAAAAAAGAGAGAGGCTAAAACAACTACTCCTATTGGTGGCTCTTCTGAACAGCAAGATGTTAAAAGGAAAAAATTAACTCCCCTTCTAGAAGATGAATCATTTCAGGAAATCCCTGACAGCCAGGGAAGAGAAGACAGTCAGCAAACAGATACAGGTAGTGGGACATCCACTAATTTTCAAAAACAGGGAATACAGAGGCAACAAAGTGCAGAAATATCTTCTTTCAAACCTCTAGTAAAAACTTCCTGGGACATCAAAAGAACATTCGTCAATATAAAGGCCAGGAACGATCCACTTAGACTTAAAGTGTACAACCAATATTTGAAGATGGCTTCGAAAAATCAAGAAAGATTGATGTCAGCTTATGACATCCAACAGGGTAAGATGTTAATGAGCCATTTGAAGCCCAAGGTGCAGCAGCCTCAGACAGCTGCAGATTACGTTAGGACTAATTTTGAAGTCTTAGCAAAGGATATCCATCCTTTAGATCAAATTGAGCTACACAAGCAAACGGGTGAGATGATTTATTCTACTCTGACGGATAAATCAATGATGACCCATAAGTTGTAGGATTATTTGGATAATACTAATACACAGTTGCAGCTTGAAAAAGCCTCCTCCTAGGCTAAGGATAATAGAATCAAAACTTTAGAGGAAATAATCATTGGTTTGGGTCATAATCCTAAAGATGTGAAAGGTATTGAAGCTTTGATCAAGAGAAAAGATGATGATATTGCAGCTCTGAGAAAACAATTAAAGTTATCGGCCTCAAGACATCCACAGACTGCAGAAATCATCAAACAAAATTCTGAGGAAGAACTAATGGATTTGCTCTTAAAATTGAATGAGCAACTTATTGCAACTGAAAAATATCTTGAGAATGCATTAAAATATAAGCAGGCAAATATTCTAGTATCTACAGCAGGAGTAGTGACAGGTACAACAACAACAGGTCAGCCAGTAGAATTGTCACAGAGCAACACTGCAAATTTGAACATTGATGAATTAACAAATTCAATGGAAGATATGAAACTTCAGGCCATAGAGCTTCACAAAACAAAGGAACAATTGGCCACTCTAGAACATAAATATGATCTTTCAAAAATGAGTGTTGCTGATAAAACAAGAGAAGTGAACAAATTAGAAAAAACAGTCAAAGCATTGGAAAAGGATCTTACATTGGAGAAACCTTTAAAATAAATAAATGATATTCTTTGGGATAATATCATTCAATCAATAAAGGATGTTTGGTCCTCAATTCAAATAATGGATGAACATAATAACTTAGTTAAATTGGCTCTGGATGAGATTGAGAGATCAAGACAAGAGTTGGGAAATATGTTAGGAGATGCCAATAGACTTATACATTTTTTGAATACTCAGACTAAGAATCAACTTGCATAAATTGGTATTCAGGACAGGACTGGAACAATTCTGGAAATAAAGAGAGTTTTTACTAAAATAACTCTGGTACAGAATTTAGAACGAAGGTGCTCAGATATGCAAGAAGAAATCATTGCCTTCAGAGAAAGATTGAATATTTTGTTAAATAGAGGATTGCCCGGTCCTATAGTTGCAAAAGATAAGCTAATGGACCTTGATAGTTATGTTGAAAAATTGGACAAATATGCTGATAATCAAGCTAGTTCTTCAACCAGTTCATCAACAGCAGCATTGCCTACAGGGAAAAACCTTCATGACGGATTGGAGAATTTATTTTATCTTGAGCATGAAGTAAATCATTCGTTCCCAAATCAGCCTAATTTCTTCAGATATACTGAGGCTGATGAAACACTAATAAAGTTGCAAAGGACCAAAGTGCTAGAAGTTCAATGGTGGGAAGAAATGATGGAACTTTTGTAAAAAATTATCCTTACATAAATTTTTGCCTATTTACCACAGTATATCATGATAAAAAGGATAAAAGGATGAGCAAAGGTCAAAGAGTATCAGAGCAGTTAAAGAGTATCAGTGAAATGAAATAATCAACATAGAATTACTAAAGAGGACAGCAGCAAGCCAAGATATAGGGCCTGCCTCCAGCACATTCTTAAAAGAAGGAAATAGCACAACATCAGTTATCATTTTTCTTATCTACGAGACCATCTGTCTCTATATTGTTGTAAAATACTTATTAGTTATCCTAGATAATATCTCAATTTGTTATGAGATATTTTGTATGATTTTTTGTATAAATACTCCATCAATTGGAGTAGTAAGTGTGGATTCATATACTTTGCAGTAACATTGACTTTTTTGGAATAAAGTACTGTTGGAGAAATTTCTTTATGGCTTGTTGGATGATGAATTGATGCTAGAGACTTTTTACAGGATTCATGTGTCTGTAAAACAACATTTTTCATGGACTGTTTTACTTCATATAATATATTCAAAACAGAGTTTTTTCTCTTGTGAAAAAAAAATGATTAATGTTTATCACTCTGCCTTCAAAACTAGCGATGCTGGTCTATGTTGCTAGTTTATTGATATGGTCTGATGGTATTTTTATATTTTGGACACATCACACTCCTCACATGATTAGCGTTTTTCTTTGTTCAAGGATTTTGGGTACTTTAATTTGTATTTGGAACAATGGAAGTCGGTACTCTATTTGTTGCTTTACTATTCTACATACTGCTATTTCACTTTCTTATAGATGCCTCGGGCATATTTGGATGCTTTCTCAGATTGTCGATAATCTCCATGTGGACCGTTACTGGGTTTTATATCAAGTCCCTGTATGTGACATGGGGTATTTTTCTATCACTGTCTGGGGTGGGACTTCCACATTTCTAGATGGATATTTGGGTTCCAATCTTCAGATGTGAAAATGTAATGACTTCATGGACTGCTTTACTTCATATAATATATTCAAAACAACGTTTTTTCTCTTGTGAAAAAAAAATGATTAATGTTTATCACTCTGCCTTCAAAACTAGTGATGTTGGTGTATGTTGTTGGTTTATTGATATGGTCTCATGGTCTTTTTATATTTGGGACATATCACACTCCTCACATGATTAGCGTTTTTCTCTGTTCAAGGATTTTGGGTACTTTAATTTGTATTTGGAACAATGGACGTCGGTACTCTATCTATTATTTTATTATTCTACATACTGCTATTTCACTTTCTTATAGATGCCTCGGGCATATTTGGATGCTTTCTCAGATTTGTCGATAATCTCCATGTGGACTGTTACTGGGTTTTATATCAAGTCCCTGTATGTGACATGGGGTATTTTTCTATCACTGTCTGGGGTGGGACTTCCACTTTTATGGATGGATATTTGGGTTCCAATCTTCGGATGTGAAAATGCAATGACTTCATGGACTGTTTTACTTCATATAATATATTCAAAACAACGTTTTTTCTCTTGTGAAAAAAAAATGATTAATGTTTATCACTCTGTCTTCAAAACTAGCGATGCTGGTCTATGTTGCTGGTTTATTGATATGATCTGATGGTCTTTTTATATTTTGGACATATCACACTCCTCACATGATTAGCATTTTTCTCTGTTCAAGGATTTTGGGTACTTTAATTTGTATTTGGAACAATGGACGTCGGTACTCTATTTGTTTCTTTACTATTCTACATACTGCTATTTCACTTTATTATAGATGCCTCGGGCATATTTGGATGCTTTCTCAGATTGTCGATAATCTCCATGTGGACCGTTACTGGGTTTTATATCATGTCCCTGTATGTGACATGGGGTATTTTTCTATCATTGTCTGGGGTGGGACTTCCACTTTTCTGGATGGATATTTAGGTTCCAATATTCAAATATGAAAATGTAATGACTTCATGGACTGTTTTACTTCATATAATATATTCAAAACAACATTTTTCCTCTTTTAAAGTTTCAATTTAAAAAAAAAAAATTGAACCTGCCATCGCTATATCGACGCCTTGTAAGCGTCGGAATTGCGACAGATTAGAAATGTCGGAAGAGCGACAGTATAAACATGTCAGAAGAGCGACGTTCAAAACGTCGGACCACATTTCGTCATAATTGTGACAATTTATAGACGTCGGAAGAGCGACGTTCAAAACGTCGGACCACATTTTGTCGGAAGTGCGACAATTTACAAAGGTCGGAAGTGCGACAGATTGGGAAATGTCAGAAGAGTGACGCTTGTTTGGAAGCGACGGAAAAAGTGTCGATAGTGCGACACTTTTTAATTGCGTCGGAACTGCGACG